>CAHIKZ030004854.1:655000-702500 GCA_903632075.3 Acanthosepion pharaonis
CATAGCCAACCATTCTTTGCCCAAACTGGAAAACCACGAATCACTGTATTTATATGCACACTCTGGATTATCCAAGATTTGTTGACCAATCCCGGAATCCTGTGCCGGCTGCGTAAGACGTGAGCCCCAGTAACCACCCTCTCTCTCTCTCTCTCTCTCTCTCTCTCTCTCTCTTTCTCTCACACCATATATATGTGTGAGAGAGAGAAAATGATATATACATTTTATATACCAGAACAATGTTAGAAAAATTAATGACTCAATATGGGATACTAAGTAACAAAAGTTACATTGAGAAATAAAAAAAGCACTTATTAAACAGCTTAAGGGCTACAATAGAGACAATATCCACTTCCTTAGCTCCATGCCACAGAAAGTAAATCCAGGAAAACTCATGGCAACATTTGACATTAACAGCCCACATAGCAACATACCCCATGAATTTGGGTAACAGGTAATCTCATTCTGAATTGAAAAACACCCAGAAATACTACATCCCAGATTCAACAAGGAATTCATTATCGATAGTTTAGACCTAAACTGTTTTGAATTTGATAGCAAAAACTCTATCGAAAACTTACATATCGCGATGGGAACGAAAATGGCACCAACATTAGATTAGCTAGATGAAAACCTTTATGAAATGATAAAGGAAAAATATTGGGAAAACATAAAAACCTACTTTACTAAATCTTCTAAGAAATTGCTTTATCTCCTGCGAATTATGACCGCTGAATATTAATGAATTATATAAATTACTCCAAAAATTACACTCGAAGATTAAATTCACCCAAGAACATAACTTAAACGAACTGCCATTCTTAGATATACTAGTCAGAAATAGAAATAACCATATTATTAGATATATCTACCAAAACCTAAAGACATCCAACAATATCCTCATTTTAAGAGCCATTATCATTATATATATATATATATATATATATATATATATATATATATATATATATATATACCCGGTCTACGAGAAGGAAAATTTTGAATTCAAACCAGCCTGAAGACACACCACTTGTACTGCGGCTAAAGTATATGTGATGCCCATACCACTCTAACGAGTTTTGGGATCCACGATGATCATTCTATATCTATCTATCTATCTATCTATATATATATATATATATATATATATATATATGTTAAGTGGTACACCCCTTTTTATACAAGTGGACTCGCCCGGTGTGTAGTTGTTCTGCTGCCGGTGAATACCCGGAAGTGAGACAGTGAGAAAATGAGAGTGTGAGGTAACCGCTTTATAGGAGTCACAGTTGCGAGCACGTAGAATCAGAAGGAAGTCATACTTCGATACTGAATTTCCCAGACTTTATATATATTATTATTGCTACTAACCGCATTTCTGGATCTACTAACCGTATTACCAATTGTATTATTACGTCAATACATTTAATTGCTATATTTCATTCCTGCGTTTGTCATTCATTTTGAGACCAGATTTTATCCCGAAATCACAACATTATATATATATATATATATATATATATATATATATATATATATATATATATATATATATGTATATGTATATGTATATTAAGTTATCTTCTGTTTATACGTTATTTTTGTAGTTACAAATATTTAAGTAAATGCTCTGTTTATAATAAATAGTATTTAGGACAATTACCGGCCTGAATGTTCGATAAATTTTCATACAAAATATGTGTCCTCCGACAGGGTCGAAACTTTATCCATCACGGAACCATCATAAAATCTGACGTGCCATAAGAATTTAGCTACGGAGGAGCGTCTTGTTAGTAAGGTCGATTTTACTGCTTTTAAACTACAATTTTCCATGATTTCGCTAAAATCAACCTTGCTAACCAGATGCTCCTCGGTAGCTAAATTGGTATAGTACGTCATGCTATATGACGGTAGCTATAGATCATTGATTGGTTCGCCTGGATGAGCCGTTGGGAGGTGGAATATAATCCGTCACCTAAAAAGACTCGAATAGTCCTGGGTATGATGATATCTACATCCGGCAGCAAGGCCTCTGATCGGGAGATTGGAGGTTTTGAGGAGCGTAGAACCAACTCTTAATTGCTGTTGTTCCTAGCTATGAGCAAATATTGAATCTCCCAGGCAAAAACAAAACCCCATGTAAGTGTAAAAATACCTTTTTACACTAACAAAATACCAGCAATACCTTTTATAAAAAGAATTACCAACAATACGTATTTATAACAGAATTACCAACAATACATTTTATCTGTAGTTGAAGGTATACAATTGCGCTCAAAATATGTTTAGTTGACGCCATTTTGTTTAAAATATTTAGATTTCGGTATTAAATAACCAATAGAGGTGTTGATATACCGCTAAACAAAATCAATCAACACAGATTCAGAGACACTGTTGAACTCTAACAAGACAGCAAAATTAGGACTGGGCAGCTTCTAGTCAAATATGAAATAATATTCCATTTTTGGCTTGATCTGGTTTTTCTAATGGTAGAGGACAGCATAAGGAGTCATGTACTTACTAAAGCGTCAAGGGGAGCCAACAATTTTAT
The DNA here is from genome assembly GCA_903632075.3 of Acanthosepion pharaonis. Lineage (NCBI taxonomy): Eukaryota > Metazoa > Mollusca > Cephalopoda > Sepiida > Sepiidae > Acanthosepion > Acanthosepion pharaonis. Next base: position 657,549 of record CAHIKZ030004854.1, read on the forward strand.
TTACACCTTTAGCAACGGATCTTATGTACGAGTTCTACTTGAGGTCAGTTCTAAGTTTGAGGCCCAGTATTCTTTCAAGGCTTGGTGCCTCCGTGAAGGGACATCGATTCATGCGGACTGTTAGTAGTTCGGGGTTCGATCGACGGTGATAGAATGTAAATAGTTTAGTTTTCGAGGCATTGAATGTGTCATACCTGAACGTACCTATTCTATTATTAATAGACTCACCAACACATGATAAGTAGTAGTAGTAGTAGTAGTATCGGTCGCCAGTTGGGCTCAGTGGAGTTGAGTGAGTCAGTCGATGTCGGACATTGAAGTATCAACCATCACAACTAGATAGCTGCGTCATTAACTCTTATTTCAAGTTCCTTACGTTTTGTACGTCGAACCCTTTTTAGGACCGACTTATTGAAATACAAGCCTCCACTGTAAAAACTACTCTACAACAGAATGTAATCAGGTATTTTCACTATTTCCCTCTGTCTTGGAATAATTTTTCTTTGGTTCATGTATTGCATCTTCAATATTTTTAATTCTTTTTCTTTCATTCTCTTTCTTTTAAATGGAATTTTACTTTATGTGATTTCTCTTTCTTTCTTTCCCAAGTTTTGGTTTTGTTTCTACACCCCTATATCCCATTCTATAATTCTTTCTTTCTCTTTCCTGTTGACTCCTTCATTTCCCGATGTGTTTCTTTAATTTATTCTACTTTTCTTTCGCAACTAACCACTACCAGCGAATGGTCGGTTGCATTTGTTTACTGAACGTAATTATGCATAAACAGCGCAGAGCGAATGAGTTTCCGGTTGGCTATCTTGCTCCGTCGAGCAGAATCGCTGTACTCCACCCTCCAGATGGCCATATTTCTGAAAACAAATCGCCTTGCCAATGTCCGTATAATATTTACGGTAAGCAAAGCTTGTCATATAAGACCCAAAGTATCAGTCATCAAACAAATAAATAAAAATATACTGATAGATAGATATGTGAAAAGTTAAAAATTTGAATACACAATGTCTGATCAAAAAGTATCGTGACTAAATGATAGAGAAAGAAAACTATAACACATATAAACCCGGCATTTAATCTCCTTCAAAGTAGCCAACGTCACAAGCTACAAACTGTATCTAACGCCGTTTCTATTGGCGGAACAAGAGATCTGTGGGAAGGTGGGGAATGTTGTTCTTGGCAAAATCTGCTGCACAAGCTGTGCTGAATAGCAAGTGCGTTGCCATAGTAGAATGACTATATATATATATATATATATATATATATGGGGAAATCGTATGAAAAGGTGGAAAAGATTAATTGTGACGCGTTTCGTCATCGGACTAAATTTGTTATGTTAACAGAGGGGATTAGAAATTATTTGCTTAAATGACCAAATATCGGTGTCTTGTTGGGAATAAATTTTGACAGTGTTGAAATCTTTCACCATCTCACGGTTGCATCTGACTGACTGTCTGCCTATCTACCTCTATCTATCTCTTTGCCTTAGTCTGTTCGTATCTATCTATCTATCTGTCTGTCTGTTCATATCTATCTCAGTCTGTTGGTATGTATATATGTATTTATGTATCTATCTCATTCAGTTCATCTGTCTGTTCATCTATCTATCTATCTGTCTGTCTGTTCATATCTATCTCAGTCTGTTGGTATGTATATATGTATTTATGTATCTATCTCATTCAGTTCATCTGTCTGTTCGTATCTATCTATCTATCTGTCTGTCTGTTCATATCTATCTCAGTCTGTTGGTATGTATATATGTATTTATGTATCTATCTCATTCAGTTCATCTGTCTGTTCGTATCTATCTATCTATCTGTCTGTCTGTTCATATCTATCTCAGTCTGTTGGTATGTATATATGTATTTATGTATCTATCTCATTCAGTTCATCTGTCTGTCGTATCTATCTATCTATCTGTCTGTCTGTTCATATCTATCTCAGTCTGTTGGTATGTATATATGTATTTATGTATCTATCTCATTCAGTTCATCTGTCTGTTCGTATCTATCTATCTATCTGTCTGTCTGTTCATATCTATCTCAGTCTGTTGGTATGTATATATGTATTTATGTATCTATCTCATTCAGTTCATCTGTCTGTTCATCTATCTATCTATCTGTCTGTCTGTTCATATCTATCTCAGTCTGTTGGTATGTATATATGTATTTATGTATCTATCTATTCAGTTCATCTGTTGTATCTATCTATCTATCTGTCTGTCTGTTCTATCTATCTCAGTCTGTATCTATCTCATTCAGTTCATCTGTCTATTATCTATCTATCTATCTATCTGTCTGTTCTATCTATCTCAGTCTGTTGGTATGTATATATGTATTTATGTATCTATCTCATTCAGTTCATCTGTCTGTTCGTATCTATCTATCTATCTGTCTGTCTGTTCATATCTATCTCAGTCTGTTATCTGTATATATGTATTTATGTATCTATCTCATTCAGTTCATCTGTCTGTTCGTATCTATCTATCTATCTGTCTGTCTATCTATCTCAGTCTGTTGGTATCTGTATCTATCATTCAGTTCATCTGTCTGTTATCTATCTATCTATCTGTCTGTCTGTTCATATCTATCTCAGTCTGTTGTATGTATATATCTATCTATCTCATTCAGTTCATCTGTCTGTTCTATCTATCTATCTATCTGTCTGTCTGTTCTATCTATCTATCTATCTATCTCATTCAGTTCATCTGTCTGTTCGTATCTATCTATCTATCTGTCTGTCTGTTCATATCTATCTCAGTTATATATGTATTTATGTATCTATCTCATTCAGTTCATCTGTCTGTTCGTATCTATATCTATCTATCTGTCTGTCTGTTCATATCTATCTCAGTCTGTTGGTATGTATATATGTATTTATGTATCTATCATTCAGTTCATCTGTCTGTTCGTATCTATCTATCTATCTGTCTGTCTATCTATCTCAGTCTGTTGGTATGTATATATGTATTTATGTATCTATCTATTCAGTTCATCTGTCTGTTCGTATCTATCTATCTATCTGTCTGTCTGTTCATATCTATCTCAGTCTGTTGGTATGTATATATGTATTTATGTATCTATCTCATTCAGTTCATCTGTCTGTTCGTATCTATCTATCTATCTGTCTGTCTGTTCATATCTATCTCAGTCTGTTGGTATGTATATATGTATTTATGTATCTATCTCATTCAGTTCATCTGTCTGTCTGTATCTATCTATCTATCTGTCTGTCTGTTCATATCTATCTCAGTCTATGTATATATGTATTTATGTATCTATCTCATTCAGTTCATCTGTCTGTTCGTATCTATCTATCTATCTGTCTGTCTGTTCATATCTATCTCAGTCTGTTGGTATGTATATATGTATTTATGTATCTATCTCATTCAGTTCATCTGTCTGTTCGTATCTATCTATCTATCTGTCTGTCTGTTCATATCTATCTCAGTCTGTTGGTATGTATATATGTATTTATGTATCTATCTCATTCAGTTCATCTGTCTGTTCGTATCTATCTATCTATCTGTCTGTCTGTTCATATCTATCTCAGTCTGTTGGTATGTATATATGTATTTATGTATCTATCTCATTCAGTTCATCTGTCTGTTCGTATCTATTCATCTATCTGTCTGTCTGTTCATATCTATCTCAGTCTGTTCTATGTATATATGTATTTATGTATCTATCTCATTCAGTTCATCTGTCTGTTCGTATCTATCTATCTATCTGTCTGTCTGTTCATATCTATCTCAGTCTGTTGGTATGTATATAGTATTTATGTATCTATCTCATTCAGTTCATCTGTCTGTTCGTATCTATCTATCTATCTGTCTGTCTGTTCATATCTATCTAGTCTGTTGGTATGTATATATGTATTTATGTATCTATCTCATTCAGTTCATCTGTCTGTTCGTATCTATCTATCTATCTGTCTGTCTGTTCGTATCTATCTATATATCTATCTCAGTCTGCTCAAAGTTATCTATTTAATCTTTTATTATCTATCTATCTATCTATCTATCTATCTATCTATCTATCTATCTATCTATCTGTCTGTCTGTCTGTCTGTCTGTCTGATTCAGTTCATCTAAGTATGTTCATATCTATCTATCTATCTATCTACCTATCTATTCTCAGACTGTTCATATCAATCTGTCTATTTAATCTCTTCATATCTATCTATCTATCTATCTATCTATCTATCTAATCTGTTGATATCTATCTATTCCCAGTCTGTTCATATCTATCTATCTATCTATCTATCTATCTATCTATCTATCTATCTATCTGATTCAGTTCATCTATGTTCATATCTATCTATCTATCTATCTATCTATCTATCTATCTATCTATCTAATCTGTTGATATCTATTCCCAGTCTGTTCATATCTATCTATCTATCTATCTATCTATCTATCTATCTATCTATCTATCTATCTATCTATCTATCTATCTGATTCAGTTCATCTATGTATGATATCTATTATCTATCTATCTATCTATCTATCTAATCTGTTGATATCTATTCCCAGTCTGTTCATATCTATCTATCTATCTATCTATCTATCTATCTATCTATCTATCTATCTATCTATCTATCTAATCTGTTGATATCTATTTCCAGTCTGTTCATATCTATCTATCTATCTATCTATCTATCTATCTATCTATCTATCTATCTAATCTGTTGATATCTATTCCCAGTCTGTTCATATCTATCTATCTATCTATCTATCTATCTATCTATCTATCTATCTATCTATCTATCTCTTCTCAGACTGTTCATATCAAGGTATCTATCTATCTATCTATCTATCTATCTATCTATCCCTTTTCTACCTAAGTATTATGTCTCTCTTCCTAATCCATTAATTGTCGGTTACCTCTTTTCGCGCCCTGTCTTAAGCCACAGGTAAAATACAAAATATCCTCTGCTGAGAGTTATTTTAAACTGGCGCTCCATATTGTCAGATTCAAGACAATCTTTTTGTCCTTAAGAATTCTTTCTATTTCCATCTTCATATTTTTGTGGCTACCAATTAAGGAATATAACGACTGCTTAGACATTTATATCATACCTCGATGAACTTTTCCGCAAGCATCATTTCTTTTGAACTTTCGCATATTTTGCAAAAACTCTCGTAAAACTATGAAAATACTTTGTTACTTCAGTTTGTCTTATTTTATATCAAACAAATATTGTTCTTCATTTGTTTTCACAAAGTTTCAAGATTAACGCATATCAGAAGAAGACTTTAATAAAATAATAAACGGTAAATAACGATATACGATATTTGGGAAGCTAACCTCGGGCCAAAATGACGCATGACGTCAAAGACAATAGCGGAAGTGACAAGAAAGTAAAGTCGTAAAACTTTATTGTCGATTACATGACTTACAGAGAGTTTAAGAAATTAGTTTAGTCTTTTCATTATATTGTAAGTAAAGAATGATTATGTATCTATCTCCTGCTCACATCTATCCATATATCTACATCTGGTCATGTCTATCTACGTCAGTTCAGATCTATCTATCTATCTATCTATCTATATATATATATATATATATATATATATATATATATATATATATATATATATATATATATATATATGTTTGTGTGTGTGTGTGTGTGTTTAAGTCTATTCATATTTATCTATCTCATTCAGTACCTCTATCAAATTCAGTTCATATCTATGTATCTATCTTGTCTATCCTAGTCAGTTCACATTTGTCTATCTGTCAATCAATTTTTCTATCTATTTGTCTATCAATTTTGTATATATCTATTTTTTATCTGCCCATTTATCTATCTATTTTTGCCAACTCTCTTTCTAGCTGAATGACGCAAAAGGTTTTTCATTGATTCTTAAGAAAAATGGTGTTAAGTTGGCTAAACATCTTATCTGAAAACCTGAAAAAAAAACTCAATTAGTTTAGTGTTTTTAGATATTAAATTAGATAATATTAGATAAGGTGGCATGGATAATTATACTGTTACACGATCTTTAAAGTATTGCTGTTACACCCCATACACACACATACGCATATATATATATATATATATATATATATATATATATATATATATATATATATTGATGTGAAGCTTGCTTAACTAATGAGTATCAAAAACACAAAACAAAAATACCGGAAAGTTATTCGTTCGCCATATCCCATTTCCCATTCTCTGATGAAGTTTGAACATGTTAGATTTATAAACGTTTCCTATTTGTTCCGTTTCTTTCTTTCGATGTTTACATACACACACACATATATATATATATATATATATATATATATATATATATATATATATATATATATATATAATTATTTATTTAAAAATATGATTCCAACACGCTGCATAAGAGTTCTCATGTTTTCAAAACAAGAGCCGAAAACTTCAATATAACTATTTGAATCAAATTGAATTAAAGTAAGCTCTGTTCCATCTTCAAGCGAATTTTTTTTTAATAACTTATTTCTGAAATTTACGTGTTATAATAGCATATTCATTATTGAAATCGAAATTGCTATGGTAACGGCTAGAGTGATTGTTTATATAAACAGGGGTGTAGGGTGTTAATAATTTGTATCAGTATAAAGTTACATTCACAGATGTCAAGTCAGGGTAAGTTTGGGGTGTCTAAATTTAAAACAGAAGATGATTTCGCCTAGTCTGGTTTACGTGTCTATGGAGATTTATTTGTTTTTATTTTATTTTTTTCTGAAAGGGTTTTGTGTATATAAAAACTGCCGTAATATTTGTTTTTTGACGGCTTCATAAAGGGTTATCTTATTTTGTAGGGCATTTAAACTATTTATTAGGACTATGGATTTTAAAAATTATTTTATTTTTGTTTGTTTTTATGCTAATTATCCAATGCAAAAATCTGATGATGTCGGCAAAAAACCGTTAACTAATGTCTATTGTTTAATAGATTTTTATTATTTAGAAACTTAATTGTGTGTAGCCTACATGAAAAGCTACATATTATTAAGTTTCTAAATAATAAAAATCTGTGGAGTTAAGCTTCAAGGTAGGACATCTAACGTAGACCTGTTTAACAGATGTAATATTGGAGGAATCGAGACTTTTATCATACAGTTTCATTTACGGTGGACTGGTCATGTCTTGAGAATGTCTGATGACAGGATACCCAAGATCCTAATGTACAGCCATATACAGATCAGGGCTACAGGAATGTAGAACGCCCATCGCTAAGATACAAAGACAAGCTGAAAAACAACTTGTCAGCAGTCAGTATACCACATAACACCCTTGAGCGCTTCTTGGGGCGGGTAGAATGGAGATCCACGTGTTTTAGTGGACTCAGCAATATTCAATCTGCTTGTCTGAATCATCTTCAAGAAGCGAGAGCAAGATCTAAAGGGTCAGCCAATCTAACAGTGATCTCATCTCACAATCCTCACACTTGCTCCATATGTGGCCTCCTTTGCAAATCACCAGCGGGTTTTAAATGCCACAAGATTATCGCACCAAATTCCATAACTGATTCAATAAGCTGTCAGACCCTCATACGTCGAAACCGACGGTAGAGTCCATTATATATATATATATATATATATATATATATATATATATATATATATAGCATATATAATATATAATGAAATATATATATATATATATATATATATATATATATATATATATATATATATATATAATGGATGGTATATATGCGTATTTGTGTATGTATGTGTGCTAAATATCCTGCCACTTAATAATAATATAATCTACTAGCTGAAACCTAAATACATACAACTAAAATCTTTGACCATTCTGGTCCATTTCCTTGACACCAACCCAAACTCCTTATAAAAATGAGGCGTCCCTTAAGTAGCCCAGTATATCTTAATTCAAAACCTATATTCCGAGACAGTCAGTCTAGGGTTGAGGAAGACTGTCATATTGCAGAGCTTGTCTGAAATTATATGATATACCCGCATTAGGGAATTTAGGATTTTTTACTGTATAAAATTTATATATATATATATATATATATATATATATATATATATATATATATATATATATATATATATAGTGTGCGATGGATAAATTAAATTGTCATCTAAATTAAACAAAAATTTAAATAACACTATTTCATTTTAACAGATATATTTACCAAAATTGCACAAGTAAAGAGTAAATTTATTCAATAAAATCGCCATTAGCCACGGCATTCAGACAACCTCGGAATCTCCTGCAACTTTTCTAGACGATGTTTTGGTTGGTGAATGTTGCCATAATCCTTACGTTCAGTTCATTTTTGATCTTATAAAGAGCTTTGGTCGTCTCTCGCTCAACTTTGCCCGACAAATAATAAACAAGTGATATGTAGTCAGGGGAGTTAGGTAACCTGATTAAGGGCTGATATGGTCACTGAAATTTTGCTGACAGCCATGACTGAGTTCTCCTGCTTTTGTGGCATGGTGCAAACTCCTGTTGCCATACATGTGGTCTTCCAGCAGACACTCTCTTGAAGCACTACCTCCTTAGGGCACTTGATGTAGGTCACAGTGTTGTGTCTGGGGAACTCACCAAGAAATTCGGGAGTTCTTTCTAATCACAACGATCAGAATGGATTTTCCGAGATGCTGTAGCTTCGTAATCACCATTAGACGCATCCAATTCTTTTCGAATCCTCTGGACTGCCCTCGGATTGACAACCAAAGATTCTCAATTGATTGTATTGGAGCTTCCGGTGCGAATGCCAAACAGTACAGCATGCCGTCTCCAAATTTCTAGCGGAGTGAATTGCGTCATGATGCTCATATTCTCACAAACGGTGTCCAACTTCCATACTATAATGGACAATCGACAAAATCAAAAACATCTAATGCGCATTCGCGAAATTAAAATATAATCTGGCGACAATTTACGTATTGCACCCTATATATATGTGTGTGTGTTTCTTTCTCTCTATCTTTCACTCTCTCTCTCTCTCTGTTTGTCTTTCTATCTATCACTCTATCTATCTCTATCCCCATCTTTATATATATATATATATATATATATATATATATATATATATATATACATATATCGGCCACTTTATCCCTTTCACTCTATCCGCATTTGATATATATGCAATCTTTTATTCTTTTCCTCGCCTATATTGTATTTTAATGGCAGTTACACTCTTTATGTAGAAGACTAAATCATTTATATTCATTGGTTTATTCCCTATCCGTCTTTTTTCCCTTGCCGCTATTTGAACTGTAACCTTTGTGCTTCTCTGTGTCACTCTTCACCGATGTCGTATTTACTCTAAAATCGGGCTCTATACTTGCTGTCACCAACCTGCCAGCCATTTATAAACTCTGACACCGTCACAATTGAAATGGGACTTAGTTTTATTCCTCTGCCTATCGTTCTCTCTGTTTAATTAATACAAACACATATATACCGTATCGGCCGAAAGATTGGGACAGGTTTCTGGATTGAATAATTAATAAGTTCTCTAAGATAGAGAACTTATTAATTTAATTAAACTAAACAAGATGTTTAGTTTTTATTAAATTCTATAAAGATGAGGAAGTGGACACGTGTCTGAGTTGTTAGAACGTTCGAGTGTCCAGGTTTCAAGATCGTTGAGTGTGCGTGAATCTTCAAGATTGGGACAAACTAGAAGATGCGCCATAATTTGTGATTGTCCGCATTGGCAGTTGGGATCGACATCAGTGTCATAATCCCATTTCTGAAGGTTGATTCTACAGTGACAGATTCAGGCAGGATCAGAAAAGGCTGTCATCATTGGAGCCAGGGCGGAGGGAGGGATTCTGTAGGGCTGCGAGAGATGCTCTATTCCACTTTGTTAAGATGGCCGCACCACAGAAAGAGAGGCTGACTAGAAGCTCTGTTGTTCAATGGTTCGACCGAATGTAGAAAAGACCCGGTTTCGAATCTCACTATTCATAAAAGATGGAAGGTGACTACTTGTTATCGGCCTGTATGATCCAGACGGTACCTTGGACCAAATTGGTTGATGTAGCACGATATGGCAAGTCCTCGTGACCGAGGGATTAAGGCTTTTACAGATTGCTGATCACAATAGATAATGCGTAAACTCTAATATCCGCTCTGCATAGTTGCTGTCTCAAATCTATAAATGTATTGAACAAACACAAATGTGTCTGAGCAGATGTCTGTGATAGGGATTGGCTAGCTGCCCTAGCAGACAGGCATACTCGGATACAAGCGGCCAGCCAGCAACTCCTAAACTAGAATAATGTTGAAACTATATCGCTCATTATTGCCTAAATTCTAAATCTGCCACTTCTAGGATTACCTTTAGTCAACAATGTAGATTAGGGAAAATGGCCAATATTTTAGCGGAGTAATTTCGTTATTTGCGTCTTAACTTCTGTGATGAGACGTTATTGTTATTTACACTATTTACATCTTCTCAATTTTGGTTTCGTTATTACGACACTTCGTTCTTTTTAACCTCCGGCTTTAATCAGGTGTATGTCGATCCTACAGGGAATTCCGAACTGAACCCTTTATTTAATCAACGAGAGTAGACTTCTCGATCCACTGCCCATGTCTAGAAAGATCTAGTCTTGTTCTTATGAAGGCCGGTGGTCACAAAGTCCTGACAACAAAGATGAGGTCAATACCACGTATAAAATAGCGTAAATAATTTCATTATTCATATCATTATTATTATAAGTGAATATATGATAAAGCCCTTCAGTCAGTGAAAATCTCTCCGGTCCATAGTGAACTAGTAACTTAGTTTTGAAAAGGCAAGCGTCTTTTAATTTTTAGGCGTTTCTTTGGAATCTAGGAATTCTGTATCCCCACGTCTCGAAAAATCTTTTATTGTTAATCTGTAGAATGTTATGATATTTCCTCAACTGTCACGAGACAAATAAACGTAGAAATAACAGTTTAATTTAAATTCCTTTTCTGCTATTCAGAAAACACTAAAGAAGATTGTTGGCTTAGTGCCATCAAGCCAACAAAGCCGATAACACTATTAAGAAGTAATAGGTTAATGAGAGGGAAAGAAGATGAGAAAACTTTACCGAGGAGAAATGAGAATAAAAGAACGGAACACAGGAAGAGAGAAGATGGCGATTGATGTTGCATTTAGAGTTTTGAAGATCGTAGATGGCGGTAAAGGAAAAAACTAGAAGAAATTTTCACAGAGGAGGAAAGCGATTTATGGTTACATCTATTTCAAGAGTAAAACGATGAAACCGAGTTGACAATTCGGCTCTCACCGTTCTATCGATATAAAATGCCAAAAAGACATCTTTATATTATACTTAAACAGCTACTTTTTTATCGAGTCGCTACACCACGCCCATTCAGTATGGGATAGAGAGACGTGGCTGGGCCTCAAGGTCTTTTGTTGTGCATAAATATTCAAGATTCGGGAAAAGAAGAAAATGCTTCATAGTTTGTGATTCCCAACATTATCTGTTGGAATCATTATCAGTGGCATGGTCTTATTTCTGAAGGTTGGATCTACAGCGACCAAAGCAATTCAGGCAAGAACGGAAGGGCCAGGCATCATTGGGACAAAGGGGGTGGATTCTGTAAGACTGAGAGCGACATAGCGAGAGAGAGAGAGAGTGCCTCTGTTCCACATTGTTAAGATCACTACACCCATCCAGTGTTTCACACAGAGTCTTGGCTGGGATGTTATGGTTGCAAGATCGTTAAGTGTACATGAATCTTTAAGATTGAGGAAAACAAGAAGATGCTTAACAGCTCGCATTGGCAGTTGGGATCATTATCAGTAACATAGTTCCATTTCTGAAGGTTGTCTCTACAGCGATCAAAGCAGGAACAGAGGAACCAGTCATCATTGGAACAATGCTGAGGGATTCTGTAGGGCTGAGAGAGAGAGAGAGAGAAGGAGAGAAAACCCGTGTTCTGCATTGTTAAGGTGGCTGCACCACAGGTACAGACGCTGACAAGAAGAAGACTAAATGCAGAAAATAGGTCTTTTGACTTGACCCTTTTTCTCAATGGTTTACATACCTGGAGTTGATGACAAAGGTCAGTTTCCTGTTTCAGCCTCTCAAGTTTGGAGTGGAGTGTCCTTCTGATGTGAAAGAAAGTGATGCCACTAAGGATGTAGAGGTCATCTACTTTGGTTCGCATAAGACACGCAGTGATTAATCTACAAGAGGTGTTTAAGATGGCGTCGATTTTCTTTTTATGTTACAAACTGGTGAGACATATTCTGTTGTGCAGTAGTCGAGGGCTAGTGCTCGGTTGCAGATTGAACCGGATTTGGTCACCTCATTTGCTGCTAGCCAGCTTCTTTAGAATGTTTTTTAGATTCGACTTTGGTTTGGCAATGTGGTTCTTACATGGGAGAGGCCAGTCCAGAGTGGCACCAGGGTAAGACAGCTTTGGAAGATTATTCTAACCGATTCCCATACCAGTTGGTCTTCGGCGTAAACGTCGCGGTCCGCGTCAGAGGAATTCTTTTCTTTGCCAATCCTTCCATCACCTCACACACTAGACTTAACCAGCTTGGGAAATATCATAATACAAGTAGAAGACGTATCATTGAGGATTTTTCTCTGTAGCTTTAATGGAGCGCTGATTTAAACTTTGCAGATGTTAGCGGAGAAACACCCCGATGGAACAATGGGTTACAGAGAGAGAAAGAAAATTAGGAGAATTTAATGAGGAGAATTGAGTTAAGGACAATAAAAGAACAGGTTTCAAGAATACAGAAGATGGCGATTTATTTCGCATTTAGATTTTTGAAGGTTCTAAGTTGCAAGAAAGCAAGAAACTGGAAGAGATTTCCAAAGGTGAGACGGTAAAGATTTACAGATTTGAGAATGTAGAGCCTTCCAGAGGTGAGACGGTAGAGATTTACAGAGGAAAGACTGTAGATATGTCCAGAGGTGAGACGGTAGAGACTTCCAGAAGTGAAACAGTAGAGATTCCAGAGGTGAGACAGTAGAGACTTCCAGAGGTGATACGGTTGAGATTTACAGAGGTGAGACGGTAGAGACTTCCAGAAGTGAAACAGTAGAGATTCCAGAGGTGAGACAGTAGTGACTTCCAGAGGTGCGGCGGTTCAGAATTGCAAAAGTGAGACGTTAGAGACTTCCAGAAATGAAACAGTAGAGATTCCAAAGATGAGACAATAGTGACTTCCAGAGGTGCGGCGGTTCAGAATTGCAAAAGTGAGACGTTAGAGACTTCCAGAAGTGAAACAGTAGAGATTCCAGAGGTGGCATAGTAGAGACTTCCAGAGGTGAGACTGTTGAGATTTGCAGAGGTGAGACACTAAAACTTCCAGAAGTGAAACAGTAGAGATAGCAGAGGTGAGACAGTAGACACTTCCAGAAGTGAAACAGTAGAAATACCAGAGGTGAGACAGTAGAGACTTCCAGATTGAGACTGTTGAGATTTGCAGAGGTGAGACGGTAGAGACTTCCCGAAGTGAAACAGTAGAGATTCCAGAGGTGATATAGTAGAGACTTCCAGAGGTGAGACAGTAGAGACTTCCAGAAGTGAAACAGTAGAGATTCCAGAGGTGAGACAGTAGAGACTTCCAGAAGTGAAACAGTAGAGATTCCAGAGGTGAGACAGTAGAGACTTCCAGAAGTGAAACAGTAGAAATACCAGAGGTGAGACAGTAGAGACTTCCAGAGGTGAGACGGTTGAGATTTGCAGAGGTGAGACAGTAGAGACTTCCAGAAGTGAAACAGTAGAGATACCAGAGGTGAGACAGTAGAGACTTCCAGAAGTGAAACAGTAGAGATTCCAGAGATGAGACAGTAGAGACTTCCAGAGGTGAGACGGTTGAGATTTGCAGAGGTGACATAGTAGAGACTTCCAGAAGTGAAACAGTAGAGATTTCAGAGGTGAGACAGTAGAGACTTCCAGAAGTGAAACAGTAGAGATTCCAGAGGTGAGACAGTAGAGACTTCCAGATGTGAAACAGTAGAAATACCAGAGGTGAGACAGTAGAGACTTCCAGAGGTGAGACGGTTGAGATTTGCAGAGGTGAGACAGTATAGACTTACAGAAGTGAAACAGTAGAGATACCAGAGGTGAGACAGTAGAGACTTCCAGAAGTGAAACAGTAGAGATTCCAGAGGTGAGACAGTAGAGACTTCCAGAAGTGAAACAGTAGAGATTCCAGAGGTGAGACAGTAGAGACTTCCAGAGGTGAGACGGTTGAGATTTGCAGAGGTGAAATGGTAGAGACTTCCAGAAGTGAAACAGTAGAGATTTCAGAGGTTAGACAGTAGTGACTTCCAGAGGTGAGGCGGTTCAGAATTGCAAAGTGAGACGTTAGAGACTTCCAGAAATGAAACAGTAGAGATTCCAGAGGTGAGACAATAGTGACTTCCAGAGGTGAGACGTCAGAGGCTTCCCGAAGTGAAACAGTAGAGATTCCAGAGGTGACATAGTAGAGACTTCCAGAAGTGAGACGGTTGAGATTTGCAGAGGTGAGACAGTAAAACTTCCAGGAGTGAAACAGTAGAGATAGCAAAGGTGAGACAGTAGAGACTTCCAGAGGTGAGACGGTTGAGATTTGCAGAGGTGAGACGGTAGAGACTTCCAGAGGTGAGGCGGTTCAGATTTGCAAAAGTGAGACGTTAGAGACTTCCAGAAATGAAACAGTAGAGATTCCAGAGATGAGACAATAGTGACTTCCAGAGGTAAGACGGTAGAGACTTCCAGAAGTGAAACAGTAGAGATTCCAGAGGTGACATAGTAGAGACCTCCGGAGGTGAGACGGTTGAGATTTGCAGAGGTGAGATGGTAGAGACTTCCAGAAATGAATCAGTAGAGATTCCAGAGGTGAGACAGTAGAGACTTCCAGAGGTGAGACAGTAGAGACTTCCAGATGTGAGAGAGTAGAGACTGCCAGAGGTGAGACAGTAGAGACTTCCAGGGGTGAGACGGTTGAGATTTCCAGAGGTGAGAGGATAGAGAGGAATATAGCCAAGAATAACGAATTTTCCTTTTTCATTTGCTCATTAAATATTCTTAAATATTCCCGCCCCACTCCAATAAAAACGGTAATGCCATTAAGATGGAAGTTTTTAATGGGTGTGGAAGAAATTGAGAATACTTTTGGGATGAGAAATTTCAATCAAAGAAAAGCATTCAAGAAGTCAGATGACAACAATTGATGTGTAATTAAATTTTTAAGAGTCGTAAATGGCAGGGTATTAAATATCTACTCATCATGGGTCATTTAATATTAAAATCTAATTTCTTGAGCGCTTTCAAGTAACTTAATTATTTTACTATAGATAGGTATTATTAGTAATATTTTTATATACAAATATATTGCTGGTATTTTTAATATAAAACGGTATTTTTATACTTTCTTGGTGTCTTCTTTCTGTCTGGGAGTTCACTATTTGCCCATAGCCGGGTTCCTAACAGTTGCTACCACCCTGGATAAGGGTGAACCTGGAACGACAGCAATTAAAAAAGGTTTGCGTATTCCTTAAAACTTTTAATCTCTCGATCAGAAGCCTTGCTGTCAGATGTAGTTTATCATCATACCCAGGGCTATTAAACTTGATAAGATTTTGAATGAAAAAAGCTAAAATGTATCACAATATTATATATAAATAGTATAAAAAAGATGAATCTGTAAGCGATCTGAAACTGCAAAGGAAATATGTCGCAGATTACTTCAACAACGCAGAGAATAAATCACTAAGTTTAGACTTGAACATCGAGGACAGAAAGAAATGCCGAAAACTCGATTCACAGGTACTATCTCACAATGCATGCAACCAATCAGAAAAATAACTCACTCTCCAACAAACACGGTAGCCAAAATACACGAGTCTTTTTCCCCCCGATTCGTCGACAGCTGGGAGAGGACGCTCAATTTTTGTATATCAAAATACCTTTACAGGGACTCCTGCGACGGAATTGTTTGTTTTTTTTTTTTTTTTTTTTTTTGTATTTTTTTTAAATATTCCATCTTCAGCATGTCATGTGGAATACGTGCCCTTTTGTTTGGTAAGTAATTTTCTTTTTCACCATATTTTCCGTCGTAGAATACACGCGACGCGCTGTCGCTTGGTATGACGAGGTAAGTCGCCGTTTTCATCGCTATAGAATCATTAACGATTTCTCTTTTTATATCTCGACAGCCTTGACGCGGCGTTAATATTAACTTGCTAACCCTAGTCATTAGAGAAGATAATGCCACAGGGATGCAGAGTGTTACACAGCGTAAAAGTGGATGAGAAGTCTTTAATCAGGAGAAGAAGGACAAGGGCAGTAAAATAATAGGATTCAGGAATACAGATGATGACGATTGATGTTGCATTTAGATATTTGAAGATTATAGATGCCATGAAAGCAAAAATCCGGAAGAGAATGCCATAAGTGAGAAGGGACCAAAAATGAAACACGGGTACATCTAGGTATTTCAACGGTAAAACGATTAGACAGAATTGGCAATCCAATTCTTATTGTTCGACGGATGATAAAACCCCAAATTCCTCTCTATAGCTTCAATAGCTTTGGAAATATATTGTAAGTACGAGATATATCATTCAGGATTTTTTTTTCTTTTATATACCCGTAGCCTAAACCTTGCTTTAATTTAAATTTGACTAGCAGCCATAAATATCTGGTCGATCAGAAAAAGAGTTCAATTAGAATCGAGCAAAAACAGCATCATTCTCACATGTAACAGAGCAATTACTTTCATTAAAAAAACATATTGAATTAATGCAGTTACTTATATAACAGTAGTAGTTTGTATTTATTCAAACGAAGTTAGCAGAAGACATGAAGGAGTAAGACAGGCAACATAAAGAGCCACTCTAACTACAATTATTTTGGAGTTTTTGAAATTCAATTTCAGGGATGTAAAAGAGGATACATTTATAAAGCAATTGTTAAGTTTGATGAAAATTGGTAGAAAGATCAACCAAAAATAAGAAAGAAATCAGTAAAAATCGCCATTTTTCGCTATTTACGCGAGTTTTCACTACATGGGTGAACTCAATTATCAAGTTAAATGACTGTTAAACAATCAACTTATTGTTGGCTACAATTAAGTGAAGGTTGTATTTGATAGTTTGAAAACTGAAGGAGTTTTTATTGTAAAATTTGCGCTGAATTCGATTTTACAATTTTCGCGGTTTTTTGCTAAACGCGGTGGGGTAGAAATAAAAATGAGGTATCATTGAGCTCGTCATGCTGTAAGTAACCTACATACCGAGTTTGAACGAAAACAGTTGAATCGATTGATTTTTGAGGGGCTTATTGATTTTTTATAAAATTACGAAGTTTTTACGCTACGAACCTATCTCTTACATGGTACAATGTATTACCACGTTCGGTCAAAATAATTTTATTTATTTCAGTATTTATAGTTTTAGATAATAGCGTCCTAATTTCTCAAGATAAAAGACAAGATATATTTCTGAGCCGAAGCATTGGGGCAATAACAGTTTCTATTTTAATAGGTTTGGTATGAAGGTTTTTTGAGAGATTACTATAAATCATCATATTTGGCTTCTAATTTTAGTACCTGTGTAAGGCAAATTACTTTCTTAACCAAATCTGTGCTGTGACGGTTTGAAACATTAGTAGCTCGATAACGGGGCGAGATATTTTTTAAAACATGCAGTTAACGATAGGTGAAATATTTATGAGAGGGTTTAGCAAGGCTGACCCTGGGGAGCCCTAAGCTACCATGACTGAGGTCTACGGACTCTGCAATACGTTCTGTTATTCGTTTAATGCCGTATGAAGATCGTGCCAAAAAGAAAGAACGCTACTTTTAGACACAAAATAACACATTTCAAATTATTTCCGGACGTACCAAAAAAAGAGAAAAATAAATTTCTACAATTTTTATATTTTTTCTCTGAGAAAAAAATTAACAAATGAGTTTCTATAATATTTCACGAATGATATTCCGTAGCTATCATTAAATCCGTACACATTTTTCATAAAGAAAATAAAATAAATGCTACTTTTAATATTTTAAAATTTACCAAAAATAAGGTAATTATTTCTATACAATGGGATTTTCAAAACCTACTCGTTAATGAATGGATTTTATGTTGAACAGTTTCTTATTCTACAAAAAAACCTGCAGAAATATTTTTCAGTGGTAAGAATCACTCCCCCATACATACATATATATATATATATATATATATATATATATATTTGAATACAACAGGTGTCTTTAAGTTTAACTTTATTTTTGTAAATCAGTCAGTCAGTTATGTCCCATGTGTGATACACGCTTAGACGATCATGTATCTTTCGATACATGACCCACGATGCGGTAGATCAGTTACCATCCAAGGCTATAGAACTCGGTCCTTCCTGCTATTTACCAACAGGTGTGGGGAGGAAAAGAGGACTCATACCTTTTCCAAGAATATTATCATATAAATGAATGTAATGGATTCGAGTGGAATTGGAACTCGGCTCTCCGATTCCTCAATCCGAGGCGCTTTTTGTAATTACTAAACATTAAAAATAAATTTATTCTCTTTTATGTATATTTTAAACATTATGTTTAATATTCCGCTAAAATTCTTTATCCTCTGACACAGAGAGTTTTGGTCAAACCTGATTTATAGTATATAATATGTAAAGCTAATCAATCTTTTATCTTCGCATTTTGTTCACTTTAAGAAAAAATATTAAAAGTTATCGGTTAATAAAGAGATGCAAAAATAAAAGATTGATAAATCTTTCCCATTTGTTTTTTATCTTATATAATATGAAAATTTTCTAAATGTGGATTTGAGGTGTTGATATAATGTTGCATAGCCCGCTCTTCTGGGAGTCTCTTGCTCATCGCGCCAATTAATACAATGTTGTCTTTCCTCTCTCGGCGAAATGTTTTTGGGTCCAGAGAAACTCATCTATTTTATTAAACACGTCGTCGTGTACATTTCTAAATATCACATGGGGTCACTCTCTCACCTCAATGGAGAGCAGATCCAGATACGACAGTGAGCTTGTCTACGTTATTCGACGTGTAAGACTCCCCACCAAAATGTTTTTAATCTATCATTCCCACGCTAGTTCAGCCAATCAAAACCGACTTCATTTATTTTGTCCTTTATCTGAACTCAAATGTAAAACTGAGAAAATCAGAGCAGAAATACTCTAAAAAATAATAACCTGGTAAACTATTATTTAACAATAATTCCTGTTGGCGTATAGTGAACATTGTGCATCCTCGCAAAGTATACTGAAAAAAAACTGAAATAAGGAAACATATCTACGTTATTCGACGTGTGAGACTCGACTCCCTGTAAAAACATTTTGATCTATCATTCCCACGCTAGTTCAGCAAATTAAAACCGACTTCATTTGTTTTGTCCTGCATCTGACCTCAAAGGTCAAACTGAGGAAGTCAGACCAGAGATACAATTTTCTAAAAAGTAATAATCTGCTAAGCTTTTATTTAACAATGATTCCTGTTGGCGTTTAATCCACATTGTGCATCCTCGCAAAATATAAAAAAAACTGAAAAAACTGAAATAACAATAGAAACCTACTTCCACAACTATCAATGGGGTCAATGCATCAATTAGTCGTGATGTAAATTGACCGCCAAAATCTTAATTTTATAATTAAGAAGAAAAACGTAAGGATATTTGATTATTTAATTATATTTTTTATTCTATTTTAAATTCTTCGGAATTTTGGTTAAATATTTTATTTTTCTTGCATCAACGGGTGACCATGAAATAGTATGAGAAATTTGAGCGACATAACCGTGAAAAAAACATACTGTTTTGGAAATTCTTGCAAAAATTAGATAACTGTCAAATTTTAATGAAACTTTCAGGATATTCACAAATGAATTGATTTTTTTTTTAAATGTTTCTTATTCAGAACATCTTTTTAAATCTTTTAGCTCATCACCAATTATTTAATTTTTGCAAATTTAGTGAAATTCATATAGCTGCATCTACTGCAAGGAAAGTTGGTTCTCTGTGTCGGGACAAAAGTTTTTTTTCTGAGTTCCATCCTCCATATCTATAAATCTACCATTCGTCCATTCATGGAATACTTTTGCCATATATGGTCTTGTGCCCTCGCTGTTCATCTCAAGCTTTCAACAAAATCCAAAGATGGATATGCAATGTGATCGGTCCTGACTTGGGGTCTCAACTCCAGTCACTTTCTCACCGACGTAATGTGGCTTCCCTCTGTCTTTTCTATAAATATTTTCATGGCAACTATTCTGACGAGCTATTTTCACTAGTGTCCCGACTACATGAATTTAAGCGTTGCTCCTAGATTGATATCTTGGTCCCATCCTTTTACTGTCAAAACAGTGTAACCACCTCTTCTTTTCCAACAGCTTCTTCGCTCGCACTTCCCGACAGTGAAACTCCCTTCCTCTTACTTGCAACTATAATCATCAAAAATTTAAATGCAATGTCTATCGATATCATGTGATGCCTTGATCCTCCTTCTTCATTTTATCCCCCTCAGTTCTTCTTTTTATCCTTTCCTCAATCTCACGCCCCCATACCCAGTCTTTTCCCTTACTTTCACTCTCTGTAGCTCCTTGCGTACTAATGGCACATCCGCCTTGCTTGACGTGAAATGCTTAAAAAACCAAGTCTTTGGAGAATTTACATTATATTTTTTTTATATCAAACAGCACCCGCAGTTATAGAAAATTAGAAAAAGCTTTGAATTGCTTTTATGACACTATTGTCTTAAGAAAAAAAAACTGAAATAGTTTTTACAAGAAATCGATTTCATTTTTTAAAAAATTAATTATAAAGATTTATAAAATTTTAAAATTAATTTTTAGGGGTTAGGTGATATCGTTATTAAGTATAAACTACATTTGTTAATCATAAATGGGAAAGCTTCTACAATTCACCAAACACAGTATTTTAAAAAGAATTTTCATTGTTTTTGTTGTGTAAACGTGCCGACTTTTGTAACTACGGAGATCCACAAATGACACTATGAGAAAATAAGAAATGTAGCTATAGTAAATTTACAATTTATTGATAATTTTCTAACATTTCCTTAACAAGCATCTTCGTAAGTAAACCTATAAAGCCAAAAAGACCTAAATATCAAATGTCTATTATTACTGGGTAGTTAAAACAATCATTCTCCTTTACCTAAATCTCGTAACAGGCAGGTTATTGTGAAATGTTTCATATAAGGCTGGTTAAAAAAAAATAAGGACATTTCAATTAACCCCGCCACGGATACATTAACCTTGCTTTTCTCCTCCTGCCGCTTCTTCTCATTCTTCTTCTCTTTCCTTCTTCGCATCCTCCTCTTCATCCCTTTCATGCGTTTGTTTATTTTTCAGAATAATATAGCGTTCATTGCTTTTTTTTTTTTTTTGCTTTTTTTAATCCAGCGTTGGAGGTCAATTGATAAAAATTACTTGAGGATACCGTAAGGTTGAAACAAAGGTAGCGAAATCAACTCATCTCCTAATTTTTAAAGTTAAAAGCTTTACATGTTATATTTTTGTTTTTATTTTAATCACAAGTGCAACACCAGGTACCTCTTCTCGCCACTGTCAAACGAAGAAAAATGGTGGGATTTGGAAACATTACGAGGCACCACAACCTGTGCAAGATTATCATGCAAGTCACCGTTGAAGGTGGACGTAGGACAGGACGCCAACGTAAAAACTGGTTGGACAATGTCAAACAATGGACAGTTATGACTGCACCAGGACTGCTGATGGCGGCCATTGATAGACCGATGTGGTAAAGAGTGTGGCTTCTGCGTTCGGAGACGCCCAATGATTGCAAAAGTCAAGGGGAAATTATTGGGTTGGTGCATAATTATCAGGCGTTTTTAAACAATATTTATTATGAAAAAAGAAACATAACGATTCAACAATAATATTTTTAAATATGATTATCGACACGCATTTTTTTAACCTGAAAATATATATATATATTTTTAAAGTAAACAAAACAGCAATTTTTTATTAACAAATGACTCGCCTACAAAACGCCTGATAATTATGCACCAATCCAATAATATTTGATAATGATCCCTGGTCAGTTTATAGTAAAATAGACAAAAATGTATTCATTTAAAGCAGCTTAACTTCCCCCACCCCCAACATCAGAAATTATTCCTGGGTGAAACTTTTAACACTCAGACAATTGTGTAAAATATGTCTGTTAGTAGTGAAGATGTATTTGACATTTCGAGAGCAAAACTTTCAACGAGGTTTCATTTTAATCATTGAGATTTTAGCTTGACGAGTTCTGATTAAAAAGAGAGATTAGCGTTTCCATCATAAACAGAAATGGACGTTATCGTATGCAACCAGATAAAACACAATTGTCACTCGATTTTGTTTCTTCTGTGTTGATTAAAAAGAGATAAACTCAACAGACTGTTACAATATTTGGTCTTTTATATCATTCGAATCTTTAATCATTTATCTTCTCCCCTGATTGTTACTTCACAGCATTCAGAGAAATCTTGACAAGGAAAAAATCACTTATATTTCCATTTTATTTTTTTATTTTAAACCATATCCTCTTGGAGCAAGTTTAAACTACGTAAAAACAATAATTACGTACTGTCATTTTGTAACTTAAACATTCTACGTAAAAATGTTAGAAATTTCTCAAGCTGTCATCTGAAATCTAGAAAAAATAACCTTTAGGCAAAATAATCTCAGTATAAAAAAAGAAGGCGACAGTTTAAAATGACAAAAGATGAAAACACAGAATTGGTCTTAAAAACAAATCATAACTAGACAGTAGAAAAACCTGATGTAATGCAAGCTGACACTCCGGCTGCAAACATGTTAATCTTCTTACCTAGACACAGCAGATTCAATTAAATAGGACAAAGACTGGGATCAAAAACTACCGGTTCTTTTAACGTCTAATTTTATACATTATTTACATTATTCGGACTATCGTCCTCATCTGTGTCGCCATATTTGTTACAACGTTTCGGCAAATTTATTAAAGACATTTTTATGTTTAACATTCTTTTTATAGATACAAGTATTTTAGTAAATGCTCTGTTTATAATAAAGTGTTTATAATTCAGGCCGGTAAATGTTATTTAATACAAGTTTATTATAAACAGAGCATTTACTAAAATACTTGTATCTATAAAAATAATGTTAAACATATAAAATGTCTTTAAAATGTATATATATATATATATATATATATATATATATATATATAGTTAATGTTAAAGGAGAATATAATTCAGAGAGCTCAATGTAAAAACAGAGCAAATATTAACTATTATTAGGAAACACACAACTTTAACATCTATTGATTATTATAATTTATTTTCTTAGGATCGAAATTCGATGCTAATTCCTCAGATCGATCATTTTCATACAAATAAATGGCTGACATATTCCAGGCATAAGAAGAATTATGTATTATCATTTTTAATTTATGCACACGTTTGTTTAAATTGGTTTAAGGGGAGAGAGAGAAAGAGAGAGAGAGAGAGAAAGAGAGAGATAGATAGAGAGAATTCATGCACATTAAAGGTTTATCCTTTACCATCTCGACTTCAGGGTTTTGCAGATGGGAATTACTCCGCCCACTCGTCATGGAGTAGTATCAGTAATTGACTACTTATACTCATCGATTTTTTTTCTTTTTTACACGTACTTTTCATTGGTGTAAATTGTTTTTTTCCTCCATTTTTCGTAGTGCATCTGTGCATACGTGTGTGTGTACGTGTTCACGTGCGTGCAGCCATTGTTCACTCACAACACACTTTGTCTATGTGGCTACACTCACCAGTTCTTTGAAACTCACCATTTCTCTCTATCTACCCTGATGATCACTTAAGAATGTCGAAAACTTTCACCATATTTCTTCCGAGATGAACTTTGGATAATTTCTGACGGAATTCCTTCCTTATCTGAGAAGGTATATATATATATATATATATATATATATATATATATATATATATATATATATATATATAACGCCCATCAAGTTCTTTCTGCATTCCATTGAGGATTCTTTTTAGACACGATGATTGGATTTGTATTCACCCCCATCCCTAATAATTTCAGTATTTTTATATCAATGCTTGAACCAGCTTCTAATGTTCTAGCGGCTAGAGAAAAGACGTAGCCCGTGAGGGATGGAGATCACAATCCTATGGGGAAGCTATTCTCGGATGAGTTACATCACGGAAAGTGAGAGTTTAGTTTGTCACCTCTTCGTCATCGAGGCCCCGTTGGTATGTCGCATGTGCCTTCTCGGTAGTGGAGGCGTACGGTTGATGAGTCCCAAATTGGACAAAACGGCTGTCGAGGATTATTCTAAACTCGATGAACTAATATATATATGTAACTACACTCGTCTCGGAAAACCTTCGGTTTCTTGATTTGTTAATGATCAAATCAATTTCGAAGGAAAAAAAGTTTTAAAAAAAGTAAGAGCTATAAACATGAACGTCTGTCGAAAATAATCGTACAGCATACAGGTCCAAAGCCCAAAGAAAAAAATACCCGATACGAGTAATCAACTAAATAAAAAAGTGCTCAATACAAAAGTAGAGCAGACCTAGTCAAACCTAGAGAGCCAGGCAAACCAGCTTTCCCTAACGATCCGCTTAGGTGAAACCTTGGTAGGTTTGACTCTCTCTCTCTCTCTCTCTCTATATATATATATATATATATATATATATAAACTGTCCCTGTCTGAAATACAGACACCCCGCCAAAAGTCGTTGAATTCAACCTCTTCGCCAACAACCTTGGGACAGTTAACACGTGTCCAACTTCTTTCTCTGTGACATGGCGTGTTATAATACGAAGTAACTTCTTCCTTTCATTACATGCACCATGGAATATTTACAACAACAAAAAAAAACAGACACGAGAACACATAGAAATAAATAATTTTTTATGATATGAATGTACAATTTACCATGTTATCCTTTTGTCGGTTTTATTTCTACGATGTTTGTTCTTTTTTTTTATTCTAAGTGAATACGAGGCTATTTCTGTTGCTATGATGTCAGTGACACCTATTTCATTTTGGTGCCCTCGACGTGTACAAAAAAACAACCTATTTACACAGATTCAGTGAGATCATTCGCAGAACATAAAAAAAAACGAACGAATACATATATCAATCGGGTTATTTAATATAAGACGAAAAGGAAAAAAGTATTGGGTTACGTTTGGTGTTCATTGGTTTTGCGGTGGTCTAATGCATAACGGCTAGGTTTTAGAATTTAGAGAGCAGGGTTCGAATTCCAATCGTGTTCATTATATTCAGTTACACGCAAATACTCTATGGAAAAGTATGACTCCAGTTCTTCTACATCCAGCTTTAGAAAAATAGGATAGACTGGAGCCAATAACCTTGTTTGGTAAACAGTTTAGAAGGAAAACGAACGAATATATGTAACAATAAAGTATCATTTTATATACAGGTATTCCTGGAGGGGAGACACGATGGTGTAATGGATAGCGGCTCGGAGCTCGAATTTCAGACGAATCCATTATATTCACTTACGTGCTCATATACTTAGGGAAGGTATGAACCTTCTTCCCCGCCAGCTATGGATAAATAGCAGGACAGGCCAGGTTTTGCAGCCTTGAATAGCAACTGGTTCACCACAAAATGAAATGGCGGGAAAAATCTGCCTTGTCAATCATGTATCGAAAGATACATGATCGCATAAGCGTGTATCTGGCATGATACATAAATGTAACTCTTCCTGGAGACAAGGTAGATCGCGATTCGGATTGAGGAATCGGAGAGCCGTGTTCGAATTCCAGTCGTGGTCATTACATTCACTTATATGCTAATGCCATTGAGAGATGTATGAATCAATAAATAACAGGAGAGACAGGTTTTGAGTAGTGGCCGGTCCAGGATGAAGACAAATCTGAGTTAAAACAAACAAAAAAAATCTGCCGGACTAGTATACGGACCAGACCGGATCACACCGTTGTGTTCGGCTATCAGTCAAGAACTGGTAGATGGGAGATGGGCGCCGTTAATCTATCTAAAATCCTACTGAAATTATCGTGAAGAAGAAGAATCAAAATCGAGGGAGAAAAAGAATTCTGCGAATCATAAACAGGTAGGGTGACAGTTATCGGCACGGAAAACTGTAATCAGCGTGGCGTCAGTAAATCTTTCCCTTTTGCACTAATGCCCTTGGAAAAGGCATGAATGCATCATTTCTCCTAGCAGTTTTTCAAAATGACCAGAAGTTTTAAAATGCAAGAGTCCAACCTGTACAATTACAATAAACGTCTTGCATGAGTTATTTGCTATATACGGTATCCCGGATAGCGTTGTTTCTGGCAACGCCATGCAATTCACTGCTAAAGACTTTGAAAGCTTTTGTAAAACCATTGCGATACAGCATATCAAAACTACCCCCTACCATTCAAGAACGAATGGGAAAGCAGAACGCTAAAATTTCGACCTTCTGCCACATCTAAGCTACGAAGCTTTGGAAAACTCGATATGGTATAATGGTTAGCAATCTTGTCTCACTAGAACAGTTACGATTGAGTAGTGAGTTCGACTCTCATTGGGTACTCTATACTTTCGTCCTTGTGCCACATCTAAGCTGTGTTCTAGAAATTTACCATAAGACTTATAGAAACTAAAGCAAAGCAAAATCGATATTTGTAGGATATAAAATGATGAACATTAATAACATAAAAAGCAACCAAATATATATATATATATATATATATATATATATATATATATATATATTAGCGAAGAGAAAATACAGACAGTAAAGAAAGAAATCAAAATGCCTAGAGACTGATATTTGTTCAAAATAAAGGAGATTTCGGATAAAATATTTAATATGAGCTTTGAGTGAGAGAGAGAGAGAGAGAGAGAGAGAGAGAGAGAGAGAGAGAGAGTTAAAGAGAAAGATATGGATAAGAGAGAATAAGCATTGATAAAGTAGAGGGTAATTTAAAAGATAAAAGAAAGAGTGGTAAACTTTTGTTATGTTCGAGATAAAATCTTTCTATAGAAAATTACAGGAAAAAGATAAATAAGGTTGAAGTTAAACAACGGAGAAAAGAATAAAATTATAAATATTTACGTAAGTTATTATCATTAACGCCAATATTATCATCATTAATTATTCGCAGTCATATTGTTCCCATTATTATTATTATTATTATTATTATTATTATTATTTCATTTGCTTTATGTTGTATACAGATTTCGTTCCGGGTCCCAACCAGAGACTGAATGTCAGAAATAGATGTAAAAACATTTACCGTAAGCACTTTTGCCGTAGGAAAACTCGCCTCTGGATTTTTCGCCGTGGAAAACTTTTCCGTATAGGAGTTTTGCCGTAAGATAATTTCGCCGCATTTTTTTCGACACCCTTATCTTGAACGTCCTTTTCGTAGTAATGTTACATTATTATTATAATTATTGTCATCATCATCATCATTCGATTTCTGCTATGGACACACTACCTACCAAGTCTGCGGAAAGACCTAAGGCAGGTCGTGGTGTGTTGTTATGGCCACATTTCATGTTAATTTTTTTTTTTTTTTTTTTTTTTTTTTATCTCCGATGAAGTTGCTAGCGTTACATAGACAAAGTTCTCCTTAGTGTGTGTGCTGTACTTAATAAGACAATTTTCTGTATGTCTCTTAAGCTGGGGTTTCCAGGGATTCTTTCAGTGTGTTGTTTTGTTCCATTTTTTATAATTCCAAGAGCACCTATTACCACTGGTATTATTCTTGTTTTCAATTTCCACATTTTTTCTATTTCAATTTCCAGGTCTTTGTATTTTGATAGTTTTTCAAATTCCTTGGTTGCTATGTTACAATCCGCTGGACAAGCCATATCAATTAGTAGGCAAGTTTTTTTTTCTTTCTGGTTTTTGACGGCCTATTTGCTTCAATTTTTCTGTCTGTGTGGATGGTATAATCCCACAGAATGGTGACATCTTCTATTTCTGTAACCGGCGCTGGCCGATGTTCATACCAGTGTTTGCTTACATTTTTCCAAAGTGTTTGCACATTGTCCAGTGTAAGTATTGCCCCACTCTATCGTGACGATTTTTATATTCATTTGGGGCAAGTATAGAACATCCTGAGATTAGATGGTCTATTGTTTCTTGGTATTTGTCACAGAACCTGCATTTTGGATCCACATTATTATGTATGATATTTGCCTGAAAATTCCTAGTGAAAAGACTCTAGTCTTGCGCTGCAAGAATAAAGCCTTCAGTTTCAGACTTTAATCCAGATGCTCGTAACCATCGATGAGTATTAACTTTATCAACATTGGGTTTATTTGCACGTTCTGGATATTGGCCATGCAGAGGTTTGTCTTGCCAGCGTTGTTTCATCTGTTCAAGGGCTTTATCCTTGGCTTTCTTTTTCATATCTTTTGCTGCAATAGTTGGTTCTTGGCTTCTGTTTTGTGATTATTATTATTATTATTATTATTATTATTATTATTATTATTATTTCGATTTCTGCTATGTTCACACTACCTACTAAGTCTGCATGTATACCTAAGGCAGGTGGTGATGTTTTGTTATGGCTACATTTTATAACATCACTAGCATTACATGGAGTGCTTAGTGTGTGGGATGGACGTATCAAAACAATTTTTCAATGTGTTGTT
Organism: Acanthosepion pharaonis; assembly: GCA_903632075.3. Lineage (NCBI taxonomy): Eukaryota > Metazoa > Mollusca > Cephalopoda > Sepiida > Sepiidae > Acanthosepion > Acanthosepion pharaonis. The sequence goes on from CAHIKZ030004854.1 coordinate 686,195, forward strand.
GTGTTCTTTTTTTATCTTTCCAAGCGCACCTATTATTACTTGTACTATTCTTGTTTTCATTTTCCACATTTTTTTCTATTTCGACTTCCAGGTCTTTATTCTTCGATAGTTTTTCAAAATTCCTTGGTTGCGATGTTAGCGTCTGCTGGGAAATATCAATTAGTAAACAAGTTCATTTTCATTTTTTTTGACAATTATGTCCGGTCTATTTACTTCAATCTTCCTGTCTGTAAAGATGGTGTAATCCCATAGAATCCCTTGTTCTTTAACCGATGCGGGGTGATATTCATATCAGTGTTTTTTTTAAGTTTTTTTCAAATGTGTTTGCACAATTTGCAGTGTAAATTTTGCCCCACTCTATCGTGACGATTTTTATATTCAAGTACAGAACATCCTTAGATTAAATGGTCTAAGATTTCCTGATATTTGTCACAGAACCTGCATTTTGGATCCAAGCTATTATGTATGATATTTGCTTGAAAGTTCCTAGTGAAAAAAAAAACAAGTATAAAGACTTCTGTTTCATCCTTTAATCTATATCGTAGTTTTTCTAAGAAAAAATTCTTTCCAACTATCTTCAAATAATATTGTAGTCTTTCCAAGAAAGAATATCTTAGTTTTTCTAAGAAAAAAAGATTCTTTCCACGTATGTACAAATAATATCGTAGTATTTCGAAGAAAAAAATATAATAGTTTTTCGAAGAAAAAAATCTTTCCAAGTATCTACAACTGATATCGCAGTCTTTTTAAGAAAAAATATCCTAGGTTTTCTAAAAATTCCCAATACACATAAACGTCTAGAAACTCGCCACACTGTCCACAAATACGCAAAACGCAAAATCATAAAGAACGCCACTCTCAGTGTTTTCCGAATGCCAACCATTTTTATCGACGGAATAATTTCTTTTCATTGGTCGTCGTTTCTGTAAACAAGGTCTTGTTGCCGAGGTAATTCACCATTTTCTTCGCTACACTTCTTATCCCAATCTCATGATCACAAATCATATAGCCTGTAGCAGGTCTCTTTACTCTGCTGCTTTGTCGTAATGGGACCATTACGCGTGTTGGAGAGTCGTCTCCTGAGGAGTCATCAGGAGTAACAGAAGTTTCCGGAAGCTCCGCATCTCTTGAAGCATCGGATTCATAGAGCCCACTTACCCAATCACTTTCAGACGATAAGTCGTGGTCGTACGTCGATGTACCATATTGAAAAGGCAAAGATCATTACGATGTACCGTCTATGAAAAGGCAAAGATCATTAATATGCCGAGGCATCCCGTCAACCATTATTGTTTGTGGGCTTACAATGTCCGTCACTCAACCCACTTGATACCTAGATGTACACCAGCCGTGGAGAGCTTTCACCCACACTTTATTCCCAATTCTGTCTGAAAAATCATTCTTACAATGATCAGGTGGTAATGTACTCATTCCATTTTGTTAACAGTGAATAATATTGACGGTTACACTACTGGACGATGTGTCATTATTCAGCGTCATATTATGCCAGAACACTGCCTTCATTATCGAACAGTGCAACTTGCAGAAGTTATCTTTATTCGCCGATGACATATTTCTTCTATGTCGTTTCCTGCAGGAGCATCCACGTAAGGGAAACGAAGTTGGCCTCCCCAGTCATCCAGAAAATCTTTAAAGCACTTACTGCGAAACGCAATGTCATTATCGATTAGGATTTCTAATAGTGGCCTTATTTCAAAAAAATAATTTCCAGCTGTCTGTTGAGGCTTCTTGAGGGTTGCTGACGTAGGCGTCACTATATCACAAAATCGACTGAGGTCGCAGTCAATAAACGTAAGGTTGAATCAACGTTGTATACCAGATTCCAGTCACACTTAAGTTGCCTCGTGGACAACGACTTGAGGCTGGGTCAGTTGACTGGCATTCTTTACATTTACTGACCACTGCCCTAACGGTTGCCTTGGAGTCATAGGTTGAATTCGTTTCACAAAATACAGCGCCCGCCTGACACCAGGATGTCTATTTTGGCAGTGTATGGCACTTATCTGGTCTGGAGAAATTTCGTCAACCATCGAAACGTATATAAGTCGTGCTGGCTCAACCTCCTTCTTGGTTACATTATATCATCGTATGAACTTACCCACTCAATTCTGACTCGACGTCTCTAAATTTAAGCTGACCAATAACTTGTACTCTTGGACCAGCTTTTCAAGTGTACAGAAACACCTCCGAATCGGCATTTCACTTGCCGCCTTACTTCGTATTCTGGCTTTGCCAGTGAACATGTCCAATACCCACCGATGGACACATGAGGAGTCCGTGAAGAGATGCAGCTCTGTTGATGTCCTTCAGTATAGCATCCAATTCTGCTAAATTGATATGTTTGGCATCATTCACAGGTTGCAGTCAACACGCATCCTCTATAATGCTTCCGTCAACCACCAAGGAAAACCGAGGAAACTTGCATCGCCCCACACATCATAAGTTTGTCCGTTTATGTAGCACTTGCCGTGTGTATGACCATTCTGGCGTATTCTTGCCGTTATGTCCTCAATTATTTGCTTAAAGGGGATCATTTGCATTTCGTCGTCCCATTCAGACGTGATCGACACTGTTCTGCGTTTAACAAATGACTCAACAGCACGGAAGCAACCACACACGTGTCGCGTCAGGACCTCGGGAACTGATGGAATATCATTCTCAGACCTACAATTAAGCGTGTTTTTTTTCTGCTCGACGTACAGACCCAGAACAAAAGTGCCGCCCCTTAACTGTACCGGATCCTTGCAGCTCAGACCAAAAGTAGTCGAATGCTCTTACATGTAGTCTGCTTAATTCATGCTCTCGTCAATGTAAATATCATTAATATATGACGAGGTTGCCAGTCGGATTGACTCGGTTTTCGATATCGCGGCATCCACAATGACTTTTGTTATGGCTGCTGCAACATTCAACCCGTACCCCATTCGTGTCAGGCAATATCTTCACCCCTTGAATATCACGGTTTGAAAGGGCCAAAGTGACTTGTGGATATTCACTTGTAGTTGACCTTCCATCGTTCAAGGATAGCTACATTACGTCCTTTTTTTTTCTCCGCTCACTCGTTATCTGTGCATACACGTCAGCATTGACCGTGTGTGCATCTAAGCACTCAATCAGTTCCTGATAGTCTAATACTGGCTGCACTTTACTATTGTTTTCCTGCGCCACCGCCAGCAAATGAATTAGACTTATTGAAGGACCAAGTTCCTTTTCAGGATAAGGTTGCAACCAGGTTTGCACCTCGCAGTCGTATTTTTACTTGATACTTCTTGGTAATGGGTATTCGTGCATGCTGTTCCGCAAATTCTCCGATGTTTGACCACTTGACCACTTCCATGATGCTTGTTGTTTAATATGCTGTGCAACAAGCTATCCCACGCTTGGTAAACCATTCATTCCCACACTCCGCTATTTGAAGTACACCCAGTTTTTTAATAAAATTTGACCCCAGCAACAGGTAAAAACCCAATATCTCTCCATCTACAGCTAAGAACACAACGTCAAGGCGGGAGTTTGTATTGTTCATGTCGAGCTTGATGATTCCAATACCACTGAATCTGAGGGGATTAGCGTTTAAAGTTAGTATAACCATCTTCTTTCCTCGCCAGGATTGACAAAATGACTTACTTGCGAGTGACTGGGAGCAGCTAGTGTCCACCAGTTCCGTTCTCTTGATTCCATTTACGGGAACGTCTAAGACAGGTAGTGCCTCCTTCACAACTGGCTTGGGGAAGAGACGATCGCTGACATCTTGTCCCCTTCCTCTTCTGCCGTACTCATCGATAGCAGACGCACCGACGAAAGTGCATGGACTTCAACAGGAAGTAAAGGAAAGCGAGAAGAATTCCCTAAATGTCAATGATAAGTTCAATACACCACACATCATGTTGGTTAAAATATGGGAGGTAATTCTGCCGCGACGTATAAAAGAAAAAATATTCTACAAATGTAAATTGTGACACTAAATTATAAGTTTACAAATCTAAACCTGTTCGTTTGCTATTTTTTCTCTTTGTCTTTATCTATATTTCTCAATGTATTCATATCTATCTACCAATCTGTCTATTTATACAGTCTGTTGATATCTCTCTATCCATCCATTTATCTATAATTCTGTTCCTATCTATCTATCTATCTATCTATCTATCTATCTATCTATCTATCTATCTATCTATCTCTGTTCATATCTATCTACGCATCTCAGTCTGTCCATATCTATCTATTTATCTATCTGCCTATTGAAGTCTGTTCATATCTATCTATCTATCTGCCTATTGAAGTCTGTTCATATCTATCTATCTATCTGCCTATTGAAGTCTGTTCATATCTATCTATCTATCTATCTATCTATCTATCTATCTATCTATCTATCTATCTATCTCTGTTCATATCTATCTACGCATCTCAGTCTGTTCATATCTATCTATTTATCTATCTGTCAATATAAGTCTGTTCATATCTATCTATCTACCCATCTGAGTCTGTCCATATCTATCTATTTATCTATCTGCCTATTGAAGTCTGTTCATATCTATCTATCTATCTATCTATCTATCTATCTATCTGCCTATTGAAGTCTGTTCATATCTATCTATCTATCTATCTATCTATCTATCTATCTATCTATCTATCTCTGTTCATATCTATATACGCATCTCAGTCTGTTCAGATCTATCTATTTATCTATCTGTCAATATAGGTATCTATCTATCTACCCATCTGAGTCTGTCCATATCTATCTATTTATCTATCTGCCTATTGAAGTCTGTTCATATCTATCTATCTATCTATCTATCTATCTATCTATCTATCTATCTATCTATCTATCAAGGTCTGTTCAGATCTATATATCATGGTCTGTTCATATGTATCTATCTGTCTACCTATCTATCTACAGCTGTTCATATTTATCTATCTCGCTCTGTTCATATCTATCTACCTATTTATCTATCTATCAATCTAAGTCTATTCATATCTATCTATCTATATAGGTCTGTTCAAATCTAACTATACATCTGTCTATAATTCTTTATCTATCTATCAATCTAAAATTCTGTTCATATCTATCTATAGTGCCTTCTCTTCATTATTTCTTCCTTTCTCTTCGTTATATATCTATCTCATTAATTGTCTGTATTTCTATTCACATCTATCTATCTATCTATCTATCTATCTATCTATCTATAAAGGTCTGTTCATATCTACCTGTCTATCTATCTATCGCTATAGCTCTATTCATATCTCTCTGTCTGTCTGTCTGTCTGTCTCTCTCTCTCTCTCTCTCTATATATATATATATATAGATAGATAGATAGATAGATAGATAGATATATATAGGTCAGTTCACATCTCACTACATATCAACAAATTTCGGTTCATATCTATTTATCAATCTGTCTGTCTGTCTCTACCTATCTATCTAGGTCTGTTTATATCTATCCATCGCTCTATCTATATAGATCTTTTCATCTCTATTTATATAGGTCATTACATATCTATGTGTCTATATAAGTCTGTTCATATCTATCACTCTATATAGGCTTGTTCATATCTATCTATATGAATCTATTCATATCTATCTATCTATCTATCTATCTATCTATCTATCTATCTATCTATCTCTATGTATGTCTGTTCAAATCTACCTATATAGGCCTTTTCATATCTAACGTTTTATATTTTAATCTATCAATCTATAATTCTGTTCTATCTATATTTATGTTAATATTTATATATCTAACTATCGATAATTCTGTTTTTATCTATTTATGATACTGTTCATACCTATCTATAGCTATCTATAATTCTCTATCTAAATATCTATGTATAATTCTCTTCATATCTATCTATGTATATTTCTGTTCATATCTATCTGTCTATAATTCTAATCATATCACTCTATCTATGTATATATCTATAATTCTGTTCATGTCTATATATCTGTGATTCATTTCATCTATCTACCTATCTCTCTTTCTCAGTATATATATATATATATATATATATATATATATATATATATATATATATATATATATATAATAAACCTTGGACAATTCCAGTAAGGTGATTTTCTAAACGTAGCTTGGATGTGACACAAGGTCGAAAGTATGAGGCACCCAGTGAGGATCGAAGTCACTCTTCAGCCGTAATTCCAGTAAGATATTTTTAATCATTTCTAAGGGTTCAGAGTTTAACAGTTACACGATTTTGGACATTTTTTGCTGTTACAACCGGTATATATATATATATATATATATATATATATATATATATATATATATATATATATATAAAGAAAGAAGAACAGTAAGATATAAAATCCAGTGTTCTTATAGATATTTTATTTTTTACAAAATAGTGCTCAATGTAAATTTACAGAGCATTAATATTATAAATTAATTGATTTAAAATATGTTTTTTCGCTACACAGTTCAACCATGTTTCAAAAATAGAAGCTAAAACCCCGAATTTAATTTTGCAATTAAATTAAAAGCATTAGTTCCATTTCATCTTCAAGCAATTCTGGAGTAACTTTTAAAAATTACCGGGTTTTTAAAGACACAGCTAAAAATCACGTTCCCATGGTTACAGAATATTCTACTTAAATTGAACAAGTAGTGATTTTAGCTGTGTCTTTAAAAAACCGGTAATTTTTAAAAGTTACTCAGAATTCGCTTGAAGATGAAATGGAACTAATACTTTTAATTTAATTGCAAAATTAAATTGGGGTTTTTAGCTTCTATTTTGAAACATGGTTGGAACTGTAGAAAAAAAACATATTTTTAATCAATTAATTTATAATATATATATATATATATATATATATATATATATATAATTTATTCTTTCTTCTGTTACACTCTCTCTCTAGAGCTTTCATACATTTCCCTCTCACACGTGTTTCCCACTTCCAAACATACACTCTCACTAAAATTTTATTTTTTATATCCGGAGTTATATTTTCCGATTTCTTTTTGAATTTGTAGGTCTGATGAATTGGATCGTGATTACGTGTGTACGGGCGTCTCTTCATTATCTATGTATCAATAATTCTGTCATATCTATTTCTCTTTCTGTATATATCATCACCTATTTTCTATTCATCTATCAGATTCTGTTTATTATTCATCTTTTTATCTATTTCACTCTGTTCATATCTATCTATCACAATATGTTTATAAAAAATATGGTTGGTAAAATGTTAAAATCTTTTGCAAGTATTTATTATTATTATTATTATTATTATTATTATTATTATTATTATTATTATTATTCCATTTAATCTTTTATTTTTGGTTTCGATTCAAAATCTGTTTATTTTTTCAAATCTATTTTTCTAAATTCGATATTTATTCTTAAACAACATCCTGTGGATTTTAATCTATTTTTCAATAAAACTTTATGATTCGATATAAAAATTTGCCATAGAAGATTGAAGAGAAAAGAAAAAATAACAGCAGGAAGAAAAAAAAGAATTGCTTCAGATAAATAAATAAACTGCCACAAAAAATTAACGTTGCTATTAAAGAAATTAAAAATATATTCGACAGTGGCATAATAGAGCCTGAAAGAAAGACGAAAAAAGACAATGTGGAAAAAAACTCTCGAAATAATAAGAGAAAAAGAAAAGAAACAGAAAGAAATGAAAAAGGAAAAAGAAAAAACAATACGAGAGAAAAAGGGGAAAAGAAAAGAAAGAAAGAAAATTGCAATTGTACGAGAAAAAATAACTGATGAAAGAAGGAAAAGCGAAGAAAAACTAATTAAAGATAAAGGAAAAAATATGAAAGAAAGAAAAGGAAAAATAAGAGGAAATAAAACTCGAGAGGAAGAAATAAAAATATAGAAAACAACGGAAAGAAAGAAAGAAAGAAGGAAAGGAAAGAAAGAAAGAAAGACAAGAAAGAAGGAAAGAAAGAAAGAAAAAAGAAAATGAAAATGAAAGAAAGACAAAAAAGAAAGAATGTAAAGCTAAAGAAAGTAAACCAAAAAAAGAAAGGAAATTAACATTAAAATAAAAAAGAACTAACGATCGAACGAAAGAAAGAAAGCAAGAAATAACGAAAGAAATAAAGAAAGAAAGTATGAACCAAGGACAGAAAGAACGAAAAAAAAGAATGAACGAACAAAATAAAGAAAGAAAATGAACGAAAGAAAGAAAGAACTTGTAACTGAAGATACAAAGTAAGAAGAAAAACTAATGAAAAATGTTTTGGAATAAAAATGTTATATGCCGTACCTATGAACATTAATCGATATCCCAATCCTCATAAATACATTGGATATTATTGTAAGGGGGCGGTAATATGCTAACTAGTCCACTACTAGCAGTGGTTTACCTAGTTAATGCCGCTGGCGAGTATTTTATTTTGTTGATGTTATAAAGATTACCATTACATTTCCACCCTCCGTTTTGATTATTCCTCATTCAGTAACCCTTCCTAGGTTACAACAGAAAAGTAAAAAAAAGAAACGTATTGGTAAATCCGTAAGAAGCTGCCAGAAAGAAAATAAAAAATAAAGACATGGATAAAGAAAAAGAGAAAATAAGACTGTGGGAGAGATTAAGAAAACAGTAAAAGAAAGAACGAGAGAATGATGTAAAGAATAAATTATAGAATAAAGGAATACAAAATGAAAATAAACATGCAAATCACGACAATAAAAATAAGCAGAATAAAGAAGAAGTATTTTCAATATAAATTAAAATGAAAAAAGAATAAAAGTATACAAATTAGAGAAAAAAAATATAGAATGAAAAAAAAAACAAACAAAACTAGAGAAAAACAGCATCAAATTAGTGACGTTCCAACATCACCAATCGGAAACAGAACTTTCACCAATCGCGATGAACAAGTGTTCTCCCCGGGAGGTCACGTGCCTTTAGCCTCTACTGGGACTTAAACTCAGCTCAGACCTCAATTGGAACTGCTACCTATGATTCATCGCTAAAGATGCTGGAAAAATGGTCGGTTCCCTGTACCGATCCAGTCAGTACCTGACTCCTCCTGCTACCCTCTACACGTCACGAATCAGACCGAAAATGGAACATAAAAACGGTTAAGCTCTCCTTCCTTAATACCATTTGTACTCGAGTATAGGGCTAGTTTTTAGGATCATTTTTCTACGCAAAAGTTATACAGGTAGTTATTTTGAAGAGATTGAAAATCAATCATTTTCGGTGACTGTAGCACTATACATAGGTAATTATTATGAATAGATTAAAAATCAGTCATTTTCGATGGCTGTAGCACTATACACAGGTAATTATATTGAACATATTAAAATCAGTCATTTTCGGTGACTGTTTTTTCAAGAATGGTCAAAATTCATGCATTTCTGGTGACGGTAACTAGCTAGCAGATTTAAATTCTTACGGTACCTTTGACTAACCCTAACGGTAAAGGTAAGCTCCGTCAGGCTGCCTCAAGTTGCTATAAAATATGTCCAAGACGATCGCAGTACTGGAATATTGGATTGCTGTAGGTACACTAGTATTGCTCAGAACAAGCTGTATGAAAAAAAATCAAGTTTTATACAAAAAACTCATGCAGGTTTCGCACTATACCTGAGGTAGACTTATACACGAGTATATATGGTATATGTCTAAGGAATTTCACCTGTCTTTTGCTGATTCTGATTAGAAATGTTCTTTTAGTGGCCAAAGTTTCTTGTTGCTTTCTTGCTCTGTCTATGGAATTATCAGTATCCTTCTGTAGAACCATTTTTCTGTTGGTCTCATCTTTGTTTTTGTTTTATTATGACAACGTTTCGGTCGTTTTCCCCTCCGGTCTTTTTCAGGTTTCTGCTGATTCGGGTAACATTCAGACACGAGAAGGCCAAAGGGTATAACGGCCCAAACGCTGTGATAACCGAAAGATGATGACATTAGACAGAATGTACATAGTATGAATAACAATAATAAATATTTGGAAATATACTGATTTTTTTTCTCTTTTTGTTGATATTAATATTTTATTTTATAATTTGTTCCCGTTTATCTGACGCATTCATTTTATATCTAAACCGAGGTACAAAATCTTAGATAAAGCCAAAAAGTATGAATTTCAGCTGGAGGCTGATTGGAAACGTTAAAATTCGGAAACAGAATGATAAAAAAGCGAAATAAGCAAACGAAATAAACAGAAGCGAGAAGAGACTAAAATAGAAATATGAAAAAAATAAAATAAAGAATCTGCCAGAGAAAAAAAAAAAAACTAGAGAAAGGGACTGTAACAATATTTATGCAAATGGAAAACGTGTGCAACATAATTTAAATGCAATCGTGTAATTTACGAGTGAGAATTGAATGCAAATATCAAACTGAATCTAAAAGAAGCAAAGGAAAAAAGCGAATAAGAAAAAAAAAACAGGTAAAAATGAAAATAAGAATGAAAGGAAGAAATTCAAGACAAGACAAAAACAGGAGGGAAGCTAGGAGCATTAAAACTGAAAAGAAATTAGAAAAAAAGAACATCATGGCGCCTTAATAAAGGCGGACATGTTGAACAAAATCCAATTCGTAGGGAATTTTTTTTGTTTCTGTTTAGTTTAATTTAAACTGGAAAAGGTAACAATTCTAAAGAAATAATTAAAAGCATAAAATGCGTATATATATATATATATATATATATATATATATATATATATATATATATATATATATATGTATGTATGTATACGTATGTATGTATAAATATATATATTTAGGGAGTGTCCGATGTGTGTGCTGAACTTTACCAATAATTAATAAAGAAATATAACGACTTTTTTTTGATAAAAGAAATACATTCTAAAAGTGAACTATAATATCAGATGTATCATATTCCGAAAATATACATACGCATATATCTACACAGTGCGATGGATAAATTGTCATCTAAAGTACGCAAAAAGGAAAAGAATACTAATATCTCAGTTGAACAAATATATTTACTATATACAAAAATGTCTTGAAATACTAAAAAGTAAATTTATTAAATAAAATCGCCTTTGGCTTCAATGAAGAGCTCGAGACGATTTCGGAATCTCCTGCAACTCTTCTGGACGGTCTCCGTGTATAAGTTGGTGAATGCTGGCATAATCCTTGCTTTCAGTTTATCTTTTGGTGCTGCAAGGAGTTTTGCTGGTCTCTCGCTTAATTGCGCCCCATGCATAATAATCAAGGCGTTGCAGTCTGGGTGGCTGCAAACTGAATTGGATAAAATCTATAATTTGGCCCATCCATCATGTCTATCAAATCTCACTCGCGATTCGTGTGTGAAAATTACTTTAGAAAAATCAATTTTCATGCTTTTGTTTGGCCGAATTATGACCCTTTAAAAAACTTGTTTAATGAGAGGAGGTTACTTAGGAGATTTTTTACAGATCCCGAATTACAAAGTATTTTATACATTTTGTCCTTCTTGACTCACCCAATTCTAGTCTGTTCAAAGATCTGAGTGATTGTTTCAGTATAATTCGCTTTATTCTACGTTTATATCGAGGAAGAAAGTTCTTAAACCCTTTTCCATTGCTTCGAGTTTTCAACTTCTTTATATTTTCAACAGCATTCATTGTCGTTTGATGAAAAAAGCTTTGATATTGTCAATGTGGCCATTCCCTCACTCAATAACTTTGTTATTTTTTTTATTTTGATTTTCAGCAGTTGTTAGAATCATCCCTTTACCCATATTTTAACATTTTAACAATTGCGGTACAAAGCCAATAGGGTAGAGGGGTAAAGCTGGTCAACACTTTCTATCCTAGACCTCGCTAATCAGATTCACGACGCATGCATTCTTTACAATTTGCTCATTCACCACAACAAACTCATCCGATACCACAATACCACAAATTCTTATCAAACCTAAAAAAAGACATAAAAATTTAATTATTTACAAATTTCAAATGTATTTTTTTTTGTTTTTTCTTTTTTTTTATTTACAGAAATATATAAAAATATATACTCATGAAATGAGACGGGGTGGGGAATGAACCAAAAAAAGAAAATCAAAAGAAAACAAAGCATTCATATTAAAGAAATGTTAGTACCCCCCCCACCTTAAAAATAATAAGAGTGGCCGCTGTATTCTGCCTTTGAACAGAATCAAGAAGCACAATCACTAACGGACAGGCAAGGTAAAAAATAAATGAGGGAGTGAGAAAAATTAAAGGCCGACCCAGTCAAGATGAAAAAAGGGGGTAAAAAAAACAAAAAAAAAACTGATGCAATAAGGAAACTCGACAGGTATCATAAGAAAGGAGGAGAGCCGTGAACAGGGCAGGAACAATATTTATTCACATTAACTAGGTAAACAAAGAATGTCTAACTTACCGATGGAAGGAAGGGAAATTGTACCCTTGCTTTAAAGGGGACTTCAAAAAGAAAATCATGGTTGGCCCTATGCACTCACGACAAACTTGCAACCTTTACCCAACTTTTGCTGAAATCTGTCGATAACAAACGTTTTCTCTCAGTTCTGATCTTTATCTTCAGCTGATTCCGAAAGTATCCGGCGAGAACCTGATGAGAATAGCGTTCGTCTCGCAAGATTCCCTCGATTCGCGACGTCCATATCACCATTCTTAACACGGCTAGCTAGAGTACCGGGGCGATACATTATCACACGAGTATGCGCGCCAATGGTCTCGAGCTGCTTGCGATCGATACGAGCCGTCAGCTCGGCGACATCGTCCCAGAATGGGCGCACATGAGGACAATGGTAGAAGGCGTGCGAAACTGTTTCCTCTAACCCAAAGTCACACCGACGACAGTCGGGCAAATCTGCCCCACCCCATCTGAAGGCTACGTCATTGAGAGCTTGTTTCGGACCAATCGCCAGGTAATCAGAAACTCAGGATTGCTGATTAATCTGTGCCTGGCGGCCTAAAGATAAAAAAAAGAAGCACGAATCGGTCGCCGACAAGCCGAGCCACGCACATAGTGGATCCTTCTCAAACCGCGGCACTAGGTCCCTATACCGAGCGACACTCGAGCAAGAAAATCCGACTGATTACAGGGCTTACGAAAGCGCTCAGCCCTAGAAACTGAATGAGAGATTGTAAGGCGAGGGAATGCGGTCCTCAGGCTGCTCAACACGACGGAATCCTCTGTCAACGCTTCGGGTCATGTCGGTAACACTCCATTCTCAGCCTCCCCACATGACACCGACGTTGGGCACAGACGCCTCTGTCGACGTGATAATTGTGACTACTCCACAAGTGGGATACCAGTAAGCGCTCGATCGCCTTCTTACGTTCCTTACAGAGAGGAAATACCATCAGCCGATAGAAGAAAAGGGGGAAAGACCTAAGTGGCACACGGCTCCGGCTTACCCTTCAAGGACAACCGCCTTCGGCGCCAAATCTCGACCGACGCGCCGAACTTTACCAGGACTTTAGACTATTTTTTGTTCAGATGAATTCTGGGCCGGAAACACACTCCAAGAATGCGGACAGGTCCGTCCGACCGTACGTCAAACCAAAGAGCCTCTGGAGATTGACCATATTCCAGGCACCTAACAGCAAACCGGAAAACATTTTGCAGTTAATCTTGGCCCCCGTCACCTTCCCGTACCGTTCAAGGGTCTTCTGCACCACCTCAATATCGCTGTGGCACGACACGAAAATGGATATAACATTGGTGAACGAGGAAATCCTGGTTCGAGCCCAACCTGAACGCCCTGACCTTCAGCCGGCGAAGGAGCGGTTCCAACGCAAAGTATATAGTAGCGGCGACGGTGGACAACCCTGCCGAACCGATCGTGACAGTGTAAAATCGCTTGACTGCTTCCTGTTCACCTTCACCACAGTACAGGGGTGAGCGATACAGGAGGCTGATCCACTTGTAGAAGACGAGTTGGAATCCGGCAGCCTGCAAGACAGCAGCCAGGTACTTATGGTCGACCCTATCGAAAGCCTTGGACTGATCCAAATTGATAAACGCGGCTTCTTCGACTTCTACTCCCTCTAAGATCGTGCGGAATATATGCAGGTTGCTCTGAATTGTTCGTCCCCTCACAGGACAAGTCTGCTCGGGTCCTAACAACTCTCATCAACTGATTGAAAACGCGCCATCAGGATCATGGTCAAAATCTTTAACACTGTATTTAGCTGAGTTATGAGCCTAAATACGTCTAAGTCCCTCCCACCATCCTTGCCCTTTCTCAACAGCGTGTTCACACCCCTGGAGATCCGACCGGGGATGGCCCCCTGCAGGACCAGTTGTTGAACACTACTGTCAAGATCGGCACAAAGATGTGAAACAGACTCATGTACAATTCGTAGAGCAAGCCATCAAGTCCCGGAGACTTGCCACTGCCGACCCTCTTCAATGCCAAGGGAACTTCACTTGAGCTGGGTACATGGGTAGACGGCCGCGCAAGGCACGTCCATCTCCCCCTTTGAGTGATCGACACGGTATCTATCGACGAAATCAAACTCGCCGGTCAGATCAGCCGGGCTCCGATCGTCCGACGTCCCGCTAACTCCATGGCCCTGTCTAGTTTGGGTTCCTGGATGGTTTTCGAGTTCCCCACTAAGACTAAGAGTGAGAAATCCACCAGAAATGGTCCCAACCGACCGAAAGGGAGACACACTTCTCCTGATCGTTGGGCGCATAAACCGCAACGACACGGACGACTTTTCACGGCAATATCAGACACAATCAACAGGTTATTGGCATTGACGCGGGCAAAGTCCAACTTCTCCCCCAGGGTACGTTTAACCCGTAAGGAAACATTTCTGGTCTGCTGGTTCCCGTAAGTCACTAGAGAGCACCAATTTGCTGATCTCTCAGGCCATTCACATTTCAGTTGGCTAGCTTGATTAACATTTTTAAAATTTTAAAACCCAATGTTATTCACTTATTGAAAAAAAGCCGGAAATCTGCTGGTTGACAAACCCCAAACGGATTGTCCTAGACTTCCTGTACCGATGTTTGACGTAATTCGCCTCTCTAAGAAAACCCCGCTGACGTCTGTAAGGTCGGTTAATTTTAGGGTCCTATATAAACAGGTGTGGAGTATAACCGGGACTCTCCCTGAACACATTTGCGATATTTTTCGTAGCTCCGTAGAGCCAAGTTGCCCCATTTTTATATTTAGGAACGCGTCACTGGCCCTTGCCAAGTGGTCAGATTCACCCCATGTTCTTGATGAGAGCTGTCAGTTTCCGGGTCTTGATGTCTATAGGTTAGCAGCGGGATTTTTCTCGTCGCAACTGCCTGTAAAACAAACAGTATTGACAGTAATTCAGTACCGTCAATAATTTCTTTATATTTTTCATTTAGGGTGTCGTAATACTCCGGGCCCTTATTTAGGTTATCCGACGTCTATGCGGTTGGCTTAGCTGCTGTCCCTGATGGGGACTTATCTGGGCTCTGGGGAAACACCTCCATAATTTTGGACCGGAGAGCCCCTACGCTTAAACACTTACACGAGAACTACGCGGAAGAAAATAAATGTTTATACAGTACTAAAATAAACAGTATGAAAAATACTGGCCAAAAAAAGCATTATTCAGTTTCGTTCAAAAATGAACAAATATGCTGCTCATGTTTCAACATATATTATGGACAAAAAATAGGTTTTATTAGATTCCAGAGGTCTAAAGCTAATATTAGTTTAATCTGCATAATAACGTTAGTCAGTCCATTTTCGTAAATTCCAAATATCCCAAAAACTAACCATTAAAATGTAATAAAATTTAATTAAATATTAAGAGTGGAAATGGAGTTTAAATTTGACAAATATTGGCTCTGAACTGTTTCAGTTATTGAAATTTATTTGATTTGCATAACATCAGACAGGCTTTATATGCATTTTGAGTTCTGTGCAGTCAGTGCTACAACACTCACACTGTCACACGTGTACACAAACAGACACACGTGTACTTATTAGATATGATGTTTATGTAATGAATAAATGTAAGTATTTTGGATAATAGAATGACAGAGATTATCAAATATGTTTATCTCACAACTGATATACAAAAGTTCAAGATATTATCTATGATTTGAACATTGCATCCCTGAGATGATCACCACTAAGAAGAGAACATGCACGATGTCGCTCTCTTATTTCAAACACAAATATTATGAGTGTCTATCGTCACAAACCTGTAGAAAATATCAGTTATGTAATTTGGTACGCTGATATTTTTATAATCCAAAACAATTTCTGTGTCCATATATATATATATATATATATATATATAGCTCTTGAAAATATATTTCAATTTAGCACTGTTGAATGACAAGCTAATTCTACAAACAACACCCACCTGCGTTAATGCGAAGCTC
>CAHIKZ030004854.1:707500-842500 GCA_903632075.3 Acanthosepion pharaonis
CAGCGCTAAACGTCCGATATTTTATCCACGTAGACTACCTGTCAAATGTCATCAAGAAAATACATGAGGAAAACTAATAACAAAGCCATTGAAAGTTGTATCTCTTAGGGAATGGTCAGATATAAATGCGGCATTCTGTTATCTCTCCAGCTGCTGCACTTATTTAACGCTATCAACCAAAAGAAAATTACTTTACTTCGTTGTAGTCCTCCTTCAGGACGAAACGCCTGAATATAAATCACTTTCTTCGTCATCCCATTGCCTTATATATATATATATATATATATATATATATATATATATATATATATATTAAAGACATTTTATGTTTAACGTTGTTATTTTATAGATGCAAGTATTTAAGCAAATGCTCTGTTTATGATAAACAGTATTAAATAACATTTACCGGCCTGAATCCTGTCAAAGAACGAATATTTTCTAAGAAAATTTCTCGGACATTCATTGTATCTAATAGAGAGAGAGAGAGAGAGAGAGATAGATAGATAGATAGATAGATAGATAGATACACAACCACCCAGAAACACTACATCCCAGATTCACTAAGGTACAGTTTGTATGACGTTTACCTCATAATGTAACTGTCAGGTTTCAATTCTCGGTAGTGGATGCGCACTGCTGATGAGTCCAAAATATAGGACGTAAACGTCAGGTCACAGTCTTATGGTTAAGGGAAACTAGGATGAGTTCCACCGCAGCATTTGTGATCGAGCGGCGCTATATCGATTCTAGTTCGTTACCTAATCCCGAGGCCTGTTTCAGTTTATGACGTTTACCCTACAATGTAACTGTCAGGGTTTGGATGGATGCGCACTGCTGATGAGTCCCAAATATAGGATTAAAACGTCAGGTCACAGTCTTATGGTTATGGGAAACTAGGATGAGTTCCACCGCAGCATTTGTGATCGAGCGGCGCTATATCGAGTCTGATTCGTTGTCTCTTCGTCACCGAGGCCCGTTGGTACAGTTTGTATGACGTTACCTCATAATGTAACTGTCAGAGTTTCAATTCTCGGTAGTGGATGCGAACTGCTGATGAGTCCCAAATATAGGACGAAACGTCAGGTCACAGTCTTATGGTTAAGGGAAACTAGGATGAGTTCCACCGCAGCATTTGTGATCGAGCGGATCGATTCTAGTTCCTCATCGTCACCGAGGCCTGTTGGTACAGTTTTTATTGACGTTTACCTCATAATGTAACTGTCGGGTTTCCTCGGTAGTGGATGCGAACTGCTGATGAGTCCCAAATATAGGACGAAACGTCAGGTCACAGTCTTATGGTTAAGGGAAACTAGGATGAAGGGAAACTAGGATGAGTTCCACCGCAGCATTTGTGATCGAGCGGCACAATATCGATTCTAGTTCGTTACCTCATCGTCACCGAGGCCTGTTGGTATAGTTTGTATGACGTTTACCTCATAATGTAACTGTCAGGGTTTCAATTCTCGGTAGTGGATGCGCACTGCTGATGAGTCCCAAATATAGGACGAAACGTCAGGTCACAGTCTTATGGTTAAGGGAAACTAGGATGAGTTCCACCGCAGCATTTGTGATCGAGCGGCACAATATCGATTCTAGTTCGTTACCTCATCGTCACCGAGGCCCGTTGGTACAGTTTGTATGACGTTTACCTCATAATGTAACTGTCAGGGTTTCAATTCTCGGCAGTGGATGCGCACTGCTGATGTGTCCCAAATATAGGACGAAACGGCCGTCCAGTGCTTTCTGCATTCTATTGAAGTTTCTTCTAGACTCGATGAATTACTTAATTATAATTATCTCAAATCCTCCTACAAATTTCCATCACACACACACATATATATATATATATATATATATATATATATATATATATATATATATATATATATATATAAGCAAATATATGGATATAGATCCGACAGTATGAAGACAAATATACTGAAAAAACAAACAAAAATCCTAATATGCGATTATGCTGTTTTAATGTTTAATGTCAACGCCGGACGTTTCGGTCTAATAGACCATCTTCAGGACATATTCATAAAACTTAATTAACATAAATTTTTTCACGTTGAATTGTATATGGTCTATGTTAATTATGTTAATTGTTTGTTTTTTCAGTATATTTTTCTACATATATATATATATATATATATATATATATATATATATATAGAGAGAGAGAGAGGCATAGGGAGAGAGATCTGATATCATTTATGGCCATAACACGTGAAACACTTCTCGTTCGATCACAGAAGTTAAGCAACCTTGAACCTGGTCAGTACCTAGGTAATTGACCGTTTGGAAATACTGGATATTGTAAGTCACTGTATCCAACCAACGCTCTGGGCCATGTGTCAGGACTTGACCCAAAGAATTGTGACTTCAATAACTGGCTACGGCAGTGATGAATTGTAACTTGGAGAGTTGAGTAAACGGGGTATTACTGAGACGTCCTAAAGAGGCATGTCACTTGGAACTAGAAGAATATACCCCAGTGGCCGAAATAAAGGGTTCAATTCGAAATACCAATCTTCTAAAGAAAGCAGGTGCTTGCAATGGCCGAAACCTTGTAAACATGGCAATAAAGATGAGGGCAACAGTCACGTCCCAACAGTATATATAAATATATATATATAATATTTTTTTGTTTAAAAATATGATTTCTTCGCTACATAAGAGTTCTCATGTTTCAAATACGAGAGCCGAAACCATGTAAATCACCTCAATTCAACTTAATTTTAATAATTATTTGGATGGTTTCAGCTCTCGTATTTGAAACATGAGAACTCTTATATAGCGAAGGAACCATATTTTTAAAAAAAAAAAAAATATTATAATAAAGCTCTACTTCTGTATGGACACTGTCTTCTTAAAAAAAATAAAAACAAAAATACTAAGGAACTCGGATTATGCACTTAACGTGTTCTTTTCTATTTACTGCATACCTGCACTTATATATAAATATATATATATATATATATATATAGAGAGAGAGAGAGAAAGAGAGAGAGATTTTATGGTCAGAGTTCAATTAGAACAGGGAATAGTAGTATTAAAAAGTGATCAATACTCATATACAAAGTATAACTTTTATGTATTTGCAAACGATATATAATGCAAAGCTCTTCTATGAATTGAACCCTCTCCGTCATTGGCGTGTTTATTCGAAGAATAAGTACGTAACAATCCGCTTTGCTCTCAACCGGGTGCTGATAGCGCAGCGGTAAAATCTCCGATCGGTTGTCTACCCACACTGATACAGGGAAACAGATGGCAATATATATATATATATATATATATATATATATATATATATATATATATATATATAATCTTGTACATTAGGGTGTCTTCTCTAGGTGTGGAAATTGCTTTATTTATTTGTTCCTTGATTAGGTGTTGTTTATAGCCACGTGTTGTGAATTGATGCTCCAGATTTTCAATGTGTTTATTTAATTCTTCATTGTTGGAACATATCCTTCTGAGTCTAAGAGCTTGTGAATAGGGAAGGTTCTCTTTGAGGTCTTTAAGGTGGGAAGACTTAAAGTGTAGATAGTTGTGGGTGTCGGTGATTTTAGTGTGTAGTGTCATTCGTAGTTTCCTGTTTTCATTTATGTAAATGCAGGTCTCTAAAAATGTTACTGATGTTGTGGATTTTTCATAGTCAAACTTAATTGAGTCGTGCACTGTGTTTAGGGTCATAAGGAATTGGGTAAGTTTGTCATCACTACCCGTGTATGCAAAGAATATATCATCGATATATCTTACATAGAATACGCAGTCTCTACCAATGAACGGACCGAGGGTGTTGAAACAAGAAGAAATCTAAAGGCGTCAAGTCGCACAATGGTGTTGTATATCTGATGAATAGGATCGTAATTACGATTCCAATGTAATAAATTATAACCATGGAAGGTCATGTTTAAGAGTTTTATTATATATATATATATATATATATATATATATATATACAAAATTATGAGATCAGCCGTTAGCTTTCAAATTTTCGGTATCTTCAGATGACATATATATATATTTATTGACATTTTTATGCACTTTTCTCGGTAATAACGTGTAACTAACTTTAGCGTAGAAGGGCGAGCAATCAGAGGGATACTACACTCTGATCAACTGAAAAATATACATGCATATAATCAGAATAATCGAATAGATGTATCTTTCTTTAATGTACTCTGTTATGCATGGACTTATGAAAGGAGAAGTAAAACAAAAAATAAAAATGTAATGCAGAACACGAAGAAGACCAGAGACAAAACAGATTGACACATTACGAGAATAAAAGCAGGCCAGATAAAGAACGAGAAAGAAACGTCAAACTGGACAAGTCGCAAGATCCTTTGAGAAGAGGACCAAGCAAACGTCTGTTTCTGTTCACACGTAATTCTTATTGCTTATTAGTGAATCTATTAATTACAAAAGCAAACATAATTCCATGAAAAGAACGCATTACGTCAGATATAAAACCTGGTGTAGAAAACAAAGGGATGTGACAAGCGCTTTGTAACGGAACGAATAAAGACAAAGCGAAGAATGAAAAGCGAATTTATAAATCAATAGGCATATGAATAACGGGTGAGTTAGCGGAATGTAGATATGAAATTCTACGAAATGAATTGAAAAGGTTTGAAGATAAAACGAATCACTATTTTAACAAAAAATCAAAAAACTTACAAATTTTCCATGAATTATCTTTTCATTTCTGCTTCTGTTTTCGTCTCAAGATTTAATACAAAATACGCAGATTTGTAATTTCGGATAGTGGCTATGAAAGAAATTATTCTCAAAGAGGAGAGGCGTAAAGCACTTTATAGATTTCACAACGAATATTTCATGGTAGGCATTTTCACCTTCGTTTTACACTGAATTCCGATGTCTCTTGAGAGTGGGCATATCTGAAGGTTGCACGAAGACATGAGAGAAAGAAAAAAATCATTTTAGCTTTATGACAAGCTTTCTAGCGCATGTTTTGAAATGTCGGCTTGCCAATTGATTTGTATTCAGAAATATTAGATCTAATGCTTTGTAAATACCGATTTCAAATCTGAGTTCAAATTCTGATGTCTTCTGTTTTGTTTTTTTTTTTTGATTTTTTAATAAAGATCGTTGACGGCTTACAACTAGGATTTCTTAATCGCATAGTAAAAGGAAAACTTATGAACGCAAAATTCTTACTGCAATTAGGAACAAATACATCATATATATATATATATATATATATATATATATATATATATATATATATATATGAACTTTCACTATAATTTTGCTAAATCACCGATAAACTCGTCAGTTTCCTTTTAAAAGCATTTCATAATACAATATCATCATTATAATTAATGACATATTTTAATTGGTATTTGCAATACAAGTTATTGCAATCATTATTATTATGCACACTAGAGTACTTGTGCCGTCAAAATTGATGGCAGGAAGTAATGTATTATAAGTAATATGTATATTGTAAATAATTTTTTGTTTAATCCAAGTAAAATTTTTTAATTTAAAATAGTTCTTTATTAACGTTAATAAGTGAACAGAGCACAATTTGTAAACACTTCAGGAAAGATACCCGTAATTTATCCTCATAAATGTTACATATTTACAACCAATATTTTTTTTTTTTACTGTTAATGTTCTCCAAACACAATATTTTTTGTGTAAATTTTCGAAGGACTGAGTAGTCCTTGACATTCCGTAAATTCAATCTTTAATTTCAAGATTAGGCTTTTGACACAATAAAAAAAATAAAATTAAGTTCTTACTGTGAACTGTGTCACAGTTGTTTTCTTTCAAATCTCTTTATTATATTGTCATTTAGATAGCGTTTTTTGTGTGGACGTGAATGGGGTCTTGACTTCTGGGTGAATGGGGTCCTGGTAATTTTGCACTCAGTAACTCAATTGTTTGACACACAAAATGATACATATATATATATATATATATATATATATATATATATATATATATATATATTTATACGTTATTTTTATAGATACAAATATTTATATTTGCCAATTTATAATAAACAATATTAAGAACATTTACCGGCGACAAATTTTACAGAAAATATGTGTCCTCTGACAGGAATCGAACCTGTATCCTACATAGAAACGTCATATAGCCTGGCCAGCTTTAACAAGCCAGTAAAGCCACTAAGCTACAATGAGTTACAGGTTGTGGAAGAATTACGAACATAAATATTAACAATGATCGGGAAGAATGAAAACGGTAAGGAGCTCAACAATGGAGAAAAGAAACTGTTAACATAGAACTTACGGTTACATCTATCCAGCTCAAGTCTTGTTTTGTTTTGTTTTTTTTTTTAAATTTAAGCCTAGTCTTGTACTGCGCTTAAATTTTAAAAAAAATCTAGGTACTGTAGCGAAGAGCTCATCCGAAAAATTACCATGAAAGTATTTATAGAAAAGCCACAGAAAGGTAAACCGATACACCAGATCAGGACCAATAATATTGCTGATAATTCTTTGCATGTCATCTCGGAGCTCAAGTTAAATAGCAGGGACCCGGACCATATGTAGCAGCAATATTCTAAGCATGGACGGATGGTAGACTTATAGATATGCAAGATAAATTCCGTTCCATGCACTTTCCTATTAATGTCCTTGGGAACACATGGATCTATTTTTTCGATCACCTACAGTTTAATTACCTGGGTAGTCTGTGAATATACCAGTCTTTTTTTTTATTCATTGATATTTTTCATAATGGTGTTCACCCTGTATAAAGCCAGGGAGCGACTCAAGGTAGAGGGTTATAGAGTTAGATGCCCAGTTCATGTGTGTAGTTGGGGAAAGATAACGGGTTAACTCTAGATTTAAACAGGTTAAGATTGGAAGATCGGGAAAACATGCTATTGGGAGTTGATTCTACCCAGAAATGATTTGCGGGGAGAATCTGCTCAAGTGCAACTTACATCTCACCAATGGAATACGAAGCTAATGAAGGTGATTCGCTACCATATGTATGGTATGGCGTGTCTTAGTCGAGGTGGTTAGAACTGGTGGAACTGAGCAATGTAGTACGTCAGAGAACATTCCATGGAATTACCAACAGAGCAGCGATAGACTTGTGACATTTTGTCTGTGAGAGGTTCTAGGGTGGAAAATAATTTGTCATCCACAAGGACGCTGAGTCGCTTTTGGAGACTATTGGGACTGGAAAGTAAGGACTGGTTACATCCTGCACATATATGGCAGCAGTGCATCATTTTCGGTCTGGTTTGGCACTTATAAAGGTAGAAGATAGCAAGTTAGCACTTAGGTACATATCTTTAGAGATGGATCGTATGTATGAAATCAATTTGAAGTCTGGGTCGAAAGTAATTATCATTTTGACTTCAAATCAATGGTAATAATGGGTGTTGCATTAAGACAGATCAAAGTCAGCAGTAAATAAATCAGTGTTATTGGTGAAAATTTATTTATTTCTCTATTGAATCATGCTATTTAAGTCATGGCAATTATGTGTGAAAAATAATATCGCCCAAGGCTTCGGCGGCACACCTCTACTCTCTGATCAAAATTTTTGATGACATCTCTTGCATAGTTGCTCCTCGATCTCACCAGTATGCCTTATTATTTCATCCTTCAGCTGTTGAATTGTTGTTGGCTTGTTGGCAAAGGCCTTACTTTTGAGATGACCCCAAAGGCGTCAAGTCGCACGATTGTGGTGGCCAATTGACTTTGCTGTTTTTGAAGATGATACGAACTGGGAACTTCTCATTCAGATTCTGTTTGATTCTTATTTTTTCCATAGTTGAAATTGCCAAAGACTTAAATTGTTAAATCTGAAACTAAAAGAAAAAAATCATTAGACACTTGAACTTAATTCACATTTAAAATCGGTCCAAGTTATTGGAGCACACTTTATAAGGAAATATTTGCAATTTATTGACCGAACAGCCAGTGTACTGATGTTGGTTTCAATTTTTAAAATCTTTCTCTTAAAACGATTTTTTGGGTGAGTGCAAAGTTTTTCAATATATTTCCTAAAAGTCATGACAATTGACAGATAATTAATGTAAGAAGAGACAAGACATTAAGTGATATGGCATTTAAAGAGAAAGTAACGATTTTAAGAAATAAAATTATATTGATTTTAAGCAAAAAAGACAACTGATTGCTGTGGCAGGGTGAAGGCGTTATTGCAACTTCGTAGCTTCGTCGTCGGAGGCCACGTCGCGGCTTGATTCCATTCGGTCCAGACGTGGACATCTGCTGATATGAACGTCGGATAGGAGAAAGATGGAAACGGATGAAGCTTGGTCGCCGTGTGCACTAGCCAATCAGACAACGGGTAGTAGTAGACGACATCTTTCGGCTTGCTCGTTACACAGAGGCAGGATTCGAATCTGCGTTCCCCAAAGGTTCGAGTCTTGTCAGATAGCGAATATTTTTTTCTAATAAGATTTCTCGAATATTCAGGCCGGCAGACATATATAAATAAATACGATTAAGTAATATATACACACACACAGATTATATATATATATATATATATATATATATATATATATATATGTATGTGTGTGTGTGTGTGTGTGTGTGTGTATGCATATTATGTAACCGATGTATTTATAAACAACTACATGCTCATCCAGACCCCTTACATTACACCTATCTGATCACAGCTCCATTAGAACCCATTTCAATACACATACACAAACTTACCAGACTCCATTAGAAACATGCTAGTAGAAAACACAAATATATTAACTTCATCCATTTGTAAAAAAAAAGCTGAAAAATAATGGAAGCTTTAATAATAAAAAAGTAAAAGCCAACTCTTAACAATATTAAGTACGGACAAACCCACAGTGTGCTAACCTTATTCAGAAATTAAAAACATCTCTACAACACACTAAAACACACACATAATGCAGAGTGATACTTGATAATGGCTAAATGTATAGCCGAAAGCGCTCGAAACTATTTTGGACAGTTCTTACACACTCTTTGTCCAGAAAAGAAAGCTCTTGTTCGAACACAAGAAAAATTAAATAAAAAACTTAGTAGTACTTTGTCTGTTGTTTTTAATGAAACATGCATAAACGAAGGATTGCTGTCTAAATATACAACTATCTCTCTCTCTCTCTCTCTCTATATATATATATATATATATATATATATATATATATATATTACTTACATACCTACTCACTGTCCTTCACACTCACCCCTATTTCTTGAGGTGGATATACATAAAAATGTTTTAGAATCTAATATACAATGTCTGATTACCGTTCTATTGTCCGTAGGAAGGCAAATATTTTCTCTCGAATTTTCTGCAGAAACACATTCTTTTTCTGTGCGAGAATATAACATCTCCTTATCTATGCTTGCAACCTTGTTTGTTAGGCTCAAACCGACTCAATGTTGATAAGAGTGTCCTATTATCTCCGTCCCGCAGCCTTCCTGTCTCATCCAACTCGAGAAATTGTTGAACCGAGCTCAAAATACAATTGTCATTTTACTATTTTTGTGTTTATCATCAGGAAACCCATTGGATGTGAATATTTGCGTCCGTACGAATAAAAAGGTGGAAAATACAATTCGGTTCAAGGAATAGAAATAATAAAACGCGTTTTTTCTATTTTAGTTTCATAAAATTGACTACGAATCAAAACTAACAAGTATAAATAAACTGATATGGAAAATGTTATTCACTGGAAATTCTGCTGCTGACGACAATGCCAATAGAAACCAGAAATATAAGAGATTTTCGGATTTTAAATTTCAACTGGTTTAACCCCCCGGTCGAGTGGAAATATTTCGATGTTTAAAAAAAGAAAAGAAATCTGTCAATTCGATAATGTCACCGTATATTATATTCAGAAAAGGTTAGAAATTAAAATATCATAAGCGAATGTCAAGAAAGAAGAATATTTAAGGATAAAAATGAAAATGCCATGCCAATAATAATAATGGAACTCTTTTCAAATACTTGGCAATAAATGATTAGAATAACATCTGTACAAGAACTAATAAACTATAATTAACTATAATAAAGTATAACATGACGACGTGTAAGCTTTTTTAGATTTATTGATATGTTGTTTACAGTGATAGCAAATAGAATTATTCCATTCAAAGTTAATAATAATAATAAAAAATTGTTCTGACAAGTACAGCCCACACCTTACGAAGGGCTTTATCTATGTAATTTATTTATTTTATTTTTTTTTTGTCAGTGGAAAGTGTCATCATGCCATTTCTAACCTTAGGTCCCTGGGTGGGACCCGGAAAGAAATGCGTAAACGCCAGAAATCAAATCAAATAAAGATAATAATAATAATAATAATAATAATAACAGTAGTCAGAGCTCTGGGACTCCTGAGAAAAAGAATGGACAATTTTACTAAAAGTGTCCCAGGTAACATCAACATATAAATTACTCAGAAAATCACCCTGCTAGGAACATCCCATATACTAAGAAAAGTGCTATAAATTAAATGACTATTCTCTTATAGAACCTAAGGGCCATAGTTTGAACCCGGCTCTACCGGATACAAAGCAGGTAACATGACATACACAAATGATAACGATAATAATAATAAAAATAAGGATGTGGGGAATGAAGACTGAGACTGTACCAATAATAATCGGAGCACTGGGCCTCATGAGAAAAGGAATGGGCAGTTTTACTAACAGTGTCCCAGGTAAAATCAACATACAAGTTGCCCAGAAGATCCCCCTACTAACAACATCCCATATACTAAGAAAATTAAATGATCATTCTCCTATTGGGTCTAAGGACCATAGTTTAGACCCGGCTCTACGAGATAATACAGAAAAGGTAGCATACAGAACTAATAAGAATAGGACATGTTTTATGGGATTTTACAATACAGAGAGAGAGAGAGAGAGAGAGAGAAAGAGAGAACAATCAAAGCTAATCCCCCAGATATCGTGATCAAAGACCACAAAAAACAAAATCTGCTTTCTTATTAACATGGCAGTCTCTGCAGATTGTAATGCATCTTTGAAGATCTACAAAAAGCTATCGAAATACAAGAGTCTTGGAGTGGATATCCCAAAATTATGGTACATGAGGACATCAATATTTCCAGTATTAGTTGGAGCTCTTGGACTGATTAGAGAATGTTCCAATAGAATTATTTAAGGGATTCCTGGTAGTCCATGCGTTAAAGAAATACACAATTTACTCACAAGAACAGCGCACACCATAGGAAGGACTTTATAAATGTAAAATGCGTGTGCTCTAATTTTAAAAATGTTCAGTGAAAAAGTCATGATGCTCTTTCTAACCTTAGGTCTCTGGTTGGGACCCAGAGGGAAATGAGTATACCAGAGAAATCAAAGCCAATAATAATAATAATAATAATAATAATAATAAATGAAAAAATAATATACGATAGTGTACTGAAAGTTTCTCGGCTCAATCCATTTCCAAGACTTTTAACAAAAATTAATGTAGCACTTGAGTACATCAGTAATTCCAGTTGTAGTTGGAACCCTCGGACTTACTGGAAAATATTCCGATAAACTCAGTGAATGGATTTATCGTAGCCCACACCTTAAAGAAATTATATTCATAAGTATAGCTCACACATTACGAAGAGCTTTATCTATGTAAAAATGTGTGATCTTGTTTATTTTGGGTTTTTTTATAAAAATGATCGGTGGAAAATGTCATGAAGCCATTTCTGACCTGAGGCCTCTAGTTGGGACCCAGAAGGGAATGTGTATACAACAGAAATCCAAGGAAATAATAATAATAATAATAATAATAATAATAATAATAACGGGAAGAAAACTGAAAGAAACTGGTATGAACACCACCCAGACCCGGTTACGGAGATAGGACCTGTTACAATTCTATGGGACTACACAATACACACTGACAGAACAATCAAGGCCAACCGGCCAGATATTGTTATTAAAGACCACAAACAAAACGGTGCCTCCTTATTGATCTGGCAGTCCCTGCCGACTGCAATGTATCTTTGAAGATATTCAAAAAGTTGTCAAAATACAAGGACCTTGAAATAGAAATCGCGAAAATGTGGCATATGGGAACATCAACAATCCCTGTTGTAGTTGGAGCCCTAGGACTGGTTGGAAAAAGATTCAGTAGACTAATTGAAGGGATTCCTGGAAGTCCATGCCTCAAGGAGATACAAAAATTGTTCTGACAAGTACAGCCCCACACCTTATGAAGGGCTTTATCTATGTAATAATTTTTTTTTTTTTTTGTCAGTGGAAAGTGTCATGACGCCATTTCTAACCTTAGGTCCCTGGGCGGGACCCGGAAAGAAATGTGTAAACGCCAGAAATCAAAGAAAATAAAAATAATAATAATAATAATAATAATGCCCTTTCTAACCTTAGGTCTCTAGTTGGGACCCAGAAAGAAATGTGTATACAAAAGAGATATCCAAGGAAATAATAATAATAATAATAATAAAAGAAGAAGAAGAAGAAGAAGAAGAAGGAGAAATGCATTGATACTTCTCCATGTATATCTCTTATGACTTTTAATATTGGTAGGGTGTACATGTACCTGTTTCATCTTGGTGAATTAAGATGGGCTACAGTAAATATCGCGTTCATTACCAAAGGTCTGCTTTTCTTTAGCCTGACATTTACCCTGAAAATATTTATACATGGTGTTTCCCTAAATGCAAGGTGTTTTCCTAATGTCGGGACAGGTAAAATTTCATATTTCTAAGAAATTCAATTTTCAACATTTTATTGAACTGGAATATTAACAAATAAAATCTTCAATATGATTTTTCATCATTTGTGCACATTTTAGCGCATTCACTCTTTATGCGTTCAACCAAGCGTGTTGCGTCTGTGATTTTCATTAAGTACACCTTCTTCTTTAGCATAGCCCAGAAAAAAGAATTCTTTCTTCTTTCGACAAATAAAGATGATTTATTTACCTCCACAGATTAAACCTGGGTTTATGTTTAATCTGTGGAGGTATATAAATAATAGTCAATGAGAATCTCTATTTGTCAAGATTTTAGGGACACCATGTCGAACATTCACACTGAAGATACGTTACGGTGATGGGAAAGTGACTGAAGTCGTGGTGCCATGTCAGGACCAATAACATTGCAGATTCGTCTTTGTAACTATCAAGAATCTCTAAATGCATATAACAGAAGCACCATACTAAATGTGACAGCAATATACAATGCATGGACTAATGGTAGACTGAAAAATATGTAAGAGAGATTCTATTGTATATTATTTTATAGACGTTATTTGTATTTATATGTCCACAAAAGAAATATATTTGTTTTGTTTTTCTTTAATTTAACATTGGAGAATGATGCAGAATCTAATACCTTATGGATTATTCTTGGTACCGTATCAACGATTCCCTGAAGAAATTTTAATTTCAAAATCTCACGCCTTTTCGTGCGTGATACGCCTCAACTGTTCGTAGTAATTTTGAATTCTTCAATCCCAATTTTGTTGTATTCTTCACAAATACGATGTAAATGTTCTTCATCCAAATAGACTTCGGAAAATTCTAACGTTGCCATTTCATGACAGATATTAGTTTCCCAGCGTCGAAAAGCACTTAAAGTAAAACTGGGAAATGTAGGCTTTTAATTAGTTGGTCCACAATGCATTTTGCATCATTCTGTGGCATTGAGAATTGAGTTACCTTTATCGTCAGAAAAAAAAAGAATCACCACCTCTTTGGTTTACCGAATCAGTATCGCAGAGAAAAAACCACCTGAGATTTCTCAACTACGAAACGAAATTGCTTATTCACTATCTGAGAAATTACTAAAGCCATTTACCCTGCAGCCATTGCAAATCGACTGTATTTTATTCACAGAATGTGTCATTGAACCAGAAATTCGTCTTTCAATTATAACAAACTCCATTGAACTGAAAATCGATTGGCATAATGCAAAAAGGTCCCCCATGTGCAGTAAATTACGATGTACATATTAAATGTACAAGAGACAAATGAAAAAGAGAATATCTGTCAAACATGGGAGAAAACTATTTTTTCATAAATCATTTCTCGTTTAAGAATTGCTTCGTTTTAGGAGCATTTCACCCCAAGGAAGGTGGGATTGCCACTAGTAGACATGGAGTTACAGAGAGTGGAATTAAGAGTAAAGAAGAGGGAATACGAAGAATTAAGGAAAGGATAAAAAGAATACCTGGGATCAAGGCATCAGATGATATCGTTTGACATTACATTTAAATTTTTTAAGATTATAGATATCAGGGAAGCAAGTAAGAGGAAGGGAGTTCCACTGTCGGGAAGTGTAAGAGAAGAATCTGTTGGAGTAGAAGAGGCGATTACATTTAACTGTTTCGACAGTAAAGTGTTGGGACCAAGATGCCAACCTAGCACGCGTAAATTCATGCAGTCAGGACACCAGTGAAAAAGATTGTCAGAGCAGAAAATATTTGTAGAAAAGACAGAGGGAAGCCACATTACGTCGATGAGAATATGACTGGAGTCAAGATGACAAATCAGGACCGATCAAATTGCATATCCGTCTTTGGATTATGTCAAGGGGGCACCAGACTATATATGGCAACGGTATTCTAGGGGTAGATTTGTAGATATGAAGGATGGACCTTTTGGTTCAACACAGAGGACCAATTTTACTTAGGTGGATGTAGCAATTGATTCGATGTAGTTTTTCCACCTCAAGTCAGTGGATAACCTGAGACCAAGAAGGCGTAGTGAGGCGCTCTGGTGAATTTGAGCATCAACTTTGCCGATAGGAGGCAGGTAAGTATCTCTATGGTGAGTAAATGACATCAGATTCGTTTTGTAAGCATTCAAATTTACAAGATATTATCTGCCCAAGTCAGTCACAGATTCGAGGTCATTTTCAGGACCAATAGCCAGGTTAACTTTGTCAGCAATGCCGGATTTACTATTGAGACAGGAGTAAATGGTAGTGTCGTCTGCATAAACGCCTACTTGTGAACTGATGACGCCAGGAAGATAATTGATGAAGATCATAAATAGTGTAGGACCAAGACTAGAGGCTTAGGGAACATCATAGAGACATAACTATTTTCGACCCGGTTTTTAATTTCCTCACGGAAATAATGGACGACATTTTTTTCTAATCACATAACCTTTCCTCACTAAGGTTTTCGTGCGAACAATTAGTACAATCCATTAAGAGGTTAACTGTTAAAATATGATAGGTCTCGCTAAATTCAGATAAGAAATTTTAATTCAATAGGTCATTTCTTTTCTCAACATTTTAAATTTCCTGGCTCACTTGCATAATAACTAAATTTTAATTTTATTAAACACAAATTAGTCATGAAACTTGAAAATAGGAAAATAATAAAGAAGTCTTTTCAAATAAGCATTTACAATTATTTCTAAGGAATTACATTTCATATTTTAGTGGTACTGTTTTCATTTAAAGGGCTTCATGAATAAACTGATGTTTTTAAAGATGACGATAATGCTGAATTAAATCCCTTGAGAATGGAAAAAGGGAAGGATTATCGATTCCATTCCTTAAAGATTAAGGAATTTAGCATCCAGTTTAAGATATCTAATCACAAAAACTTGACGTAGATATGGAATCAATGTACACTGGTTGAGAAACGCTGCACGAGGCTATTGTCTTTGGGACAATCCTAGGTCTAGAACTGAAGACCTGATATTTTAATTGTGAGTTCAATCCTTGTGTAGGGTAGCGCAGATTGGACTCAGTGGAAGCCGAGCGGGCAATAAGAGCACAAAGCTAAATAAGAACACGACGAGATATACCTTGACATGGATAACTGAATGAGAACAAAGTTCATGTAGGTCAAATGATGAGCCCAGTTAAAGATTCCCTAAAAGTTATATGAATCGACAAGCCTTTTATCCAGGTCGGACGGGACAAACGCAAGAAGGTTTTGACAGTATGCACAAATACAGGGCCAATAGTCCGAGTATAAAGGCCACAACCACATCGCATGAATCCACCAGATGACTTTTACGTGTAGCATCTAACAGCTTATGAAACACGTTTGGCTGTATGGCGAAAAATCGCGAAATGCCTCTGACACTTCAGATATTAGCCTTACAATAGTAACCCTAATCTCTGACACTGTAGATATTAGCCTTACACTGATAACACTAACCGCTGACACTGCAGATATTAGCCTTACAATATTGAACCTAACTTCTGACACTGTAGATATTAGCCTTACAATACTAACCCTAATCTCTGACATTGCAGGTATTAACCTTACATAACTAAGCCAAACTAGATTCCTCCCTGAAAAATCCTGCATTGAGCAATATTTTCTAACGACATTATAAAGATTTATTCACCCTCACCCGCCAAAACATCCATCAAACCTCTCGGCCTTTACATAGAAAACATTATTACTAAATCACGAATAGACACTGCTCAAACCCTTGAATCTACTACTCTGGAAAATCCTTCTTGGCTTACAAAACAGGCAACAGTTTTATTAAACTTTATCAAATAACTTAAAAATAATACCAATTCATCTACCTTTTTAGAAAAAATTGATAATATTTTACCCAGGCACCGAAACTATATACTGACCGTTCAACAAACATTGATATGTTCAGCCTTTCTTGATGATATAAAAATTAAAAAACGCCTCCTTGACAAATCCTCTATATTTACTGTTGATTCTATAGGCAAAGACTTAGCATTATACATCATAAGAGACAATCAGCCAGATACCTTCATAATTTTTCACGGATTCAATGTCCGTTCTTAAATAACTTAGAAACACAAAACACAAACACTTAATAATTAAATTACGAGACAGAATCAATCTCAAGAAAGAAAATTATCTCCCGTTGGGTACCCAGCCTTATCGGCATTCGCGGAGATGGAAAAGCAGACATATGGCAGCAAATGAATTCCTAAAAATGAATATCTTTTTTAATGCAAAGCATATCAGAAGGCACATATATTAAAAAAAAATAAAATAAAAAAATAAACATTCACAGCGATTGTAATGACATTAATCTAGTGAACCGCTTCAAGAAAATAAAAGCAAACATGAAGGAGGTTGGTTTATAACACAAATTATGGCTCTAAATAACTCCATGTAACCAACGACCCAAAGTATTGTTTAAAAGTCATATTTCTTTTTATTTCTTCCTTGTGGAACTCTTTTGCGGCTTCTTGCTTTCCTGCCAACTACCATCTTCAAAAATTTAAATGCAATGTCAATTGCCATCATGTCTTCTTAGACGCTATTCGTTTATTCTCCTCAATAACGTCTTCTCATTGTCTTTCATTCTCATTAACCTGTTGCGCATTAGTGGCTTTAGCGCCTTGCTTGGGGTGAAATATTAAAAAAAATACCCGACACAGCTTTTTTTTTTTCATTTTTCACCATCTTCTAATGTCACTGTTAACACAACAACTACAATCCTTATTCCAATTAATAGCTGTTTCATCTAATAATGAATACTGTTATTCTTTCGTTTACATTGCTTTTTTTGCTGATTCCTTTCTTTTATTCATTCTGTCGTCTGTTTTCCTTCATTGCGATGTGCCCCTCTTTTCATTAACTTTTCTTGCCAACAACATTTTTATTCGACAATGTTTATTGTCTGCTATAAAATTTTGACGGCTCAATCCATAAAATGATCAACAATATTTTCATAATTTTTAAATATCTATTTTAAGGAGGGGGAATATTATTGATCATTTTCTGGAGTTGTTTGAAAATTCAAAGACTACTGCGCGTCTCGTATAACGTCGCTAATTGGTTAATAAATGCGAATATAAAAATTCAAATGCGGAGCCTATAAAATGCACAACAATGATCCAAATTTTTTGTGAGTCGGGTTTTGTAATAAGTTTCTAATGACAGGACTTAAATCTATAGCATTTTTTTACAATTATTTCATGTGGCTATACATATGTTTATTAACACGGGGCAAATACAGGTTTACTTACAAGATTAATAATGTATTACGGTAAAAATGGTTTTAAACAGTAGAAATCTCGGTATCTTTCACGTTATATTTACATCCTGGATCTTATAATATATTTTTATAACACACTGTTGCTATTACAATATGTTAATCATTTTTGTTAATCATTTAACCCCAAGCAAGTTTATAAAGCCACTGTTACACAAGGGGGTTACTTGATGGGAAAGAATATAAGAAAAAGAAAAATATTAAGAAGTAAGTAAAATAAAACTACAGAAAATAATAAGATAAAAGATAACGATTGAGATTGCATTTACATTTTTTCAAGATCAAAGTTGATAGGAAAGCAAGAAGACGGAGAGGAGTTCCAAAGCAAGAAGTGAAAGAGAAGCAACTATTAGAATAGAACTTACGGTTATATTGAGACATTTAAATTTTAAAATTATGATTCCTTGCTGCCAATCTAGAACGGCACTTAAATTCATTACGTACCATAGAGGTAAGTTTATCACACCAATGAAAGTATAATAGAAAATTCACAGGAAAGCTACGTTTCTGCGATTGGAAAATGACTGACGCCGAGATGCCAGGCCAGGACCAATAAAATTTCAGATTCTTTGTATGTTATAAACAATCTCTACATATAGAGCAAGAGCACCGGACCATATTCAGCAGTAATATTCTAAGCATGCAGGAATGGTAGACTTATAGATATGAGAGATAGATACTGTCGAGAGAAATTATTACGCACGACATAGAACAAATTGGCAGCAGACCTAGCAATCGATTCAGTATAGTTTTTCCACTTCATGCTGATAACGATAGTCCGAGAATTCGCAAAGAGTCCTTCTCCCGGATGTTAGAAACAGCTATGCTGATGGAAAACAGAAAGGGAACTCCCAGAAGATTAATACACAGACATTTCTTTTTGGGGTCGTGAAAATTAACAAAACATTCTTTGCCCCAATTAACAGCAGACTGTAAGTAACAAAAAAGCTAGAAAAATGCGATTTTTTAATCATTTCACCTCAAGAAACGTGATAATGCTACTAAGACGTAAGCTGTTACTAAAAGTAGAAAATAATAAAAATAATTTAATGAGGAGAAAGAACATTAACAGAACATAAGATGATGATAATTAATAATTTTTGAATATTGTCCGTAGCAGTTAAGGAAGAAATCGGAAACGAGATCCACAAACGTGAAATGCTAGAAAGGAAAATATTATACTATAACTTACAGTTATATCTAGCTAGTTCAACAGAAAATGCTGAGACCTAACTGCCAATCTAGTAGTAGGTTTAAATTCATGTCGTCGAGGTAACAAGGATGAGAGTTCATTACAACAATTGTCATTAATTGCAAAGAAAAAAAAGATAAAAAGACGGAAACAACGCCACAGCGGTGCAAAAATGACTGAAGCCGCGATGTCAGTTCAAGACTTATAATATTGCAAACTCTTCTTTGAATTTTATCTGGAATTTCGTGATATATAGCAGACCAGATATGTCAACAATATTCAGTTCACGGACCAATGTCAGGTTCAGAAAGGGATAAGATGGACTCTGACGAGAAAAAGTGTCTCTCACGACACAGCAAACGAGGCTGCTTAACAGTAGAAAGAGCAATTGAATCAACAAAATTCCCACCACTTCCTGTCAGTAGCAAATGTGTGGAAAAAAGGCGCAATGAATTTCCCTCCTGGAGGTTAGCATAAGCCAATCTGATGGAGGGAAAAAATGGTTCTCTATGATGATCAAAGAATAGTAGTTTCGTTTTGGAAGCGTTAAAAATTTACATACTATTTGTTGCCCCAGTTAACAACTGATCGAAGGTCATTTTTGTTGTATTATCTTCATCAATACCCATTTCAAAACGAATGACATCGGTCGTTGATTGATTTTCTTTAGCAGCATCTCAACATCTGTGTTATTTAATGCCGAAATCTAATTTTGAACACAATTTTATCGATTCAACTAAATATATTTTGAACGTAATTGTATGCTTCCAACTTAAGATAAAATTGTCGGTAAATTTACTATAAATATGTATCTTTGGTATTTTTTTATATAATCTATTGATGATATTTTTACATATGAAAATATATTTTTATACATTCATAGTGTTTTTATACTGGTTTGGGGGTTTATTTGCCCATAGCTGGGGGCTCTAACAGGTGCTACCACCCCGGGTCAGGGTGAACCTAAGAACAACAGCAATTAAAAGGTTCTTCCACGCTCCTCAGCCGTCCTGGGTATGACGATAAACTACATTCGCGTCCTGGGTAAGACGATAAACTACGTTCAACAGCAACGACTCTGAGCAGTAGGTTTTGAGGAGCGTGGAACCACTTATTAATTGCTGGTGTTCCCAGGTCCACCCTGATCCGAGATAGTAGCACCAGTTAGTGTCCCGGCTACAGACAAATAGTCAATCCTCCAAACTGGGGACAAAACACTATGAAAGTGTAAAAAATAGGTTTTAATACCAGAAAATCTTTGTAAAAATTATTACCATTTTGGAAGAAAAAATATTACCAGCAAGATATTTCTGAAAAAAAAATTTCCAACATTAAAAATCTTGTCAGCATTAAATAATCCAGTGAGGTTGATATGCCGTAAAACAAACCAAACCAAACGAAAACAAAACAAACCACGCAGCTCAAAACCTCCAATCTCCCGGTGTCAGAGGCCTTGGTATCGGGTGTAGTTGATGGCATCAGGGATTTTATTGATGAAGATAGAAATAACGTAGGTCAAAGGTCAGACATCATGGAGGACCCCTGCATTAATATGAAATGAACTTGAAACGTGGCCGTTAATGGTATTAAAGGAGGCACGGAGGAGTAATGGATAGCGGCTTGGATTGAGGAATTGGAGAGCCGAGTTCGAATTCCAGTCAAATGCCCAGATATTATAGCTTAGATGTTGCACTGGGGCGATTGTATAGGACAGGCAGTGAAGAACGGACTTGCTACTCAGCCTTAATTTTCTAGCGATGCCACCTTGCTATTGCATCACGAGGAGGCACGGTGGAATAGGAGACACGGTGGAGTAGGAGGCACGGTGGAGTAATGGATAGCGGCTTGGATTGAGGAATCGGAGAACCGAGTTCGAATTCCAGTCGAATCCATTACATTCACTTACGTGCTAACACCCTTGGGAAAGGTGTGAATCCTCTTTCTTCTCCCTCCAGCTATGGGTAAATAGCAGGACAGACTGGGTTCTATAGCCTTGGATGGCAACTAGTCTAGGAGAAGGAAAACTGAATTCAAACCTGCGGATGAGGGTGAATGGAGTCTCTCTGAGACTGGCAATCCATTTAGTGTTGGTGTCACGATAAAAACGCCCTTGATAGCCCTAGCGAAGCATCAAGAATTCAGCTATTTGACAAGATTATGAACTACACCAGTATTGGTGAGTTCAATCTCGGCTGAGGCCGCAAGATGATGATGAATGCTATTAATTATGAAACCAGTGGTTTCAACACAGGAAACATTGGACATTTTTATCCCAAAGGTTAATGTCAATATCAGTTAAAACGATAAAATCTTTCTCTTTAAA
Organism: Acanthosepion pharaonis; assembly: GCA_903632075.3. Classification (NCBI taxonomy): domain Eukaryota; kingdom Metazoa; phylum Mollusca; class Cephalopoda; order Sepiida; family Sepiidae; genus Acanthosepion; species Acanthosepion pharaonis. Next base: position 729,004 of record CAHIKZ030004854.1, read on the forward strand.
CTATTTCAGGAAATTAGATACCTCAAAGAGACGTTTATCGCTCTTTCTGGTATTCATGGGAGTTTCCTTCCTAACTCTATGCTTACAGCAATGTGGAAGATCAAAATCATGATTATATCTTTATTTACCACTTTCACTTATATGTGCTATTCATTTTATTTTTTGTCGCTACTGGAATTTTTCAGGTCTTTTTATTTAATCATTTTACTCGAAGCAAGGCAATACAGCCACTAAGACGCAAAGGGTTACTGAGCTTGAAAGAATCCGAGAAGAAAAACATTATTAAGAAGAGAGGATAACGATTATTAAAGTTGACTAGAAAGCAAGAACCTGAAAGAGAATTCCACAAGCGAGAAGAAACGTCCAACATAGAACTAACCGTTATATTTAGCCTTCAAATGCAAAATGACTAGATATATGTGCCAATCTAGCACCACGCTTAAATTCTTAAGTCTTTTTTTTTTATTATTTGGTGAAGTTATTTACTTTAGATTGTGCAGCGCAAATCTATAAGACGGAAACAACACCACAAGGTTTTGTCACTTTCAAGACTTGGAGGATTCATTCGCTATGAGCCATTATTAATTATTGGCTGGATAGTGTTCATAGTTTAGGCATTTCTGAATGGAGAAGACGTTATGGATATGGGAATCTACAGTGCTGTTCGATAAAAGTGACTCACATAATGTTTTTTTTACTAAAAATATTTTTTGTCTATTGTTTTGGGGGTTAAAATAATTTTTAATCTTACTAATATAAAGACTCCTTCCCGACCACCTAGGAAAAAAGTTTATTCACCCTAAGGTATTCTATTGATAATTATAAATTTGGATATAAATGAGATTCAGGAAAAACTCTTTGCAAAAAAAGTGACTCAGATATCGCATTCTAATGATTAAACTGGTAAATTTAAAGAACTTTTGACAAAATATTGAAAATTATTTTACAATACACTCAGAAGAATATTCTAGAGAATTCTAGAACAGCTTAAATTAAGTCTAGAGTATTCCAGAATATTCCAGAAAACCTCATACAGTATAAAAACAGCTTGAAATAGCCACTCAAGTTACTAACCAGATGAAAGGGTACAAACACACATCAGAACAACTTAAGGCATCTATTATTGCTCTCTCATAAGCAGGTAAGTGTACGAGAGAAATTGCAGAAATTACTATAATCTCACAATCAACTATCTCTCGAGTGCTTAGGGCACATAATGATGCCACACCTGCTCCAAGGAAGGAAACAAGGGGATGAAAGAAAAAGATTGATGATAGAACTGGCAGGGTAATCAAGAGAGAAGTTGCGAAGAATAGGACTATAACTAGCCAAGAAATTGCAGCCAGTCTAAGCGAAGAGCAAGGTGTTAGTCTTGCCTCTTTAACAGTCCGTCAGAACAACGTTACAAATCTTGTACATGAAGGTTTAAGCCGCTAATAAGCAAAGCCAACAAAGCCAAGAGACTTGAATGGGCTCACTATTGCAAAAATTTCACCGTAAAAGACTGGAATAATTTTCTCTTCTCCGATGAAACGAAAGTTGAGCTAAATTCAAAGGATAAGATGAGTTACTTTTATCGAACAGCACTGTATATCTGACCAGGATATTTAAGCGCAGGACCGGAGTTTTTAGGTTAATATATATATATATATATATATATATATATATATATATATATGTTAACCTGCAGTACTGGACAAAACTACCCCTGGCGAAATTCATCCAATATTCAATTTTCTTATCTCCTATTCTAAATTAGTTCAATCTGATCCAAACACTGAGCTATTTCAATTGTTAAAAGTTAATTCCACATTCTGTTTTATTATGGGGATTTTCTAATCTGGTTCTACAGAAGGATGCTGAGGATATCATAGACCGAGAGTGTGAGCAACGATAAGGTCTTGGAGAATACACAAACAAGGAGGAAGCGTATACTTAACATATGTAAGAGGTAGCTGAAGTTTATGAGACACGTAATGCGAAAGGAGGGCCTGGAGAATCTGATACTCACAAGTCTAATAGAGGGAAAGAAAGACAAGGGAAAACAACGCATGACATACCTGGCGGGCTTAAGCAAGTGGATGACAGAACGTGGACTGGGGAGGTGGCAGAGGGAGGAAACTTATTGAGAACTACAAAGGATAGCAGAAAGTGGTTAGTCATAAAAAGAAAAGAAGCTTAGATGTGGTACACGGTCGAAAGTATAGGGCCCCCTGTGAGGATCGAACTCATTATTCAGTCGTAACTAAGTTTGCGAGACAAGCGTGCTAACCATTACACCACGTGAAAGTGTTCATAATGATTTTCTAAAAGTAGCCGAGATGTGGCACAAGGCCGGATGTGTGGAGCACTTAATATAGGAAAATTAGCGACTCTCCTTATGTGAAGTAAAAAGAGAAACGAAGAACAAGGCAAATGAAAATTTTAAAGACATACTAAATTTTAAAGACATACTAAATTTTAAAGACATACTAAATTTTAAAGACATACATTATATAAATAGTACATTTATACAAAGAGAAATAGAAGAGAGAATTGCTCAATATATTTTTTTCGCAGACTGTGTCAGTTCAATGCAATATATGAATTTGTTGAAAATGGTTAGAAACACTTATTTAGAGTTGATCTTATCTCTTTTTCCGATGTCTGCTTTGTCGAAGCATTAACACGTCTATTAAGTTTTGCCTGTGGCCAGCATCGCCTGCCAACTGAAGCAGGATAAAACGTGTCTTTTCCCCACGATATTTATTGTAAATATTTATTATAAATACAATTATGGCACAAAGCCGAAAACCGGGGAATGGCTTGAGGTTGGTCTTCACTGACTATCTTATACCTTAGCTAATCCCTATTCACGACCCATTCACTCATTACAATTCGCACATTCACCATAAGAACTCATCCGCCATCAATCAATCCTTCATATAACATAATGGCGTATCCTCTCAGGTGAACCTACAAAACACACCTCTTATATAAAAGTTTAATGATAATAAAAATTCCATACATAAAAATCAAACGATTAGCAATGAGAGGGGAGAGGATGAACCCCCAAAACAAATTAAATATCAAAACAAAATAAAAGATAACTGATTTACGTAGGAACTGTCCAACCCTCAAAAAAAAAAAGAAAGAGGTCGCTGTATTCTGCTCTACGACAGAATCAAGGGGCTCTCTTGCTTAGCGAGAGAGAAAGGAGAAAATATATACGGACATAAGGAATAGATGAAGCTAACCCAGTCGAAGCGAAAGGGGGCCAAAAACAAACTGAGGAATCGGTTGGGAATCTCAAAGATGTTGCCCTGAACAGGCCGTGAACAATATTTACTCACATTAACTAGGTACACAAAGCTTGTCTAGCCTAACTAGGGGTGCTACCCCGATGCGAAATAGGTAAACCTAAAGGAGAAAATCAAAGCTAGCCCTCACTCACCCACTTTTCGTTAAATTCTGTCGAAACCAAGCGTTTTCTATCAGTTCTAATCTTTATCTTGAGCTGATGCTCAAAGAATCGGATCAGATAGTCGTATGACTTCCATATATCCCGTCATCCAAATTGTCATTCGGGCCGTGGTCAGCAGCGATAGAAACACCATTCGTTTCACCCCAGAATACTAGGGCGACACATTGTCATACGCGTATGCGCGATCAGTGAGCAGGAGCTTTTTGGGAGCGATACAAGCCGTCAACTCGCCGACACGGTTCCACAGGGGTGACGCGTTTTTTTCACCACAGTTGTTTTCAGGCCTCTCTTTTGATATTTCAATCCATTTGGCACCTAACTTTGGGTCGTACCCATTACTACCAGATAAATGGAATTGTCTCTCTCTACCAAGGATCTTATCAACCAAGGTGAGATAATTTTTTTTATACCAGAGAGAACTGAATTCACTTCGGTTGTAATTGATCTACAAGACAAACTTGTTAACTATTACACCATGTCGAAGTGTCCCATTCCGTTTTGTTATGATTGATTCAGGGTATATATTTCATTCCAATTCCAGATCATAGTTTCTATTTTGGCAAGGATTAGTTTAAATACCTTTTCTTAAAACACTTGGTAAAGAATGTTGATTTTTGTTTTCAAAATTCTGATCCCATTTGTGAATATCTATATCAATAATAGAGCCGCCTTACTCAACAGAACTCTGAGAAAAAACAGGAAATCTCTCTTCTATTCGTAAATTCCTTTGTGATGTAAGAGGGACTGATTAAATAACTAAGGGCCATTTCTTCACATCCAGTCTTGTACACACGTCGTTCATAGTCTAAACAGTTTGGGGTTCTCATTTCCTTATTCTTATACGCCTGCTAAAGTTTGAAATGTGCAAGTAGTTGGTTATTAGCTATATATATATTATATATATATATATATATATATATATATATATATATATATAAAGAGAGAGAGAGAGTGTGTGTGTGTGTATAAAAATGGTAGTGCCTAGCCTGTATTGTCCCATGAGGGTTCCGATCCGCCCACAAACGTTGGTTGTGTAAATTTATTATTCCATCTCTTCCAAATGTTGCCTCATCCGTAAACAAATCTGAAGAAAAGAACAACGGATGTGCAATCTGCCATCAGTAAATGTTCTCCTGTTTTGAGTGATCAGAGGGCAAAAGACTTGGCATGCTTGTCAGTTTTGAAGGACCCTCCAGGCGGAACTCTTAGATGTACGCCATGCTAGGGCCACTTGACGTGTGCTGATACCTGATGTATCTCCGACAGCTTGTAGAGTGTGTTCTTCGTGGTTAGGCGGACGGGTCTGGGTTTTCCTCGATCCATAGATAAAGCGCAGCAAAGGTTGTATGACTCAGCTGACTTCAGTCTGGAAACGCAAGGTAATACAGCCGTGCAGCCTCACGTCCATTACCATTCGCGCGGCCGTATGTAAAAATTATATCCTGCCATTGTTAAATAGAGCACTTCTCAGTTAACTCACTACAACACATATTAAACGAACATTAAACTTTGAAGATAGACTAGCGAAATATGTACAAGAATGACAAATGTAACCTAGTCTATATGACAACGCAGCGCCATCTACCATAAACCTTCTTTAAACTTAAAAACGAAGGATTTGCGGATATATATTTATATGTACTTTTGTTCTTATGTTGGTGTAAAATTCCCTTTTGTGTTCATATAGGCTTTTATTTTAGTTCCTTGAGGATTCTCCTAAATAAAAAAATAAAAAATAAAAACTATGGGAAGTCAAAAGAGACATTTTACAAAACAATACGTCAAAGGCGTTGGTTTATTACGGTAACAGGATAGACCAAAATATTGAGATAAAAAATGTCACCCTAATCAAAGAAGAAAACAATTCACTACAACGTAAATGTCTAAAGAGTGAATTAATGACAAGGTCATGTACAGTAAATTTGGCCCCTGGCGGTTACAACATTTGACCATTCCTGGTAGATCTTCTATAATCTCAGTGTGGAATACCTACTTACAAAAGTAATGGAAAAATAGTGTTTTTCGTTATCGGAATCGTATTCCATCTGTAACAACACAAAAACAGAGAATGTCTCATATCGAGAATATTTAACATTGAAAAACATAAGGAAAAAATTAATTATTTTTAATAATAGATGGAAATCTCCTCCTTTTACCTGAAGACGGTCGCGAGACCAGAAACTCGTGTAGTAAAATTATGGAAAATAATACAATACTCGGCCACAAAGGAGCGTTCGGTTAAGGCACGTCAGCGTAAATGACGGTTCCGTATATGATGCAGGTTCGAATCCTATCAAAGGACGAATATTTTCTATGAAAATTTCTCGGACATTCAGGCGGGTAAATGTTATTTAATACTGTTTATTATAAACAGAGCGTTTACTTAAATACTTGTATCTATAAAAAAAGAACGTTAAACATAAAAATGTCTTTAATAAATAAATTATATTTGTATATATATATATACAATATTTGTTTATTTGATATATAGCACTTATGAATGTACGAGATTCATGGAAGATTGAAGTTTATAAGCAGTAAATTCGACCTTGCCTACGGAACATATATAGTCGGTTAAGGCACGTCAGCGTAGCAACGGTTCCGTATAGGATCCAGGTTCGAATCCTGTCAAAGGACGAATATTTTCTATGAAAATATTAAAATGTTATTTTAACGGTAAATGTTATTTAATACTGTTTATTATAAACAGAGCGTTTACTTAAATACTTGTATCTATAAAAAAAGAACGTTAAACATAAAAATGTCTTTTTAATATATATATATATATATATATATATATATATATATATATATATATATATATACTGGCTGTAACAGCAAAAATTGTCCAAAATCGTGCAACTGTTAAATTAAACTCTGAACCCTTGGAAAATTTAAAATATCTTACTGGAATTACGGCTGAAGAGTGACTTGATCCTCACTGGGTGTTTATACTTTATATACATCCAAGCTACGTTTAGAAAATCACCTTACTGGAATTGTCCAAGGTTTATATATATATATAGTAATAAGAATGTATAATTACTCTCAACCTTAAGAGACAAAATCAATCATATACGACAATGGCATGTTCATAATTAATTATTCATATCTAAAGATCGGAAGCTCATGAAGTATTGAAATAAAATTCAAATACATACATACATATATATGTATATATAAATAAAAAGAAAGAACAGTAAGTTATATAATCCGGTGTTCTTATAGATTTTTTTTTTTTACAAAATAGTGCTCAATGTAAATTTACAGAGCATTAATATTATATATTAATTGATTTAAAATATGGTTTTTCCGCTGTGTAGCGGAAAACCATATTTTAAATCAATTAATTTATATAATATATATATATATATATATATATATATATATATATATATATATATATATATATATATATATAATTTTCGGATCACTTATTCAAGTTGATCATTGTTGTCTCTAACCTTCTAACTTTCTTTTGTGGTGCCTCGCAAGTTTCACCTACGATTTCATTTTTAAGTCTATTTTCTCTGCCCAATGTACTGCCAGAGCTTAAACTCCTTTCTGATGTGCCAAACGTCTTATGGATTGAGTTGAATCTTTTGTTATTGATCTCTTTAGCTCTAAGCTGAAATAACCTCCTCTTCCAGCTTTCATATTTACTGTTGCCTCTTTATTAGTTCCCTTGATGGTTCTTGAATGGACTTTGAAAATGGAAGCTAGATTATGAATATTGGTACCATTAGTGAAAGCCTGAATGAACTTTTTCATCTCACCATTGTTCAGTTAGTAAAATATAGTGGAGCTGACACAAAACAATTTTAAACTGTTTCCTTTCTCACTGAAGAACACAAAGGGTTTTTACTGATTTTTACGAAAAATGATGTAAAGTTGTCTAAACGTCTTATCTGAAAACCTGGAAAAAAGAATTAGTGTTTTTTTGTTTTTTTTTTTTTTTTTTTTACATATTAAACATTTTGTGAGAAGGACAATTACCACACGATTTGGGCAATATTTCTGTTAAACCCGGCATATATATATATATATATATATATATATATATATATATATATATATATATATATATATATATATATATATATATATATATATATATATATATATATATATATCCTAAATTTACTAATTTAAAATATGGTTCCATCGCTACACAGGAATTACCATGTATCAAAAAACAGAAACAAAAACCTCCCTAGTCCTGTTTCATTTTCAACAAATTTGGAATAAATTATTATGAAAATTACTGAGTTTTATACGCACGTCCAGTCATAATATTAGTTTTTATGGATATGGAGAAATGTAATCATTTTAACAAGAGGCGGTAGGGTATTCTTTTTCACTGACAACTATTGTATCAAAATATGAGTTACTTTCAAAAAAAGTTTAAGTCAAAGTGGGGTATGAGTGCCTTTTCCAACGAATGATGACATCTGTTCAACGCATGTTGTTTGGTCATTATCAACGACAAAAAGTTTTTCACCGTTAAATTTGTATACATAAAGATTTTTTTCTAAAAGGTTTGTTTGTATATGAATACATCGTATTGAACTACAATTTTAAAATATTTTTCTTGATTTTAATTACTAATAGACTATACATCTCAAAAAATGTAATAAAATTACTTAAATTATTTAAGAAATATTATTTAATATCAAATATAAATATGTATATTTCATTTATCAGCTTTTTAACATTATTTAAAGAATAGCTATTTCATTTCTTTCATTAAGTAATTTTTTATAAACCTAGTAATATTTAGTTTCTCATGTATGCACAGAAGAAAGGGGTCATTTAACGACCTACATATTCTAGCTTTTCTTATTAATTTCCATCTTACTGTAGGTGTTTTATTGGTTTCTTTTAAGTGCCAGAAATATTTCGATACGGACGTCTGATTTCGGTATTTATTTATCCTAAAAGAACTTCGATGTAGGTTGAGCCGTTTTTTGAACTCATGTCTTGTGCCTCCAGTGTAGACTTTTACGTTGTCTGGATCCTCAATAGATGAAATATTACATTGGTACACTAATGATTCAGTGCGATATTTGTTATTAAGAGGGAAGTTATGAGGATTTCTGCAGTTACATAATTTTTGTTTATCTTCATCTCTTTTTATTATTATACTGTCTAAATTTCCTTGGTCTTTGTCTAAGTGTTTATTCAAGATATTAGCATTATGTCTCTTAATAATTTTTTCTAAGTTTTCAGTACAGCTTAATTTTAGGGTATTTTTTCTTATTGAAAATAGTACTAAGTTTACTATCTTTATGAAAATGTTTTACGATTAATGCAAGGAATGTTTGTCATTTAACATTTGGCTGTATGGGTGTGTATACCTAATTATTTTTCTACTGTTTTTTCTATGCTTTCCAATTTCATTTTTTATGTAAATTAGTTTTAGACTTTTGTAGCCACTATCTTTTAGAGCTTTATTATAGAAATTAAAATGTTCATAGAAAAAACTCATTTGCTGAATTTGTACTTATTCTCTTTCGAGAGATAAAGGCAGATGCTTCATTATAGGTGGAGGATGATTAGATTTAAATTGTATATGCAAAGGATTAGTATTTGGTTTTTTATAAGGTATGTATACATTTATCATTAAATCTAACGTTATATCAAAGTTCACCTTTTTCAATTTAGTTCTTACAGTCATTTTTAAATTCAGGCATTTAAATTCTCTATATAATATTTTTCTAATTTTCTCTATTTTAAAGTTAGTAGAGTTCTTTATAACCATAAGTCCATCGTCGCTGTATAATCCAATGTCAGTTATATTAATTTCATGATATGCTGTGAGATTGTATAATATTAAAAGAACTATAAGGTCAGAAGACTCAGCTGAGTCTAGTGATCCCATTGCGATGTCAAAGTGGTCATAAGAATTTTTTATCTTTTGCTCACCCTTTTGTATTAGTATCGATTTTTTTTGCATTTATAATAATGCCCTTTTCTTCTTCTTTTACGTCCATGTACTGCGTAGCAAAGTCCAGCGCATTCATGAACAGTTCTTTTGATATTGATTGATAATAATTTTCAATATCAAACTGCATTAGTGTAGAGTTTGTTTTATCTTTGATATCAGTAAACCAGTTTTTACTTCTTGGCAATTAATCCAAAGTTTCAGCCCATTTTTTCTTTAATTTGTTGATTAACTTTTTCTAAGATTTTTTTTTTTTTTACTTATTTTGCTGATCTTAGGTCTTGTTGGGTTTATTATCCTTGAAAGCGTTTAGCATGAGGTTTTGTTTAATATTCGATATAGGCACCAGATTTCGGTACCAGCTTCTCGATCTGCCCATGAGTAGTATGGAAGACATAACTTCTCCTGTAGTATGGAAGACATAACTTCTCGTATTCGTCCTTTAAGTTCTTCCAAAGTCTTTGTTTTGTATAGTAAACGTCCTCCTTGAATCAATCCAAAATCAGGGCTTCTGGCTGGACACTCATACATAAAATAAGGGTTACTTTTCAATCAACTGATATATATATATATATATATATATATATATATATATATATATATATAAGTAAAAACTCAAAAAATAGTAACATATCTGGAAAGACAATATTAATAAATGACAAAAGAAAAACTCATCTTTACCAACGCGTTTCCTCCATTGAGGAAATTTATCAACGTAAAGTACTCCGGCCATATCACGTTGAAACACATACTATCAACAAAGTTAACCAACATCATAATTGGTCATTACCTGCATGGAAATATCAGAGGCTGTAGTTTGGATATCGTGATGACTAACACCTCAGAATCGGAAATGAAAGAGTTGATTTCCAATTCTAGTCGGGTTCCTTATATTCACTTACGCGCAAATAGTCTTGGGGAAGCTATGAATCCATCTCTTCTCCTCCTGATATGGGTTAATTAGTAAAACTAAATCATTATTATCTCCAGAAAATTGATACAATTTCATAATATTTTCTGGCACTAAATAACCTGCAAAGCCGTAAAAATCGAATCAATCAATCAATCAAACATTGATTAGCTACACAGACATGTCTTTTAGATTTATTTACATTCTCTGGAATATAAATGTATACAAACTAGCGTGACCAGAAAGTGAGAGATCAGTTTATATATTGAGTGTAATATACAACTGATCCTCCAATTTATATTCACATTGTTTAACAAATTCTGATTAGATACGAAATCATTTCTTCTCCCTCTTCTATGGGTTAATCAGTAAGACCTGTATCACTAAACCATTATTATTTAAAAATAAAATTACAATCTATAAATATTTTCTAACTTTAAAAAACCAGCAAATGTTTGTTAAGCCGTAGACAACGAATTGATCGATCAATCAAAATTATGCGTTACTTATAGGAATTTTTTCAAACTTCATAAAAGCGGGTTAAAAAGATTAAATTGAAAGTCGAAAACTTCAGATGATTTCAATTTATGATTATATATCATGAATTTTAATTAAACAAATTATTCAAATTATTTATAAGATTTATTAAGCAAATTTAGTCGATTTTTACCGCCGACGTTGCGTTCTTCGGCTTGCCTAGTTTTTTTTTTCCCGACCAACAAACGTTATCCTGCAACACATCCATCGAAATAGTTTTCCTCAAAAATACCATTTTGAGAATCTTCTGTATACTGTTATAGGCGAAGGTTTATATGTCAGTGAATAATTTAATTGAAAAAATGTGCTGTCATTTCTGTCTACAACGAAACGAAAATAATAGTGTAATGTTTCAATAAGTTTATCTTCAATTGATAAAAGGTTACAAAAAAACACTTTGAGTAGGCAATAATAAAAATACGCGACAGATGACTATAAAAAAGTACTGTTGATTATTCACGGCTAATTTGTTTAAATAATACGCTGACTATTGTTTGCGTTCTGTGGCAATAAATGTAAGTAAAATGATGCATTAAATTAAGTGACCAAATAAACGTTTTAAGCTTTCTGTTTTCTAAGGCCATATCTGTTTGGATGATTACGCTAAGTTTATCTTAAATATCGTTAAACCAATATTTCTTTTCTTTTTTTAATTCTTTTTTACTTAGAATTACTAAAAGTCTGGGGTGCACTTTAAATATTAATAAGGAAAAATTAGTCATGAAATTTGAAAACGAAAATAAGCCTTCTGAAATAAGCATTTATTTTAAAAAAACATATATATATATATAATATATTAAAGCAGGCTTTAAGCACTTCAATGTTGTGTAATGGTTAGCAAGCATATCTTGCTAGATAAATTAACATAGAGTAGTGAGTTCGAGCCTCAATGAGTGTCCAACGCATGTAGCATTGTGATACATCTAAGCTATTTAATTTTTGAACATTTCAATGTGTTGTAATGGTTAGCGAGCTTGTCTCCCTAGATTAACTAAGACTGAGTAACGAGTTCGATCCTCACTGGATACTCCACAATTTCGCCCCCCTGTTATAGTGATTTTCTAAGCTCGGCTTAGATGTGGCACAAGGCCGAAAGTATGAACTCACTACTCAGTCGTAATTGATCTAGCAAGACAAACTTTCTAACCATTACACCACATTATTTATTGTACTATGTACAAATGTGGCACAAGGCCGAAAAGGGGGCTGGGGGAAAGGACGGTCATCACTTGTCTTAAAATAAAACTTAGCTAACCACAACCACTGACCCTATCATACTAAACAATATTCCTATCACCAAAACAACACATTTATCAATACCTTTCTTACTACATCCACCAAAATGCCTCTTTGACTCAATGAAAATCCTAAATACACCCCTTATGTACAAATATTGTCTGTGAGGGAGGGGGGCATAAAAATAACAATTTTTAAAAAAATCCTCAATGAGTATATACAATATGTCGAAATATATTTACAAGAAACTAAACAAAATTAGTGTTAGCATTAACCCCCCCCAAACTTTGAATGTGGCAGAAATATCAGTTAACCGGACGAAATCGATGCGGAACTATGAAAATAAGGACACATTCAAACCGTCAAACACTCACACAAGCACTCACTCATCCATACACAACAACAAATACGAAAGCACACGCACGAAACGAAAGGGGCCCCGCATCCACCAGAGAACTGACATCACTGACCACCTAAATGAGGGAGGGGACGGGGAGTTAAACTAAAGGAAAAAAAGTGAGGACAGAAATAAAAGGGGACCAATCAGCAAACACACCCTAGTTAAGTTTATCAGAACAGGAAAGAAAAACTAAACGAAAAAATAGAAAATCCTACTCTAACCTAATTTCGGGATGGGTTGCCCATGTTCAACCCAGGAAAACAATATCCTGATGCCTAACCGACATCAAAATGCCACTCCAAGTCAGCCCCTTTTACACGGCACAAACGCGCAAGATTCACCCACCTTTTGCTGAATTCCGATGAGGTGAGCCGCCGCCTTTCCGTCCTAATCTTGACTTTAAGCTGATGCTTAAAGTACAAGATCAGTTGGGAAGAGGTGAACATCTCGCACTCATGGAATCCCTTCTGACGCGTCGTCCAAATCACGACTCTCATAACCCCTAGTAAGCAACAGAACACATAGTGTTCAGCCTTCGTCAATTGCGGCACCACATTGCTACAAACAGAACTAGCTTCAAGGACAAATAACTTTCCCTGCAACATGCGAACCATGAGGCCTTCAACAAACTTGCACAACGGCACTACCGCCCTGCACCGAAAAAAGGCGTGACCAATGGTCTCGACTTCCCCAGTACAGCGACGACAGTTTGGATATTTCTCCAAGCCTGCTGAACAGAGTCTCTTGCCGACCCAGAGGGCTTCACGAATCACCAGCCAGGTGAGTGATGCCTCATCGTTATTGAGGCATTTCAACCGAGGCGCCCAAGGCCATATCGAGCGAGCCTCCTGCTTCGTAAGACCGAGCTCGCCAATTAGATCATCTTGAGCGGCCCCCCTAACTAATACTTGATACAATGCCTTACGAGACAACGGAGAGGCCATCCGTAGCCCGCAAGAGGAGCTTCAGAGCGCGACGACATTCACGATAGAAAGAGCACTCGGCACGTTTTTTTTTTTTCTAAGCGTAACTTAGATGTAGCACAAGGCCGAAAGTATGAGGCATCGAACTCACTTTTCAATCGTAATTGATCTAGCAAGACAAGCTTGCTAACCATTACACCACGCCCAGGTGCCCTCGGCCCTCTGTTATATATTAGCTAGGGATAGGTTATCATTTTTCGGGAACTCCATCATGGTGCAATGGTTATCAAGCTTATCTTGCTAGATTAATTACGAATGAGTAGCGACTTCGATCCTCACTGGGTGCCCCCATACTTTCGGATTTATGTTATACCTAAGCGTGACTTAGATAATTGTTATCAGTTACTTCGCCAGATCAGATAAAAACTGAGTAGTGAATTCGATCCTTATGCACTGCTCTACACTTTCGACTTTATGTTATATTTAAGGGTAGCTTAGAAAATCATTTCTGAGCATTTCAACCTGGTATCATGAGTAAGTTTGTCTCTCTAGATCTATTACGATTGAGTTGTGAGTTCGATTCTCACTGGGTGCCCCACATTATCCATCATATGTTACATCTAAGCTATGTTTAGGAATTTTTTTACGGGGTAGACATTCGATGTCATGTATTGGTTAGCAAGCTTGTAGGCTGAGGAATCGGAGAGCCAAGATCGAATTCCAGTCGAATCCATTACATTCACTTACGTGCTAATACCCTTGGGAAAGGTATGAATCCTCTTCTTTTCCCACAAGCTATGGGTAAATAGTACGACAGACCGTGTTCTATAAACTTGGATGCCAACTGGTCTACCGCAGAAAGAAATGGCAACCTACTGCGGGAACATTCTGCCTCGTTAGTCATGTATCGAAAGATAAATGATCGTCGTATCGTGTATCACGCATGGCACATAACTGACTGAGTGGATTTGAACCTCAATCTTGCTCCAAATCTTCGTCCTTGTGTTGCATGTGCCTCCGCTTAGAAAGCCATTGTTGGGTATTGTGTCATGATGCTATGTTAAGCAAATTCGTCTTACTTGATCGATTAAAATTGAGTAATGAGTTCGCTTCTCACTGGGTGCACCATGTTTTTGCTCTTGTGCCACATCTAAGCTACGATTAGAAAGTCAATTTTCCGCACTTTGACGTAGAAGAATGGTAAGCAAGCTTGTCTGGTTAGGTAATGAGTTCGATTCTCAGTAATTCCACTTTGTGCCACATCTCTAAGCTCCACTTAGTAAATCATTTTAGTCACTTCGATGTAGTATAATGGTTAGCAATCTAGTCTTGCTAGATCAATGACGACTTCTTTTACGGCATATCAACCTCAATGGATTATTTAATGCCGACAAAATTTTTATTTCTGGTAATATTTGTTCTTCAAAAATGTATAACCGGTAATATCTTTTTTTTAAAAATGTATTGCTGGTAATATTTTTTACAAAGTATTTCTAATATTAAAACCTATTTTTACACTTACATAGTGTTTGCCCATAGTTAAGACCCTTACAGGTACTACCACTCCGGACCTGGGAACACCAGCAATTAAGAGATGGTTCCACACTCCTCAAAACCTCGTGATCAGAGGCCTTGCTGCTGGACGTAGTTTATCATCTTGCCTAGGACGGCAATAACGACTGAATAGCGAGTTTGAGTCTCACTATATTCCTCACACATTCGCCCTCGTGCCACAGCTTAGCTGCGCTTATTAAATTATTATAATAAAGTATGCTTTTGAGAAACTTGATGTGCTTTGGCAAAGAAGAAAATTACCTTTAATGGTTTTTCATTTTGTTTAGCTTTCCTAAAGACGTCGAGTAGTAGAGGCTTGCCTTTTTTTTTAAAGAGAGAACGATAATGATTGATTGTAATCCTTTGCATAAAGCAAAGGGGAAATGATTATCCAATCCTTCTTAAATTTTAAAGCATTTAGCATCCAGTTTGACTCAGATATGGAAATCATATGCTTGGTGACTGTGCATATATGTATCTTTAATATAAAAATATTTCATAAATTATTCTTCTGTTAACTTGTAGCGCATCTGCCTACCTTTCAGGGAGAACTAGTGTGTCCCAGTAGAGAAACTATGATTTAAACTAATGCCCACATTGAAGAATTATGTCAATCCGATTTTCAAATACCAATATGAGATGGTCGCTACTAACTTGTAGAAGTTACCAGAAAAAGTAAAACAAAAAGGAAAGAATAACTATTTTGAACTCGTCCAACGGGGTCGATTGGTTTAATAAGTATTGTATAGAATTAACTCACTGGAAATTTTGAAAAGAAAAGCGATTGATAAAATAGATTTAAAAAAACAGGATTTTTTTTTAATTTGCTGTTTATATGAGATATTCGTGGACAATGCTGAAAATCTTAGGTAAGTTTTATTTTCCTGTATGTTGTTTGAATTTTTACTTCTTATTTTTACTTAAGTACTTATAAATATATATATGTACGAAATAAGTTAGTTTACCTGTATATAAGATTAATTGAGAAATATTTAATCTAATGATTTAAATCTTTCGAATTTCTGAAATGATCTCAATTTGCGTCGCTTTTGTTAAAGTAAGTCTTTAAAAGCCAATTTCGTGAAAAACTTCCATAAGAATTATTACATTTTACGATAATATCTGACGATTTTTGTTTTCTAGTATTTTCTGTTAAGTAACGATGCTGTGCTCTACGCAATGAAAAAAACATGTAATTTTCATAGCACTTCTATTTGAGTGCAGTGTGGTAGCACCTCTTAGGGGACTCCCAGCTATGGACAAATAGTACACCCCCTTCAAAAAAAAAAAAAAACTCTAAAAGTACAAGAAATAAAAATAACAGAAATACAATTTTATATAAAAAAGACCGACAATATTCAGAAATACATTTTATCTGCAGTTGAAGGCATACAATTGCGTTCAAAATTATATTTAGTTTAAGGTATGAAACTATATTGAAATTATTTAGATTTCAGCATTAAGTCATCCGTAAAGGTTGGAATGGCGCTAAACTAAATCAACCAACCAATCTGATTGCATTTTTAATGTTCACTTTTTTTAGATATTTATAAAACGTGAGTTACACTTATCAAATTAATTCAACCAGGATCTCTTATCGTAGATATTTTACCTAGATTTTTTTTTTTTTTTTTTTCCAAAAAGCTATAATATACACAATTTGTGATTTATTTTCCTTGGTATAATTTTGACATTACATAAATGATACCTAATTTCTCCAAACGATATAGCAAATTTGATAAGTGCTACTTTTTTAAGTAAATCTCTAAATGCAATGTTTCAGGTGATTTTCATTGTTTCGCAGAGATTTATTATATGAAGAATATTTAGTTGCCGTTTCTGGTTCAATAAAAAACGCATTAAAGTATGTTTCATAGTTATTGGCCAACTGTCCTCGAACAATGGAAAGGAAAAATAATTCTAATATTTTGCTTTGACTTCAATGACGAAGATAAATTTCTAAAAGCCATCATGAAGTTTATGGGATTATCCTGACCTGACACACTGGCAGGTTTGGGGAGTAGCAAAAAGCCAACGCCCAGTTTGCATTGATCGCAGTGTATCTACCACTCTCCACCCACGCATATACATAGATACATATACGCACACACACATATATATCTCACTATAATCCCAACATTGAGTTCAACCAAAGTGGTAAAAGAAGATTTACTAATGACGGCGATAAAAATAATCCATCTTTGGATTTATTTCTTTTATGTTGATATGAACCAAAATAAATATAGTTTTATTTTTATCAGAAATAATCTGAACGAATAAAGAAGGTAATCCTCGAGCAACATTGAGTTCAAAAACATGTCCGAAAGTGGTAAAAGTTCAAGAATTTGAACAATTAACGGTGTTGCATCGTGAAACAGAGATAAAAATATGAATATTATTGGGGAATATGAAATGTAAGAATTGATTATTGTAATCATTAATTCTTATTTATGTATATCCTGCAATTTTAGAGGTCTAATTATAGTAATATGAAAATATAAATCTCCTTAGTGGATAATTCTTATGCATTTATTATTGGATAACCGATAGAACATGAAAATAAATCCATAATCAGTATTTACTAATAATTATTAGTTTTGATCCTTCACCCCAAGTTGTGTTTTCTCTTATTTGGGCGGGGGTCTCCTGATACTTTGTTTTAACTGAAAAATAAAATTCTGGACCCTGAAATCTGATTTTTTTGAAACAATCTTTCTAAAATTCCCCGCTCTATATTTGGTTGTATATTGTACGGGTGGAACTGAATAAAATAATGAATAATAAAAAATGTTTTCCCATGATGCAACAGTAAAAGGAGCCAGAAATAATTACCTCGGTTGGTTTCGAATAACGTCGTTAGGGGACGTTGTTGAAGTCGATAAAAATGGTAAATATTTCCTGTCTCACTATCTCTGTTTCACGATGCGAACACCGTGATAATTGCGTTCACACTGGGCGGGGGGTGTTAGATTCCCCGGTCAGCTGAACACTGAAATATTTCCAGACTTCGTCGGACATGTTTTTGCGGCCATACTCATTAAGTAGAGGTTCTAACTCAGCTCGAGGCTGACTTAAGCGCAAACCTTCTTTATTCGTTCATATCCTTATTTCCCATGTATTATTTCTGAGCTAAAAATGAAAACTGGCATTCTCAAGAGACATTTAATTTTGGTTCAATGCAGTCAACATAAAAGAAATAAACGTCCATAGCAGATGGATTATTTTTTTTCATATTTTTTGTATATATTTATATAATGAACCTGTAACTTCAGCTAAAATGCACAAAACCCCACAATCTTGTCAACATCACAAGCTTACTAAAGCAAAATTTTGAGTCCAGGCAAAAAAATAGTCACCGGAATAAGTCATGGAAGGGTAAAAGAAACTGGACAAGGTTCGTAGACAGCAGATAAAATCCTCGTCATTTATCTCAAAAGTAAACAAAATTCCTGTTTTGTTAATTCAAGAAAAAAATTAATTCAGATTTTAATGTCAAACTGGCTTTCTTCCCAAAACCTGGTCTTATGGGATACAAGATTTGAAGAACTGTTAAATATGTCGAATATATGACCTATATATTAACGTAGTTAGAAAGTCTTTTACTGCTTAATCCCTTCCTATATGATCGCCGTAATTTGTTTGTAGCCGGCCAGGGGAGCAGCCCGGCCTTCGGGCTGGGTTGCGACCATGGCAAAGTCTAGTTTGGACCATATCAGGACCTGCTAAGACAAGCCAAGACCAATTTGGACCAAAACTTGACTAAGCTTGGACATGTAATGACCAAAACTTGGACTAAAACCTTGACTAAACCATAACCAGCTTGGACATGTTAAGACCAAAACATTGACTAAGCTTTGACCAGCTTGGACATGTTATGACCAATCTTTGACCAGTGACCCTATGCGGAAACGCTCGGGTTTTCCACGAAAAACGACCTTGTCACATCTTGACCCCGTGGGAGTTAAGTAAACACCGCCGTAATTTGTTTGTTTTAGCGTAAGCTTTTGGCAAAAAAAAACTCAAGGCTTTCTACCCATAAATTCTGTTCATACGAAACACTAGGCCTCACTAATTATCAACTACCCGAATATATGACCGAAAGATTGTTCGAAGAAGTTTTTACACGTTGGATCTATTATGAATTTTTGTTGCAAACAGAACAGAGCCATATATTCGTGAAGTACCCCATTTTTATCTGTGACTGTTTTCCAAAATCAAATTCCGGACTTCTTTCTCGTGTGACTTTATTACCGGTCACGAAAACTTCAATGGCGGACACGATAAGTAGATATTGGACCCTTGTCATTGTTAAGTAGAAGTCTAATTTATTATCCCTCCCCATTTACAATTAGCCTCACTGGCTTTCTATTCAAAGCTTTTTTGTTAGAATCAAAAACATCATAGCAGATAATGATGGTTGGGGAGTTAATTTCACGGTTGCAAAAGGACCGTTATTATTAATGTATGACATTAAACTACGTCAGGTAGCAAGGTCTCTGATCGAGAGATTGGTGTTTTTGACGAGCGTGGGATCACCTCTTAATTGAGGTTGTTCCCAGGTCCATCCTAACTTTCTGGGTAGCATTTGGTCGGGTCCCAGCTATGGATAAATAGTGATCTCCCCTCCAAAGAAAGAAAACGAAACGCTATAGAAGTATAAAAGTACATTTAGATAACAAAAACACCAACAATACATTTTATAGTAGAATGACAAATAATAAATTTTATTTGTGGCTGAAGGCATAAAATTCCGTTCAAAATATTTAGATTTCGCCATTAAATAACCTCTAGATACGCCGCAAACAAAATCAACCAACATTTCAAAGGAACTAAGATTGATATTATGTAAAAAAAAAAAAATCGATAAAAATTTTCAAGAACTTCATTGTTACTACGAATTACTTTTGCCTTTTACATCGAAATAAAAAAAAAACAAAAAAAAACTGAAATTCAAAGAAAATAAAATATTTACTTTAGTTTGCAGTTTTTAAAGAATGCAGTTTAATCACTACTGGCTTCTCATTCATTTTGTGTTGGATTATTTTTCATTGCGAAAAAATTAAATTGGTTGCACTTTAAGAAATCCTAAAATTTCGAAAAAAAATCACGATTAGCATAATATTATGGAAACTTCATCGGAGACTTTTTAAGAAAATAAAGTTAGCCATTGAATGTAACGATCAGAACGTTATAATTAAGTTATACAAAAGGTGAATTTCCATAAGAAATATTTAAAATTGCAAGACGTCAATCATATGATTTGTATTAATTTATTATCAAAATATTCAATTTTTCCCGCTGAATTTTATCGTTTTAAGCATTACACCCCAAGCAAGACAGTAGTGCCAATAATACGCAAGGGACTACTGAGAAAAGTGTGATTGAGGGAAGGGTAAAAAGAATAAGAGGGATCAAAATGAAGGCATCATAAAATATCGATAGATATTACATTCTAATTTTCTAAGATTAGAGTAAGCAGGGAAATAAGAGGAAGAGAATCCCCTTATCGGAAAATGCGGTTACATTTAACTGTTTCGATAGTAAGAGTGGGTCAGTCTGTCAGTCTAGGAGAATCCTTAATGCAATTGGGGCACCAGTGAAAATAGCTCGTCAACATATTTATAGAAAAAATTAGTGGGAAGCCACATTACGTCGGTGAGAAATGACTGGAGTCAGAACCAATCACATAGCCTTTTATAATTTGCCTAATTATAGAACCAGATGACTATAGAATTGGGATACATAGGTTTGCCTATCGTGTGGTTCACACTGCTCTCAACTCTTTTTGAATACGAATTGTTACCCTTTTAAGATTGTTTATTTCGCTTTTTATCCCTGCTATCCTTCCCCCTTTTATTTCCTTTTCCTTATTTTTTTTTCTCTCTTTTTTTTCTCTCTCTCTCTCTCTTTGTCTTTCTCTTTGTCTTTCTGTCTCTCTCTCTCTCTCTCTCTCTTTCCTAGAGGGTTAATCTCTTGGGAATCCCAGATGGAGTAAGCTTCGATGTTCTGGTGTTGTAATGTATAATGGCTCGGAATTGTTTAACTGGGGGTTCGTTCACATGCGCGCAAATATCCTTGTGAAAGCCATGAATCCACATTCTCCTCCCACCTATAGGTTAATTAGTGAGATTTGTACCTCTAAAAATCTTAAATGTTGACCTTAAATAACCAAAGGTTTGGTAAGCCGTAGATAATGTATCAATATATTTAGTTTCCGGTGGCCCTCTTGGGTCTTGGTAACATTATCATCTTACTTGGTAAGGTGCCTCTTACTCTGTAACCATCGGCCTTGGGTGGCTCTTAGGACTTTCTCATACCGAGCATCATTGTAATTAATACGAGGGATTGACAAATAATTACTTTGTTGCTCTTAATTTCAATTAAAAAGTTGACAAAATGGCAAATGAATCGCTGACCATGGTCCTCTCTAATGTAAATGTGTCATACATCGACTTCTGACCCATCATAAACAGGACTATTAAAGAAAATTGGCAGTAATTATGGAATAACTGTGTAAACAATAAACTTCTCAACATTCAACCAATCATCAGTGAAATACTGTCCAGTTACAGAAGGATAAGAAGAGAGGAGGTGGTTCTAGCCAGATTGCATATAGGACACACATACATAACCCATCAACATCTACTAAAAAATGAGGAACCACCAATGTGTCCCATGCCAGGAACCAAATACTGTCAAATACATTCTACTATGTTATTGTAACTTCCAGCAAACCTGAAATAAACTTTACAAAATGGAAAATTTCAAGGATTTATTTGAAAATACTGATTGAAGGAACACCATAAATTTCATTAAAGAATTTGGGCCCTACAAGAAAATATAAAAAAAAAACTGCTTACCTACATTGTTTTGTAACCTATTTTGAAAGGAAAAATTATTTTCAGCAATACATTTTTGAAGAAAAAATATTACCAGCAATACATTTGACTCTCGAGAAAACCCCTCTTTATAAAATATGTCAATGAAAACTTATCTGCAAAATGATTCCTTACAAGCAATATATAATCTATTCATACAAATATCAGAAAAAATCGTGTTGGCATTAAATAACCCTTCGAGGTTGATATTCTGTTAAACTAAACTCATTTAAACACACGAGAATCTCCCAAACTGCATCCACAACACGCTTGTACAAAATAGAATAACCTCATCTACACGTCGTATTTTTTTGCCGGCAGTCGATTCAACAGAGAATGACGACAATTTTGAATATTTATCAAGTTGCCAACTGAAAGTGAATACACCTACAGAAACTGATTGGAAAGAATTTTCCCACTAATATAAATCAGAAATTAATTTTACTGAATAAGGTGGTCTATATTAATTTGCAACCAGAACTCCGTAGCAAAAAAAGAAAAGGTTTATCAACTTCATGAAAAAAGTATATATAATGCAGTCATTATTATTTCTATATCTTCTTACATACTGGACAGGACCAGGTTATCTTACAGGCTAGTATAGACTGCGTAAAAAGAGCCCCTCCAGCGAGGGTATAATGCTAGTTATAAGAAATTTGTATCTTTTTTTTTTTTTACTACGGTTGTATTGAAATATATCCTAATTTGGTTTGCAATAAATAGTAAAATTCTGGTATTTGTATTGGCGAAACATATTTTCAAGTTTATTTAAAGTGTTTGCTATAAGTTTACTTCAATCTATATAAATGCAGCTAAAATTTATCATGAATATAAAGAAAAAGACTGGTGCTGGGCGAGTTAGTGAGTGGCTCTATCTGAGAGGAATTCCTATAATCTTAATTTGCCTAGAGGCCCCAAAATGTTTTAATCCGGCTATGCATTTACGTTTGTCAATAGTCTCACTAAACCCTGTGTGTAAAATTGGATAAATGAAATTATTTGGTTGCCATCGATGGTTGTGCTAGACGAAAATCACAAGTCATCATGACCGAGCGTTTGAGCGTATTTGTACAAAATGTTAATCACAATCTTTATATAAACTAAGATTATATATATTATACACACCAGGTGTAACAATAAAATTGCCCAAATCGTATAACAGCATAATTATTAATCTCACAAAATGTTTAATATCTATAAA
Organism: Acanthosepion pharaonis; assembly: GCA_903632075.3. Classification (NCBI taxonomy): domain Eukaryota; kingdom Metazoa; phylum Mollusca; class Cephalopoda; order Sepiida; family Sepiidae; genus Acanthosepion; species Acanthosepion pharaonis. The sequence continues at coordinate 752,050 of CAHIKZ030004854.1, forward strand.
AAAAACACTAAACTAATTGAGTTTTTCCACGTTTTCAAATAAGACGTTTAGCTATTTTTGACACCATTTGTCGTGAGAATCACTGAAAAGCCCTTTGAGTTATTCAGCTAAAGAAAGCAGGTTAAAATTTTGTGTCAGACTCGCTGTCTTCCCAAATGAGCAATGGTGACAGGAAAAAGATCATTCAGGCCTTCAGTAATGATACCAACATTCATACTCTGGTTTCTATCTTCAAAGTCCATTCAAGAACCATCAAGAGAACGGTGAATAATTTAAAAAGAGGGAACAGTAGAAAGGAAAACTAGATCAGGGGGTCACAACAGGAAGCGGAATCATCATTTCAACTCAATTCATAAGAGAAAGACGAGCTTCAGTTATGACAGTTCAGAGCAGTGATAAAAGACTTGAAAATGAAATCTTACGTGTGAGGCATCTTGTTACTCCAGGATAGTTAGACGGTTAGATTCTTCTGTCAAGCTTATAGAGTAATTAAAGTAGTCCAATAGTGGTATGAAAACCCCTGAGAATTCCAATACGATATCTTTATTCATTTCTATGATACAACGGTTCTCAGCCTAATCTAACAACTAGACAATTTTACATTCATATATATATATATATATTGCACACACAGGGTGATTGTAAAGTAACTCCCCATTTTAAAATACTTGTAATTTAAACCAGGTATTGAACTTACACTCTTTGGGTCCTGTCACTAGATGAAAGTGTGAGTTCAAAACCCGGTTAAGGCAGTGGAAAACTTAGTGAGGGGAATTAACAGGAGATAACTGATAACTGACATCCATTACACATGGCACGTAGAACTAGAACCGTCTACCCCAGTGAGCGAAATAAAGGGTTCAGTTCGACATTCCAACCACCTGAAGAAGGCCGAAGCGTACAACGCTTGAAACGTAATAAATATGGCGACAAATATGAGGACAATAGTCCGAATAATGTAACTGGTGATCTTAATTTCCGTTGTATATTTTTTCATATCTGAAGGAAGAATGCTTGATTTGCTTTATTCGTAATGCAAAATTGTGCCAATTACTAAAGTACGTGGAATTGTATTTTTTGATTTTAGTTACAGAAAAATAGTTCGAAGAAATTAAACTTAAGATGCAATTATTCGTCTTATTTTTTTATTTATGACTATTCAAATTTTAAAACTGCTCAGAAAGTGATTTATTTTTCAAATAATTTGAGAACGAGGAAATTCTTCCAAAATCTAAACTTGACAATGATTTTTATCACAATTTCCACAGAAATATGTCAACATACACTAGTTAAAAAAAAATGACTGAAAGTTTATTTACAATGTCATAAGTTTTTCAGTAAAAAAAAAATATTTATGTATTTTTTGTATTTAACAATTTATTTCTAATTTTTCAAATTGCAAAAAAAATTTTCTTGGTGTATTATGCTCGTTCACATTGATTTAATTGATTAAAAAGTAAACCATTGGTCAACATCGATCCTATATTTGAAGCTAGACAAAAATCTGAGATAACAAAGTTGCAATATGAACTCTGGTAAAGACATGCAATGATAACAGAAAAAATTGCAATATGAGCACTGGTAAAAAATGATGCTGAAAACATTAGGTTTATAATACTCAGTTCATACCCAGATGTCCTCAAGGCACAGTGGATAAAGGCGTTGGTTAGATCTAGTGACACACCCAAAGAGTGTGAGTGGAGTGGAGAACTTTCAGGGAAAATTAGCAGGAGATAACTGATAACTGACATCCATCAAACATGGCACGTGGAACTAGAACAGTCTACCCCAGTGATCGAAATAAAGGGTTCAGTTCGAAATTCCAACCACTTGAAGAAGGCCGGAGCGTACAACGGCCGAAACGTTGTGACAAATATGGCGACAAAGATGAGGACAATAGTCCGACTAATGTAAATACTGTACATAATACCTCATCTCAGAAATATAGACACTCCAAAAATCTGAGAGTGTCAATGTTTTAAATTCTCGGTTCGACTAGATTCCCTGAATCTGATTAAAGATCAGAATTAATTTCGAAATCGCTTCTTGGTCTAGCCAGGACGTTTCTAACATTCATTCATCATTTTATGCCATCCCCGGTCAAGAAGTAGTCGGTCATGGCTTTCTAAATTTTGAAAACGTCTTTGGAGAGAACGGGGAGTGTTGTTTGCTCTACTGATTTAAATTAAAGTTTTTCCTTGTATTAGACTAGGCTCTGCTCAAGGCTACAGGATCATGTCTAGTTTTCTTTTATTCTTCTTCTATGCTTTGAATTTTGCTGCATGTGTATGGATGCTTTTATGTATTTATAGATTCTTCATGAAATGCAAAGAATCTGCAATATTATTGGTCCTAACCTGGCGTCTTTGCTACAGTGCCTTTCTCCTCACCCTCATTTGTACATAGATTTATGAATTTAAGAGCAGTAATAGATTGCCGCTAAGGTTTCATTATTTTACAGTTGAAATGGCTAGATGTAACCGTAAGTTCTATGCTAACAGTTTCTTCCATCGCACTTCTCGCTTGCGGAACTCTCTTCGGGCTTCTTACATCTAGTCAACTTTGACCTTCTACAGTTTAAATGCAATGCCAGTTGTTATCTTCTGTCTTAATTCCTATTCTTTTATTGTTCGCCCATTAATATTTTTTTATAATCCCTCACACTTATTAGCTCTTCGAGTCTTAGTGGCTTTATTGCTTTGCTTGGATTGAAAGGATTTAAAAAAAACACTCTTTTTTTTTTTTTTTTTTTTTTTTTTTTTTTTTTTTTAAAAAAGCTACTTTGTTGAATTTTGTACAACCATCCAAAAACATTCTTCTTGGGGTGCATGAACATACACACAGACATACATATATATATATATATATATATATATATATATATATATATATATATATATATATATATATAACCCTAAACAAGTTGGGAATGTCACTAGTACGCAGGCGGTTATAGATAGTGAAAAACGACTAAGTTTCAGGAGGACCGAAGAAAGTTTAAAAGATGAAAAAGCTCCAAGAAGATAGCGATTGACGGTGCATTTAAATTTTTGAATATCGTATTTATCAGAGGAAACGAGTAGAAAGGGCTTTCTACAGGGGAGAATTAGTAGAAAATAAATTGGAGTAGAATTGCTGGTTGTATTTAAACTATTTCAAGAGTAAACTGGTAGGACCTAGATGCCAATCCAGTAGCACGTTTAAATTCATGTAGTCGGGCCATCAGTGAAGAGAGCTCATCAGAGCAGTTGTCATAAAAATGTTTGTAGAAAAGACAGTCAATTCACGCTACGTGCTAAACCCCGTCAAACACCTTCGAGATAACCGTTATTATCAAGAGTTTGATATACATATTCAGTGATGGACGTTAACACATCAGCGGAAGATCTGGCGAAACGGAAGCCATATTGTTTCTCAGCTCGTGAGAAGTAAGATGCTTAATCATTTCGTTATTGATTAGAGCCACAAATAAGAGACTTGTATGGCGATAGTTTGTGGGGTCAGATTTCTCTGTAGTTCTTAAAAAATAAGTACTACAGAGTGGAATTACTATCACCTATGACATTTTGCCAAAAAAGCCGCATTTCATATTTTTTTCCTAATTAAAAGCATATACAGGGTGATTTGAAAAGTAACTCCCTATTTTATGTATGATGGACTTCCCGTCTTGCAAAAATTATAGTTAGACGGGAGAGTCCATCATACATAAAATAGAGAGTTACTTTTCAATCATCCTTGATCTTAACCTGACAAAATCTAGCTCTACAAATATCCTCAACGGAAGATAGTGATATAACTTTTTTTTTTCTTTAATCTGCTCGCTATTAAAAATTATTCTTCAAATGTTAAGTTATCCATTACTCCACAATGAATCTTAAATTAGCCATTCGCTCCATCGATGTAACGTTTAAATATTGTTTTGCTTTGACATAACTGATATGAAATTTTGGCATTCGATATTCATTTTATTTTCCAAATACCGTGATTTCTCGAAAATAATACGCACCCAACAAATGATCCAAAAATTAAATACATATCTATGTATAATACGCATCTATAAATTGTGTGTAAAATAATAATAATAAAACATTTTATCGACCTTTTAAGAATAAAATCGAAACTAAGCGGCTAATGATGAAAATTACCATCGCCATTTTCCCGATAAATATAACATTTTATTTTGCGCCAAAATGTATGAATTATAGTGAAAATCAAGGGAGACGAAAAGCTTAATATCCAGATATGGAACAAAGTTTAGCTGAATTTGTGAAAGACAATCCAGTGGATGTTCCATAAGTATTGTGGAAATAAAGAGGAAGGTAAAAGAACTTATGAAAACCATGTATCCTGGAAACATATTTAAATCATCAGCAAACTGGTATTTTTTTTTTATGAAGAGATTTGATATATCTATTAGAACATCCATAGCCCAGCGTTTGTCTGATGACTACGAAGATAAACTTTTGAATTTTCAGCTAAAAAAAAAAAGCACAACTATCCTTTAGGCTATATTAGAAATTCTAACCAAACACCCTTGACTTTTGATGTGCCTTGTTTTCAAACTCTGGAATTCAAGGGATGAAGTCTGTTCCAATAAATACAACTGGACATGAGAAGAATCGGTTCACAGTCATGCTTGGTGCATATGGTGATGGTAAGAAGATGGCCCCCACCTTTATGTAATTTTTAACCGGAAAATATTTTTGTTTAAACCTATTACACACCATTACTATCACCTGTAATTTACAGTAAAAAAAAAAATGCGTATCATTTTCGGGAAATTACGGTAAAAGAAAACATTTCTTTAATTCACTTTTCTTCGTATACATCCAAATCACGTTTATCAAAATTGTAAACTTCTCACTGTCTATTTTTGAGCGAATGTTTGCTAGCCTAGAATTAATTTGTGTAAAAATTTCCATACAGAGATTTAGTTACTCACTCCAACTCGCAACGCATAAGTAAGAATTAAAATGCAATTCCTGTCTTCAACGTGTTACGGCTTAAACTTGATCCTCAAATCGCGTTAAACGCCTCGGTCGTGGGGATTGACTTCATTTCGAAGGCTGTCGCGTAAGTGTACGTAGGAGTCTGAGCGTAGCTGTTTCTGATGATCTTACTTATTATAAAACTCAGGCTGTGTGTGTGTGTGTCTGTTCGTTTATATATGGGATCGGATTTCCTACATTTTTTTTCAACCGATTTCAACAAAACTTCACAAGACTACTTAAAATTACCCGGCGGTGGTTCTGACAGCGTCAAATATTGGGTTGGAGTCCAAATATTGGAAAAACACAAGACTTTTAGAGCCCACATAACCGAGTAGCAGTATTCAACCAATCTGGGTTTCGGCCTGTAGGTTGTAGTCTGCAATAAAGTACACTCGAATGAATTTAGGTATAGTGGTCTCCTCAGTCAGCAGACCCAATGCCTTGGTATACCTGCCCCTGTACTTTGAAAGGAGTTGTATTGCCTAATTGTTTTAAGTGGTTGGAGCCGGGATGGAAGCCGGCTATTAGTCCCCTCAACGGGGTAGGTGGTTCATGCAGTGGTGGCAGTCGAACTTTGCCGAAGTAGCAGCACAGACCTGCAGGCTCCCCGGCCCATTTGCGAGAGTTGCAGAATTAGCAAACGCAGGTCATTGATGTCGTCACGCGTAGTTAATGCCGGGGTCGTAATTGAAAGCCAAAAAAGACCAAAAACAGCTACTGGGGCAGGTAGCACAGCGACTATGTTTGTAGCAGCCCTTAAAAGTCTGCTTGACCCTGTCTTTGGGCCTTTGGAGTTTCTGGCAGCAGAAGTCGATGCAGCGTTGTCGTATGTTTCTGGCAGCGCAGTCGTATGTTTCAGCTGCCCTCGACCTGGCTTTGGTAGCAGCATTCGTAACATTTCGCACAGACCTACGCAGCGGTGTCTCAGCAACCCTAGCGGTCGCTGTTGCAGCAGCGTCCCTGGATTGACGGGCGCGCCTGCGGTCAAGCGTCTCTATTGCCTTTGATTTCGCAGTGGCAGCAGCGTTTCTTACGTTACAAAGAAGCCGATAAAGTAAATCAAAATCCCAAGCAAGTTGCGAAAATCATCGCCAAATTCAGGTAAACTCAATTTGAATGGGAAGTCAAAAGTGGTATGATTTCATCGATTTTTATCCGATAATTGAAACCGATATTTCAAATGAAAGTCAGTACCTCAATACTGTCGGTAAATACTATGCTCAACGGGAATTTTGCTGAAAATTCTTCGACATTTACGAAAAATATGGCCAAAAATCAGCTGAACTGGAATTGAATCGGATGTCCCAAAGTGATCGATTGTATCGATTTTTTTTCCAGTAATTGATATCGATACTGAAAATGAATGCCAGCACCTCATAACTTTTGATAAAAACAATGCTCAACGTAATTTTGGTGGAAATTCTTCGCCATTTGCTAAAAAAATTAGCCAAAGATCAGCTTGACTGGATTTGAATTGGAAGTCAAAAGTGGCATGGTTTTATCGATTTGTTTTCCGATAATTGATACTGAATCGAAGAAAAAGGTCAGCAATTAATAACTGTTGATAAAACTAATGCTCAACATGATTTTCGTGAAAATTCCTTGCTGTTTACGAAAAGCCAAGCCAAAAATCAACTACATTGGATTTGAATCGAATGTCCCAAAGTGATTTTATCGATTTTTTCTGATAACTGATATCAATTTTTAAAAACAAAGAACAACACCTCAGAACTATAAGTAAGGACACTGCTCAACGTGAGTTTGGTGGATATCACTGAAAAACTTTCTTTTTTGAATCAATATTCGACCCTCTATCGGTTTTATCGATTTTTTCCCAAAATCAAAAGAACAATCGAAAAATCTGAAGACGTCAAGTACGAATGCCGTAAATTACCGATCTGTGTGTGAATTTTCATGACAATCGGACGAACGGTTTTCTCAGGATGAGATAAGTTGACAAACACACACAGACATGCTAACATAACGCCATGTGTGTGTGTGTGTGTATATATATATATATATATATATATATATATATAGGCACACACACACGTATCTGCCTTTTAGAGTGATATTGAGTCTGTATATACAGATAAACCTCCCTATCAACAGACTAGGAAGAGGAGTGGTCCGTTAAAGTCTATAAATGGGAAGGGATTATTTTTTAGTTCTAAAAGTACCAGTAGTTATGGTCATAATGTAAATACCATAAATAAATGCATAAATAAATGGCATAAATAAATATATACTTAATAGATATATTAATCAAAATAACAAAAATAATAGATTTTTCACGGCTACTTTCTGAAGCTCGCGTTAATATATCGTATTTATATATTGTACACCCGAAAATCTCGCCTCCGCCGCCAAGCGGTCATTTTGAGAAGTAATACTACTTGTTCCGCTTAACCCGCAAATTTTAAATCGCGGACTATTTTTAAGTTAGGCTTTTATTTAATATAGATGTGAAAATGAAGAGAATAGAGAATTTAAAAATACATAAATATATACCGTTTCGAAAGTATCAGCAGAATTAAAAAATAAAAACGAACGGTAATCATAATATGGAATAAGAATTATTACTGTTCGTTTTACTTTTTAATTCTGAGAATTTCGAATGCATTCTAATTTTAATTGTTTCGTAAATCCAATTTATATGGTTGTCAATATATATATATATATATATATATATATATATATATATATATATATATATATATATATATATATATATATATGATGGCTTGGGTGATAATGAGTTTGAATATATATTTAATTTGTCGTAATTACTGTAGTTATTTTAGTTTTAGCTGAACATCCCTACACAACTGCCCTTTACATATGCATAGATAGTAATAGTAGTAAGTTGTGGTGATAGAATTTTGGTCTTGTGTCTCTTTCTAGCTATCTATCTATAAAATTCTGTTACTTCTGTTCGTCCGTCACACCTAACATTTTGGGGTACAAAGTACAGTTGCTTTCACTAGGGTGCGTACAATATATTTTTTTTAATTTTGTAAAAAAAAAAAAAAAAAAAAAAAAAAAGTTTGCAAGAACTATAAACAAATCACAAGGCCAAATGCTTCAAAAAGTTGGAATTTGCACCCAGGATAAATTACTTACTCATGGCTAGTCGCATGCCCAAGAGTAAGAAATCCGAATTTATTCTTCGGTGTTAAAAAAGAAAGAAAAAATGAAATTATTATTTACCTCGAAGTCCTATAAAATTAAATTAAACTAAATAAATTACTAAACCGAAAAGTAGGGTTTTTGTAAAAGTATTTTCCCAGACAAATCAGCTCATTCAAATTTACTCGATTGGTTTGCGTAATTGAAGGTAACGTAGAGGTTGTTAATCTCGACAAAAAATGTTAGCGGTAACTTCAACTATACTAAATACTGTAACATTTCTACACGCTTACACGTGTTGTACAAGAGTTCTAGTCTCCAAAAGTAGATGTATAATAATATTCTCCACGCAAAAAAAGCCATAGTTCGACCAACCAACCATAAAGCCTTAACAATCGGTAAATAAAGCCACTAGGCAATGAGATGCGAGAAGTCTCTTCAAGACTGATCTGTAGATGTGTATATAAACAGATGGAGAATCCACTAAAAAATCGAAATTGATAAATCATTTTTGTCCATTCCCCGATGCTGCGGTTATCATAACCTACCTAGAGATGATATACATTTGCACGACTAAATGACGACCTGATAAGGCTAACCTGACCTTACCACATTGAAAACGGACATACTTTCTTTCACCACATGGTCAAGTGGCGGCTAGTACATTCTCCACCAAATACACGCTTTCTCCCGAACTCTCTTTCTATCTCTCCGATGCTCCATGTATATAAACTTGAATGCTTGAAACTCCAGTTCTCACCTCATCTTTCTGTCTTATTATATTGTGATATATAAATATTTATTTTGTATATTTCAACAATTTGTGAATTATCTTTAATTATTACAGAAGGTCAATAATCGCTCGATCATTTATGACGATAAATGGTAAGAATGGACGTTGTAAGATAAACAACTCCTCCATAACTAACTCCCACCATCCTGGATATGACGATAAACTACATTCGTGTCCTGGGCAAGACGATAAACTACGTCCGACAGCAAGGTCTCTGATCAGAAGGTTTTGAGAAGTGTGGAACCTCTTAATTGCTGGTGTTCCCAGGTCCAACCTGACACGAATGATAGCACCTGTTAGGGTCAAAACACTATGAAAGTGTAAAAATGGGTTTTAATACCAGCAATACTTTTTGTAAAAAAAAAATATTAACAGCAATATATTTCTGAAAAAAAATATTACCAGCAATTTTGCCGACATTAAATAATCCATTGGCGTTGATATGCCGTAAGACAAAACAGTCATGTGTTCTTCATGTGCCATATCCCTTCAGAATGTAGGCGATCATGGCTATTCACAATTTCCTTTCTTTGTAGCACTTAAAAAAAATTGTACTTTTTTTCTTCCAAAACCGTTTTGCCATCCATTTAGCCAAGCTCATTATGTTATGCTTTGTCAATCTTGCCTTCAATCTAACCTGTGTGTATCAGATTTTCCAAGGCTTCTTTCCTCATTGTTTTTCCAAGAAATTACAGCTGTGTCTCTCTGATGTCAAGTATAAGTTTCCATTTTTCTCTAGAACTTCGTCGTTGCTCATATGTTCGGTCCATGGTATCCTCATCATTCGTTTTGTACAAGAGGGGGTGATGATTGCTTGTCCAGTTTCACCTGCCCAGCAAAGAAAGACGCTATCGGATATTATTTATTGGCGCTAAAAGAAGCAAACTGCAAGTTTCTTTGTACAAGATGTAGGCGGGTTGGCAATTTCTAATTTCTTCAACAAATTTAAAAAAATAAATATCTTGGAAAATATTTTTGTCTCTGCATAAATATCAATTTTATGACATTTTAGTAAAAAGCAACATAGATGTTACCTGAATCTTTGCACACACGTGTTTCCTTTTATTTTCTTATTCCTGACATTATAAGTTAACTTAGGAGACAGTATATAAATACGTCACAGTCTGAAGATATTGCCTGACATTTGAGTAATTGGAAAGTGTAGGTACTTCCGGTTAAGTTTGATGTTTACCTAAATACCATCTATCTAAAGAAAAAATATCTAATTATTTTTGCTTGAAAAGATATCTATATACACCAAATTCTTTTACATGTTTACATCCACTGTTAGACAGGCTGATTACCAAGAATTTATGCGAATCGCTAAAAAATATTCGTCAAATTTAACTTTCCATAACGGCTTGAAATTTACTCATTTTTTTACTGCATTTTTTTCCAAAATCTATTTCAAAGTATTTAGCCATTAGTTTTTGTGTTGTTCCAGTTTTAAAAACTAAACGTAGTTTAATCCACTTAGTGTTTACTAAGTTTATTTTGGTACAAGGCCAAGGGAAGAGAAAAATTATAAAAGGAATAATTTATAAAAAACAACATTATTGCAATATATGTAATAATTAAATTTATTTACTATCAGTAAGTCGCCAGCGATGGACAAAAGAGGACTAACATAGTAGTCCTACTACTAGTAGTAGTAGTACAATAAGACAAAATGTATTTTTAAATCCACTAAAAAATATCGGTTGCTTATCTTCTTAACGGTTCATTAACACCAATGATCAGCTAAACTTAATCTATGAAAGCAACTGTTCAGGATTATTTTTTTGTGCTTTCTCTGTGTTTTTTTTTCTCTCTCTCTCCCCCCCCCGTCCCGTTCTCTCTCTCTCCCCCCGTCCCGTTCTCTTTGACTCTCCCTTTTTTTTCTTTCTTTCACTCTCCCTTTTTTTCTTTCTTTCACTCTCCCTTTTTTTTCTTTCTTTGACTCTCCCTTTTTTTTCTTTCTTTGACTCTCCCTTTTTTTTCTTTCTTTGACTCTCCCTTTTTTTTCTTTCTTTGACTCTCCCTTTTTTTTCTTTCTTTGACTCTCCTTTTTTTTTCTTTCTTTCCTCTTTTTTCTTTCTTTGACTCTCCTTTTTTTTCTTTCTTTGACTCTCCTTTTTTTTTTTTTCTTTGACTCTCCCTTTTTTTTCTTTCTTTGACTCTCCCTTTTTTTTCTTTCTTTGACTCTCCCTTTTTTCTTTTTCTTTGACTCTCCTTTTTTTTTCTTTCTTTGACTCTCCTTTTTTTTTTCTTTCTTTGACTCTCCTTTTTTTTCTTTCTTTCCTCTCCTTTTTTTTTCTTTCTTTGACTCTTTTTTTTTTTCTTTCTTTGACTCTCCTTTTTTTTTTCTTTTCTTTCTCTTTTTTTTTTTCTTTCTTTGACTCTCCCTTTTTTTTTTTTTTTTCCTCTCCCTTTTTTTTTTTCTTTCCTCTCTTTTTTTTTTCTTTCTTTTCCTCTCCTTTTTTTTTCTTTCTTTTCTCTCCTTTTTTTTTTTTCTTCTCCTTTTTTTTTTTTTCTTTGACTCCTTTTTTTTTTTTTTTTTCTTTCCTCTCCTTTTTTTTTTCTTTCTTTGACTCTCCTTTTTTTTTTCTTTCTTTCCTCTCCTTTTTTTTCTTTCTTTGACTCTCCTTTTTTTTTTTTCTTTCCTCCTTTTTTTTTTCTTTCTTTGACTCTCCCTTTTTTTTTTTTTTCTTTGACTCTTTTTTTTTTTTTTCTTTTTTGACTCTCCCTTTTTTTTCTTTCTTTGACTCTCCTTTTTTTTTTTCTTTGACTCTCCTTTTTTTTTCTTTCTTTGACTCTCCTTTTTTTTTTTCTTTCTTTGACTCTCCCTTTTTTTTTCTTTTTTTTCTTTCTCTTTTTTTTTTTTTCTTTTCCTCTCCTTTTTTTTTTCTTTCTTTGACTCTCCTTTTTTTTTTTTTCTTTCTTTCCTCTTTTTTTTTTTCTTTCTTTGACTCTCCTTTTTTTTTTTCTTTCTTTGACTCTCCCTTTTTTTTCTTTCTTTGACTCTCCCTTTTTTTTTCTTTCTTTCTCTCTCCTTTTTTTTTTTTTTTTTCTTTCCCTTTTTTTTCTTTCTTTGACTCTCCCTTTTTTTCTTCTTTCTTTCACTCTCCCTTTTTTTTTTCTTTCTTTCACTCTCCCTTTTTTTTCTTTCTTTCACTCTCCCTTTTTTTTTTTTTCTTTCTTTCACTCTCCCTTTTTTTTTTTTCTTTCTTTGACTCTCCCTTTTTTTTCTTTCTTTCACTCACTCATTCACATTTTGAGGTTTGGAAGAAATCAGTTTTCCGTCTTTCTATCGAAATTGGACTTGTAGCCCGAATCAGAGTTAAGTGATATTTTGTAATTCCATGGAATGAATAGAAGAATTTAAAATTATTCATCAAAATTATCATTGCTCTTTTCTAAGCTGTACAGATTTTGGTTGGGCTCCTAATTAACGCATAACAACAGTGAGCCGCTAGCTCCTTTTCTTCTTTTTGATATCTGTATATACAACGGAATTTAATATAAGCCTTACTTTCAGTGAGCACAATTAAACAGGTGATACCACTGTTTTAGTTTACGCATGCGAATATATATATATATTAGTGTGTATGTGTCCCTTTCTCGCAATTTGTGTTCAGGTCCTAACATTCTGCGTCCCCATCCTTATTATTTTATAAATACATCGTTGTTATAACTTCACACTTGCCATACTTAAACTAATATGTCGCCTCATTTCTTCTCATTAAGAGCAATTTTGGCAATTCTCATTTTACTCCTTAATATCCAGGGTAAAAAAAAAAAAGATAAATCTTGTCTTCCAGGAAGTGACGAATATAAATATTACATTTTTACCCATTTTAGAAAAGAAAAACGCCGTCAATATGCATCGAAGAACCTCACACTAATTGCATATTCGCCTTCTACTGAAATATATCGTTGGGTGTAATTAACTGGGTCGATTTCTCTTTTCATTTGAGCATCTCTTTATGAAACTAAATTGAGAATTCGTAACGCGAACACTTTTCTACATTCACATTAGCTTTTCTGCCGGAGCCCCTCCAACTGAAAAGAAAATCTGAATATTTAATTGGTTGTAAATTGGAAATCAACACAGATGGAATCTGATTTGAGAGAATCGTATCACTATTAAAATACGCCCGCAATTCAACAGAAGAAGCTATGTTACTGGATAAGTTTAATGTTAGATGTTTCCTTATAAGGAAACATCTAATATTACAATGAATGCTAAGTTTCCTTTTTTTTTTTTTTTTTTTTTTTTTAAACCGTGCTTAATTTATAAAATTTCAGTATTTGTGAGGGACTACCTTCCTAATATTTTAGTTAAGGTGCACTGTGAAGTACTTGCGTACTAATACCCTTGGAAAAAACATGAATCCTCTTCTTACCCCCACCAAGTTATGGGTAAATGATGGTGACAACCGGTCTAGGAAAAGTAACTCTGAATTAATTTTAAACTGTAGCTCTGGTATAGCACAAACTATACTATTAAAGAAAATATTGTTTGCATTGGCTCAATGATCCTGACTACGGTCGAATAAGAATCATTTACTTTGAATTTATGTGGAATGTTAAAATTTTGATTACATTTCTTTTCGAGTTACATATTATCTATTTTAGTTGTTGCTCCCACTGAACGTCCTTGAGTTATATAGTTTATTTCTTTAAGTTATTTGTTATTTTTATAGCGACCGTACATCTGATCTAAAGAAAGATGGTCCTTTCTAAGGCCTACAGGATTCATTGAAATGTAGCCGTTTCTAATCATTGATCTGAGAAAGTAATTGTATATAACTGAAAGTTTTTAGATATTTCTGAACAGGTTGAGTGCAATGTAACACATCCGAATGAAAGTCTCCAAGTGATGAGGCTATTTAATGATTCTAGATCTTAGGTTAATGTTTGTTTTGTAGCAACTCGTGGTATTGTGTGAAACTACCTTTTTAACGCAGCTTATAAAGTAGCTATTTATATTGTCTTGTAGGAGAAAATTGCAAGCAAAATTTATTTGATTCTCCTTTCAGGATGTGATCGATCTTTTTCTTTCCACCACCTCGAATGCTTTCTTTCTTTCTTTTCACCACTTCGATCCTTTGTAACTATTGCCAATGTCTTCATAGCTTGTTATTAGGTTACTAATTTTTTTTCTTTTTCGCTTTTCACCTGTTCATTGCAAGGTATTCGCGACTTTTCTCTTCCTTACCATGTTTGTATTAATCCAAGATCCCTCTCTATTGAGAAATTGTCGCGCATCTACTGTCAGTTTTTCTTTTTTTTTTTTTTTTTTCGGAGGATTGATATTAGATGGTCTAGCGCTTTTTATTTTCCTTTTAAGAAAGAATTCAAGCAGAAAATAGTTTTTATATCCAAAGAGCATTTCCTACGTTTTCTTCCTTTCTCGTCGGGTTTCCTATCAGTCTTATCCACTTTAAGGCTCTTACTTCGGGTTTCACTTTACATTCACACAGACGTCTCCGGTAAGTGGCTAGCTGTCTACCCTGATCTTTTTTGCCTTTGGTCTGCTTAACTGAGTGATTAGTTTTCCAAGTGTTCTTTCTTCTGCCATTTTCTTAAAAAAATGCCTTGTTACCTCACTCCGTCCATGGAATTTTCAGCATCATTCTATAGAACCACATTTTAACTGACTTCAGTCTTTTCCCCAACCCTGAGAGGTTATTCAAGGTTAAATGCCATAGAAGAGAATGATACTACGTAAAAACAAGCATGATTTTTGTTTCTAACAAATCTTTTTTTTCCGTTCTCAGCCCCTTGCTTGGTTTTAGGAATGTTTCTTTCGTTAGCTTGGGTTTTCAAAAAAATATGTACCTAATATCTACCTCCCAATGTTTGTTTACTTTATCGTCGGGACATTCGTGATTGAGGAGTTCGAATTCAAGCGTTCTAATGGCTCCTTCATATTCACATTGCTCCCTTCTAGGGGTTAAATAGTAGAGTACACTTGACTTAAGTTTCGCTGTTAACCTTTCTAAAAGAAAGAAAATTGAATTTCAACTCGTGGGAATCGATCCTCAATTTTTTTTGCAGGACGTCATGCAATTCACAGATGTTTCAATTCCCGCTGGGCCCGTTATATTCACTTACGACAGATATCCTTATAAAAAAGTATGAATCTACCTATTCTGCCCCCATGTATGGATTAATTAGTTTTATCACTAAATTATTATGTCTCAAATAGTTTTACAAATAAAAATATTTTCTGGCTTTAAATAAGCGGCAAAGTGTTAATAAATCGGAAGATAACAATTAACTCGGTTCTTTTTCCACTGAATTTCAGTTTGTACTACCTGACCCCAACAATCTCTATCGCGTAAATCCAATAGGTTCTTGGTTAGTAGGAGAATCCTGAAATTGGAATTTAAAAGCATCATGTTATTCTATCTTACCACTGACACTTCTATTAAATAAAATACCTAAACGCATGTAGCAGCGCTCAGACGTACTCGGGGAACTGTCTGGCTATTTGATTGCTTAGACGAAAATTTGTCCTGGATTTTTAAAAATATTTCGTTTCCTAAAAGAAATACTTTTTCTCAAGGAAACTTTTAATTTCCAAAGATTCTATTAAAATTTAATATATCAATGTATCTACAAACAAAAATATAAATAATTACATTATAAAAATATCGTCATATACATACCTTTTTGTTTATTATTAAATTTGGCAACTGTGCATCTATAAGAAAATACTACATGAAAATCATTAATAAAGATGTGACAGCAATGCTTCAATAGCAACAGCGATGTACACAGTCTCGGTTTCGTTTCCTAGCTGCTGTTGTTGAAGCATTGCTGTCACGTCTTTCTTGATACCTGTCCCATGCTATGTTCTCATAGGAATATTTTTCGGACACCTTCAAGAACTGCCTGAATTCAATGTCACTCAGGTTAAGCAGAGAATAGAAAGGCGAGACCAGCTGTCTTTTCAAGATAAGCGCAAACGAACAGAGGGACATTATTCTTGGACATCCTTCTCGCTAAAAGTATTACCGGGGTAATTCCTGCACCTACCCACACACTGTACGCGAGAACCCAAATCGAACTACTAAGTCTTGTGCAAGAATTCACCATTTTGGGGAAAATGATTAAATCCGCAAAGCGAAATGGCCAAGTTTACATATCACGCCACTAGTGTAGGCGCCCGTGTCACTCGCTGGTTAGAAGAGATTACGCGTATTTAAATCAATAACATATTTTACGCTTCGTTTTTAATTCCATTTTTTATATATATATATATATATATATATATATATATATATATATATATATATATATATATATATATATATATATATGAACTTTTATTCAGATTTCCGGATTAGTTAGTTTGTATAATCTATAAATTTACCAAAATTTGTATTTTCTTTCTTTTAATTTTTCGAGTAGACTCGAATTTTGAAATTAGAATTAACCAACAGATAAACATAAAAAACACAGTTCATATCTCTCTAGTTTTCTCTTTCGCGATATATCTTTCATCTCCTTTCCTAAAAGAAATACTCTTTCCCAAGTGAACTTTAAAAATGTGTAATACATCAATGTATCTACAAAGAAAAAAATATGAATAATAGTTACATAATAAAAAAAAAAATTGATATTTACATACATCACGTTTATTCTAAAATTAGGCCACCGAGTACCCAGCATAATTTACCTTTGCTTTCAAATTGCCTGAAGGCTTTTCATGTGCGTTATTAAATTTAACAATACTGAAAAAATAACGATATTTATATTTTTACTTTTTGCAAAATAAAATCCTTACATTTGATTTGATAAAGCTCACTAGAGCACGAAATACGTTAGACAAATGTTCCTTTTGGTTTTCACACATAAAATGACGCACTTATAGGAAATGAATAAAACGCTCCTGAAAGGTTACTAAACTAATTTATTTACTTGAAATAGGCATCATGTTGATGAATTACTGTTGTCCAAATTACATCTAAATTCTTGATCCCATCCTTTGATCTGATAAACACTTCATATGCTTCGGTTATCTATTCCTTATTGGGGAATGCTTTATTGCGTATGAGAAACTCAAAATGCTTAAATAGGTGATAAGAAGAAGAAATATCAGGTGAATCTGGAGGATATGGCAAAATTTCATAATTCAGGTGATGCAACTTTTGGACAATTGATTAAGAATCTTTCGGCCGTGCAGCAAAATTGGTCCATCCCTATTCACAAGTCTAGGATGTTTTTTTTGTCAGTTTTTCGTGCATACACTTAATTTCTCCAAAATACGTGATTTCTGTTATCGTTTTCCCATGAGAAAAGAATGAATAATGAATAACCCCTTTGAATGACCACCATATTGTAAACAACGGATGTTTTGAGTATTGTTTTAGTGATTCACTTGCATGTAACCACTGATCTACTCTCTTACTGTTGTCAAAGACTAACCATTTGTCAACGAATGTAATAATTCTTTGAAAAAATGGTTCTTTTTCTCAGTTTGTACTCGTTCAGTAAGATCACACGACATTGTTTTATTGTAATCATTTTCATTGGGCTTATGAGTAACAATATATTGAAAGAAAAATTATCTGGAAAGAAAAATACAAGAATAAATCAAGATTTTTTTTATATACTAAGGAGATTACTTCGACTGGTTCAACAACGAATCAAAAAATGCGTCATTTCAATTGTGACAACATAATATAATGCGGCTTTGTGTCTAATTTTAAATAAAGTTTAAAAAATATCATGTTGAAAAAAATAAAATTATCAACACATTTTCTTCGGTTATTGCTGTTTGTATCACGTTGTTGAGTTGAATCCTATGAATAGCTTACATTATTGAATTTGTTTGAAAATCGATATATTGTTGAGGGAGGATTATAATTCATAATCCTGTTAAAAACAAAATATAATCAGGTTAAGAATTACACTGAAATACAACTCGACAATTCAAATCTACAATAAGTGATACAATAAACAAACTCTGCTTCAACGCTCCAATTATATAGAAAGAATAAGAGTCAGGAAGAAAGTATGATTTTATATATATATATCTACGCAATTTAAAACTAATATGTATATTGTACTCACTCACTCTCTCACACACACACACACTAATTAACGATTTCTCTTGGATAAGATCACGAAAATGTACTTAGTCAACCAATACCGTCTCACCAGACATTAGAATTTTGAAAGATTCACCTTGGTCGGGATGAGGACTTTCTCGTGTACATATTTTCACAATTTTACTTTCAATTTTTTTTTTCAATTCCACTTAGTTGTTTTTTTTTTCTCGAACACCCTTGTGTATATATATATATATATATATATATATATATATATATATATATATATATATATATATATATATAATATATATATTTTTTCCCAATGAGAATATTTTTTAATTTCACAAATAGGCATTGAAATTACCACCTCCAATGGAAAACTTATTGATTTTTGCCAATGGCATTTTATTTTATTCTTAACAATAAGAATATCTTGATGTAAACACGGTTGCTTTTCTTCGCATGGAGAAATCCGCACGAAATGCGGAAATATGTTGTTCATATAATAGAGAATTAAGCCCTTCTGCATAGATTTAATTAGGAGCAGGATCCAATTATTCACGAGGAGACTGCAAAATTTGCCACAATACAATATCCATTTTCTGTCCATTTTTGAATTGACGACTTCATTTTTCCATGTCTCTAAACTATAGTGATTGAAAATGAAAATTTCGCTGAAAAATGTTGGAACATTTTCTAAATGTTCATCCAGTAAACACGAAATTAAAAAAAAGAAATGGTCGAAATATATTTATTGATCCGCTTTCGATGGCCTATCAATCCATTGCAGGTTATTTAAAGCCAGACGTATTTTAGATTGTTATATATATATATATATATATATATATATATATATATATATATATATATATATAATAGTTTGCCTTAAACAGTTCTGACAAATTAACCTATAGGTGGATGAGACGGGAATCCATACCTTTCGGGAGTCTATAACGAACTCAACGAGAATTTGAACCCGGCACTCCGATTAGCTATTCGGCGTTATAATCTATTGCCCCACCGTAATATCCAAGTTTACACATGGTATTTTCAAGTTGCCAACCATCTAAGTACTGACAAGGCTCGACGTTTCTTTGGTTCGGTGATCATACGAGAGTTATTGTTTTAACGTTATGTGGCCTTGAGTCCGTCAATTTATACAGACACCAGAATGATATGGGTTAATCCTTTCAAAAATAAAATGGGGGAAGATTTGGGTAAGAGACAGATAAAGAGTTGGTATTCATGTATTTTCGCTCGCTTTCAAACAAGGACAATGATGACATATAATCCTGTCCTATTTTTCCCTTTTGTTGTGGTTTAAATAAACTTTTGATACTACGTAGAAAACGAAGATGTGGTTTTTATCTCGATGTGGACTGTTTGCTTGAGGGGCCAATAGATGAGGCCTAAAGTTTTGTCTTCTAAGCAGCATCAACTTTGGGAAAAGGGAAGTAAAGAATGGGTGGGGGGATAATTAGAGATCAAGTGGCAAGTATGCCAGAAATCGGGTATATCCGGGAGAGTGTTGGTTTCTTATGTCATGCTTGGGATCCGGGAATGTTCTGGTTCGTCCTTCGCGGGAGATGGACTTGTCTATCGCGTGGTTCCTGACCCGTCCATTTGTATTGCCACCCACCATGTCGGAATGTGAGGAGTTGGTAAGGAGAAACTTATCGGTTAGACTAGTACCACCTACCTACCCACCGAGGCGAGCAGGAGAAATTCTGAATAAAACGTCTATTTTATAATATAGGGAAGAGGGTTGACGTTTTTATTCCTCGATGTGGCATTTTGGCTTTCATTGTGTTTCCTTGTGAGCAGCTGCTGACCCTTTCTCAGCTTTTGGCTCGCACTGAAGATATCGAGAATCGGAATATAACAGGAGGCCAGTGCTATCATTAACAGGTCGGTGTGAAGCTTGGATGAACAGACGATTGTCGGGTTTTATGCTTAAAAGCTTAGTATATCTCTGTAATTAGAGGCAACAGAAATATGGACGGATCGAGTAAGCAATCAAGAAGTGAAAGAAAATGGCAACAGAAAAATCACTTTTACTAGGAATAAAAAAAAAAAACAGTCTTTTTGTCTTTCATATAAATGAAGGAGAAAACATTAACTCTCACAGGGCATATTGGGACCAACTGGACGAGCTTTTGTCATTGAATCGTAGAAAGATGATGGCGGTCCTTAGCAAAGTAAGTACAACTGCTAACCGCCACACGTCTCGGAAGTCTTGGAGAACGGATTCGATACATAGAAAGCATCGCTCCCACTTAAGTTGTGATTTTGAACGTTGACTTTTTTGTGTTTGTTTGCCTCCTGTAATTTATAGTTTCAGTTTTGGTTGAAAACTAAGGAATAGTCTTCCTTTTTTTATTCTTCGATTAAGGGTAATATTTAATTTTTTTAACGGACGAAATTGAACATAAATTTATCCAGAGACCGGTTAGATTGTCCAAACCACTGCGCATGCACACCCCCGTGCTATTGTAACGAAGTAATGGCTGAGAAATTTTACATTTGTTATCTAACCGACTAATATTGTTTCTCACATCAAACATGATTGCTTATTTATAAATAAACATTCAATTACTTCTGTACAAGCAAACAATATTGCTGCCATAACTGGATTGATATCATTACTTATCTCTAGATTCTTGACAAAATTCAAAGAACTGTCTCTGATATAATCGATCTTGACCAAAAATCTCGGTTAGTCAATTTCTCACAGTTGTGACGTAGTTCCCTTTGTCATTTCTACAAATATCTTCATGATAATTGCCCTGATGAGCTTTCCTTCTTACTGCCTCAAGGGCATGAATTTAAACGTAGTACTAGACTGGCAAAAAAAGGTGTCACCATTTTACTGTTTGAACAAGCTAGATGCAACCGTCTATTCTCTTTTAATAGTTTCTTTTCACTCTCTTGAAACCACGCCAATCAGTTATGGCGCCAGGCGTGATACAGGCTTAGGCGATCATGTATCTTTCGATACATGATTGACGAGGCGATTTTTCCCCCCAGTTTCCCATTTCTTTCTTTCAGTAGACCAGATGTCATCCAAGGCTATGGACCCAGTCTGTCCTGCTATTTACCCCATAGCTGGGGTGGGAAGAGGATTCATGCCCTTTCCCAAGGTAAGTGAATGTAATGGATTCGACTGGAATTCGAACTCGGCTCTCCGATTCCTCAATCTAAGCCAGTATCCATTACTCAACTGTGCCTCCATTGTACCTGCCACAATCTTAAAAAAACTGGAAATGAACTGTCAATCGCCATCTTCTGTCTTTCTGAATCCTGTGCCATTATTGTCTTTTCCTCACTTCTCATTCTCTTTCACTCTCAGTAAGTCCTTGCATCATAGTAATTTTCCAAGCGTAGCTTAGATGTGGCACCAGGCCGAATGTATGGGGCACCAAGTGAGGATCGAACTCCCTATTCAGTCGTAAATTTTCTCGAGAGACAAGCTTGCTAACCATTACACCGCCTCGAGGTGCGCAAATCGTTGCATCCTAGTGGCATTATCGCCTTTTTGGGGGTAGGTAAAAATAAAAAAAGAAACAGGCATTTTCTTTTGTTAGATATTTTTTTAACAACTTTATTTCTTTTTTTTTAATTTAATTATTGTAAAATGTCGATCTTTTTGTCACCTATAAAATAATGAAGGTTGACGAGAATAAACAAAGAATCTGAATGTTTTCGACGTTGAACAAAATCCTTGACGTCATCTGATTCGACATTCTATTCTCATTGGTCTGAATTGCGTGGTTTTTATATATTTATCTGTTCTCTTTTAGAGATGCTATGTCAAGACATTTGGTTTATAACGGCTTTTATGACTTGCTCTTGTCAATTTTAAGATTCAAAAAAATCCTTAGAACGTGCTTGAAATTAAATCGATATTTTCTCGAAAACGTAGTTTTATTGATTTTGTTCCAATTTCGATGTCATTCGCGTCGTTCATATCTGTTGGTCAATTGCATCGATCGCTTTTTTTTGATTTCGTCTTGTCTAAGCATTTCTTTCCTTTTTGAAAGTGAGGTCTTCTGAAGATTCTTGAAAATCTCTCTTCTGTCTCTGCCTCTCTATTTTTGTGTGTGTGTGTCTCTGCCTCTCTAATTTGTGTGTCTGCCTCGCTAATTCTGATATCTCAAGATTTGTGTCTCTGCCTCGCCTCTCTATTTGTGTGTGTGTGTGTCTCTGCCTCTCTATTTGTGTGTGTGTGTGTCTCTGCCTCTCTATTTTTGTGTGTGTGTGTCTCTGCCTCGCTATTTGTGTTTTGTCTCTGCCTGTGTGTGTGTGTGTCTCTGCCTCGCTATTTTTTGTGTGTGTGTGTGTGTCTCTGCCTCGCTATTTTTGTGTGTGTGTGTGTGTCTCTGCCTCCTATTTTTTGTGTGTGTGTTTTTGTGTGTGTGTGTGTGTGTCTCTGCCTCGCTATTTTTTTGTGTGTGTGTGTGTTTTTGTGTGTCTCTGCCTCGCTATTTTGTGTGTGTGTGTGTGTCTCTCGCTATTTTTTGTGTGTGTGTGTGTCTCTGCCTCGCTATTTTTTGTGTGTGTGTTTTTCCTTTATTTTTTGTGTGTGTGTGTGTCTCTGCCTCGCTATTTTTGTGTGTGTGTCTCTGCCTCTATTTTTGTGTGTGTGTGTGTGTGTGTCCTCTGCCTCGCTATTTTTGTGTTTGTGTGTGTGTGTGTCTCTGCCTCGCTATTTGTGTGTTTGTGTGTGTGTGTCTCTGCCTCGCTATTTGTGTGTTTGTGTGTGTGTGTGTCTCTGCCTCGCTATTTGTGTGTGTGGATCTGTCTCTCTCTTTCTATTTGTGTCTGTACGTATTTACCTGTGTATGTCTCTGGTTGTCTTTCTCTCTCTGTATTTGTGTGTGCCTCTCTCTCTCTCTCTATTTGCCAGTGCATGTGTCTCTGTCTCTCTCTCACACTTTGTGTGCTTGTCTCTGCCTCTGTGCATATTAGTGCGTTCGCCTGTGTGTCTGCCTCTCGTTCGTTTTCTCTTTCGCTAAGCAATAATACTTATAGAAATATAAAAATGTCTATTACAAAGCCTCGAATAATCTGTTAGTCAAATTCTCAATTACTTAAATTGGGAAGATATTCGCTTCTCCGTTAATTACGTAACGTTGTCATTCTGATCTTGTATGCGTCAGCTAAATAGAGCTTTAGCGGTGGAGATGTTAACTATGTCTTGTAAAGACCCCAATTAATGACGCAGCCACTAATATGATTCGAGAAATACATCGATACAAGAGAGGCTATAGGAAACACCCACACAGACTATTTCTAAAGAATTATTTTTTGTTTTTTGTATTTTTTTTTTTTTTTTTTTTTTTTCAATCCGACATATCTTCATTGCTTAACACGTTATCTTAGTGTCTACCTCTATTTGACTAGAGACTCAGATTTTTAAACGGTGTTTATATCGTCCACCGGACTGCGCACGTAAAAAAACACTTAAAGAAAAACTGAAACTTGCTGGAGGGCGCATATTCTTCAGTTTCCCAAATCTGCAGCACTAAAGACGAAATATATATTTTAAAGAAAAAAAGGAACGTCTACTCAAATACGGGTAGCCACTAAAAAATACATGCAAATAAGATTCGTCTTGATCTGACATATTGGCTTCAGTCACTTTCTCACCGCCGTAAGATGACCCTTCTGTGCCTTTTCTATAAATAATTTAATTGTAATTGTTCGGATCAGCTCTTCGGTATGATAGCGAGACTCGACTAATTCAAGCAATAAATTAACGACGAGGTTTCAGCTAGTTAAGGTTGAGCAGGCTATAGATGTAGCCGTAAATTATATGCTAATTGTCTTTGGTTCACTTCTCGCTTGTACAAATTCTTTCGACTCCATGCTTCCCAGCCAAGTTTAATCTTCAAAAATGTAAATGCGCACGCACACTGTGTGTATATATATATATATATATATATATATATATATATATATATATATATGAAATTCTATTTTCACATTCACTATATTTCGGCCGTTGTACGCTCCTACCTTCTTCAATTGATTGGAAATTCAATCCGAACAATTTATTGACCCCCCCTTGGGTGTACGTTGTTCTATTTATACGTGTACCGTACTTCTATATATTTCAGTTACTCCCATTACCTTAACTCAACTCTTTGTTGCCAGGTAATGAACTCTCAATTCTTTGAGTCAGTCACTGGATTACTTCAACCAACGCCTGTTATCCACTAGGCAATGGTTTCCAATCACCTGAAGATGGTCTGAGCCTACAACGGCCGAAACGTCGTGAATATAACAAAGATGAGGACAACATTCCGGATAATGTAAATAATTACAATACCTCATCTCAGAAACCTAGACATATGATGGCCTTTGTTAATTTCAGACGACAATGTCTCCTTTTGTTTTTTTTGTTTTTTTTTTTTTTTTTTTTTCGACAGAACCTATTTTACACATTTGTCTACTGTTCGTCCCTGTTTCCTGGGAATTTTCGATTAAATTACAGTGCTTACAAATCAAAACCGTCTATAAATCTGTCTAAAATTTTTTTTTTTCTTCTTCTTCAAATACTAACGTAGACAAATGTCTGAAGGAAGACCTAACAAAATCCTAAACGGTGGACATTTTTTTCGATGATTGGATAAAAATCTCAAACCTTTGTCTCCACCACTTTTTTTTTATATAACAAAGAAAGAAACCCTTGCTGTCTGAAAGCACTTATCTTTTGTAGGGATCCTCAACACATCGGGGGTAACATTCGGCAACAATAAAGACAAGTAAAAAAATAAATAATACTAACATACCAAATAATTGGAAAGTCAATATACCAAATAGGAATAAGGTATCCGAATAATTATCATGAAGATACATTGAAGCTGAATTATGCCGGTACCAAAGTGACCAAAGCCGAGATACCAGATCAAGTTCAGTGATATTGCAGATTTTTCTTTGTATTTTATCAAGAATCTCTAAATACATAGCAGAAGCACCCAGGCTTGGTAATGAGGGCAATTCTATTCATGTATAGAATATGAGTATAGAAACGGCCATTTATTCAGTCAATCGTGATAATGTGTCAGGATATGTTAGATAGAATCGAAACGATCCTCTCAAATTCCAATTTAACAATTCTCTAACAGGCCAATTACCTAATTGGATTTCAACGGTAATTTGTAACACTTCGACGTAGTAATTGTGACTTTAATCGCTCGGTCGGGTAGTACAGACTTAAATTCAATAGCAACTTTGTTGTTTTTTTTTTTTTTTTTTTTTACGGCTTACAATCTTTTCAGGTTATTTTAAGCCAGAAAATGTTTTTTTCTTATTTTTAAAAATAAGAAAAATATATAAATACAATAGCAATCATGACATTCTATCTTAATTCTTGTTCTTTTACTGTTTTTCTCTTTCTTTTTTTTTTCTCAACATAGTCTCTAACACTGAGTACCCTGTCACGTCTTTGTGCCTTTAACTTACTTGGAGTGAAATGATTAAAAAAAATTCTTAATTTTTTTTAAATTATTATTACTTTTTAAAATTATTATTATTTTAATTATTTTTAACTATTATTATTATTATTATTATTTTAATTATTTTTTAACTATTATTATTATTATTTTTATTATTTTTAACTATTATTATTATTATTTTAATTATTATTATTATTATTATTTTATTATTATTATTATTTTTTAATTATTATTATTATTTTAATTATTTTTTACTATTTTTATTTTATTATTTTTAACTATTATTATTTTAATTATTTTAACTATTATTATTTTAATTATTTTTAACTATTATTATTTTAATTATTTTTAACTATTATTATTTTAATTATTTTTTTAACTATTATTATTTTAATTATTTTTAACTATTATTATTTTAATTATTTTTAACTATTATTATTTTAATTATTTTTAACTATTATTATTTTAATTATTTTTAACTATTATTATTTTAATTATTTTTAACTATTATTATTATTTTAATTTTTTTTAACTATTATTATTTTAATTTTTTTAATTTTTATTATTTTAATTATTATTATTTTAATTATTTTTTAACTATTATTATTATAATTATTTTTAATACATTTAATTATTTTTTTAACTCATTATTATAATTATTTTTTAACTCATTATTATAATTATTTTTTAACTCATTATTATAATTATTTTTTAACTCATTATTATAATTATTTTTTAAATTATTTTTTAACTCATTATTATAATTATTTTTTTAACTTTTTTAACTATTATTATAATTTTTTAACTATTATTATTAACTATTATTATTATTATTATTGTCTATTATTTTACGACATCTTCCTTTTAGAACTTACTCGGGCAAGTTCTCTATATCCTTTCTCTAATAATTTTCTTAGATTCTCTACAAAAATCGTAGTTTTTCCCTTTTAGTTTCTAACACAAAATAGATATTGTGAGAAAAAAAGTTCTACGTCAATTTACACAAAAAATAAAGCTATTATTCAAAATGATTGGAATAGTTACCATCACAAAAGATTTGAAACCAATTTAAAAAATAATTTCATCTAAGGAAGGCGATAAAGCCTCTCCGACACAAGGGGTTACAAATGTGAGAGCAACATATATGATAAAGCATATTTAAACATAGTTCAATAAAAGAACAGGAATTAAAATCAAATAAGCAGTGACGTTGTATTTAAATCGTTGAAGAACAAACTTGTGACTTTATCTAATAATATCAACCGTAAAATGATGGTACTTATCTGCCCCGTTCTGGGTATAACGATAAACTACAACCTGTAGCAAGGCCTTTGATCAGGTTTTGAGGAGCATAGTCACCTTAATTGCTGGTGTTACCAGGTTACCACTGACCTGGTTTGATAGGACCTGTCATGGTCCCAGCTATGGGCAAATAGTTACACCCTACAAGAAGTAAAAACGCTATGAAAGTATAAAAATAGGTTTTGATACCAGCAGTACATTTCTGAAAAAAATATTACGGGCAAGGCATTGTTGGGAAAAAAAAATACAAGAAATAAACATCTTATCGACATTAAATAACCCATTGAGGTTGGTATGCTGTACAACAAACTAAACCAAACTTAGCTGCCAATCTCCAACTGCGCTTAAGGTCGTAAAGTCTGGATACCAAAGATTATAGCTCACCAGAACAATTACCATGAAATGTATAAAAGACACATGGAAACTAAGTTACGATAAAATTTAGGCAAGATTTTGTTAAATCTTATATTGAGGACAGTCCCTATCAAAATAGGCCACAAATGATTCACTGATGCGGGGAGTCATCGAAATAAGCATCATATCTACACTTACGTTTTAATGATTCTCATCAAATGGGGATAACAAGTGACTCTGCTGGGTCCCAAATCCTTTTCTGACCATTACTCAGAAGCCGACGAATGATCCGCAGCTCCTCCATCTACATCACAAGGGAAAAGATGTTGTTCACTTGAAGGATTATCATCAAGGTAAGTTTTATAGACAGATGTATACCGGTAATCTAAGGGCCTAAGATGATCTGCAATGTTATTAGTCCTGACCTGGTATCTCGACTTCAGTCATTTTCCTCACCACCGTAAAATAGTTTCTCTGTACCTTTCTTCTATCCATATTTGTTTTGTTTGTTTGTTTTTGTTTTTTCTGATAAGATTTACTCTATAGCACGTAAACTTTATGAATTCAAGTGCAGTACTACATTAGTGGCAAGGTCTTATTTTACAGTTGAAATGTCTAGATGTAACCGGAAGTTCTAATTGAACAGTTTCTTCTCTCTCATAATATTACATCTACGGCATTACAGATTGGGGGCAAGCTCTTATCATTCTACAGATTAAATGGAACCGTAAGTTCTATGCTAACACTTTCTTCTCTGGTAATTCTTACCAGTGGAAGGCTCTTTCGTCTTATTTTCCAGTTCACTTCTTCAAAAAATAATTGTAATGTCAATCATAATCTTCTGTTTTAATTCCTGTTATTTATTATTTCATATTCAGTAACCCCTTGAGTCTTAGTGACTTGGTTGTGGCGAAAATGATTAAAAAAAAAAAACACTTTTTAGATAAGCAGTATAAATGGAAAGTATGGGATAAAACTTCGGCATGTTTTTTTTTTTTTTTTTTAATCAGACACTGAGGAGACTGTCCTTCCTTGACAAAATAAACCACAAATGTTTCACTGAGTGGGGGTCGGTCAAATAAGCTTCGTATCTAAACCCGCCCACATCACGTTGGTCACTTGAAAGATTGTCATCCATTATGGTGGTAGAAAAATGACTAAGATGCCAGGTTAGATCCAATAACACTGCAGATTCTTTAGGTTTTATCAAACATCTTTAAATACTTAATGAAATCGACAAACCATATTTTTTTAATTATCTATGCCATATCAGGACATAGGTTATTATTGTTAGACATTTTGTTTTTAAAATTTTATAATGGCAATAAAAAGAACATATTTTCATTGATACTCATAATGATAGACTGAAATTAAAAAAGGAAAAGGCTGGTTAACCGATTTTCTACCTCGCTCAGCAAAGCTAAATCGAGGTAAATTTATAAAAATAAGCAATCTATGAAGTGAAATGGAGGCAAGTTTTACAAAAATAAGCAATCTATGAAGTGAAATGGAGGCAAGTTTTACAAAAATAAGCAATCTATGAAGTGAAATAAAAAGGGATTATTAAATTGAAATTACATAAACGCTAAATAAAAATTCCTTCTGTTTACACAGGGAAGCTCTCTTAAATTTACTATATTCCCCCAACACATTTAAAGGGTAACGATAGTACGAATTGCTAGGGATGGAAAACCTGTCAACACTAAAATTAGAAGCCCAATTACGATTATTTATCAGTTGTTCTGCAATTGAGGACCGGCATCTATTACTCAGAAATTTCGAAGGTAAATAATTATAATTACGAATTTTCGTCCGAACGTGTTGTCTAATCCTAATATCTTTGATTATTTCTTCCGATGTAGGTACAAAACTACATTTAAATAGAAAAATAACAGAATTATTACGGTGGGGTGGAAGAATTTTTATTTTTTCGAATAGATGTCAAGATCGGTTTGATAGAAAAAAAGCACATTGTTTCTTCCGATTACTGAACTGCCATCACTTCTTGGTTTAATAGTAGGTTGTTTACTGGTTGACTTCGCCATGTTTTTGATTTTTCGACCAGTTCTACTCTAGACCGACTACTCTACGTTGCTATTAACTTTTACCTAATGAGATTCGGTAAGAGATGGATAAATAACTCTTCCCGAAGTTATTAGCGCTAAAGTTAGCAAAACTGATTTTAGGTGAACCAATTACACTTCTATATGCCATGTACCTTCAGGCTCTCCACAATTACCTGTCATTAGGAATCCGTAATATTTGTAGAATTTTCAAACTTTTTCATATCGAGTTTTAATATAAAATATCCGCTCTTTACTAAGTAGCGATTGCAACAAGTACATTCTCTAGGTAACAATGAAATTACTCTAATCTACCAATAATCAGCTCCAATCTAGATATGGTAGCAGTATTCAAATTTTAGTCCGATTTACTTCTTGTATATATAGAGCATATCGGGAGGTTTTGAGTCCTCACTTGGTCGGTAAAAGGAACATGTTCACAGTATCTTAATCGATTTCATCTTGCATAAAGTTATTTCCTTTTCCCTTAAATGGGGAAGCTATAGAAAAAGGTTTATTCTCCCATTTCATTTACCCCACCTCCATTATGAACATTATTATATCCGTGATATAACACCCTACATCACTAACGGGTATGGCTGAACGGAAAAGGAATATCAAACAAATTTTGTTCTCGGAGAGACTTTTATCGTTTTAAGTCAACACAAAATTATATATACATATTTACACGTGTCTCAAGAAGAGAAAAATATACCGAAAATATAGTCTTGCATATTATATGGAGATTCGTCTGTGTTTCTGGAGAAACTGTTTACGACTCCAGACTTAAGCGGGTCCGAATCCTCTAATATATACCAAGCGAGTTCATATTACGCAAACAGGAAACGGCGAGTATTTGGTTTCCCAAAATTGAGGACTGCTAACCGGAGACAATTTATTTCTATATCCTGGGTAGATATATTCTTCCAAAAGAAATGGCGCCATGCTCTTGTAAGCTGTAGCTTTTGCTGGAGGAGGTAGATTTAGTCTCATCCCAGGCCAAACAAACGACGGCTTGATTTTTCTCCGAGAAATCGACAGTTATTGTCACTTTTGTCATTAAGTGGTCGACACGTGACCCATATCACTTCATCTCCACCAAAGGGTGATGATTACTTTTTGTATTCATACACTCTCCTCTTCTAGATTGATCACAGCAGGGATAATTTCGTTTTTTTTTTCCAGAAAGGGGAAAGTAAATCTAGGCGATGATCGTTCTTTAGATATCTTAATTTCCATGACTTATTGAAACCACTTTTTTTTTTCAAAATAATGATTCACTTTATATTTTCCAGTTTCTTAGAGAAATTAAACTTTTTTTCTTTTCATCAAAAATAAAGAGTTTGATGATTTAGATATAGGGCTTTAATACGCAAAAGATTAAATTTCGGCATCAAGTGACCCAATGAGTCGATATATTGTAAAAAAAAAAAAAACGAAAATGATTTACTGAGAAGAAATTAGAAGTTTCCTCTTGATTTCTCTACGATTGTTTTAAGGTTTCTTATACTTAGAATTTTTTCTTCTTCTTGGGATAGATATCTCAGTCTACACTGCAATTAACTCTAGCAGGGAATTAGATTGGTGCTTTTCCCGAAGGCATTAGCGAGAAATCATCTGGAATTGATCTCAGTTTAAGCCGAACAAAGATATACAAATATTTATATTTTAATTTTCAAGCTTGTTCATTTTAAGGGGGAGTGGGGGAGGGGGGGAGGGGGAGGGGGGGCTGAAGTAATGGATAGCTACGCGGATTGCAAATCGGAGAGCCGAGTCGTAATTCTAGTCATGTTCATTATATTCACTTATGTGCTAATACCCTTGGGAAATGTATGAACCCATCTCTTAAATAGCAGGACAACTTGTGCTCTATAGCCTTGAGTAAAATAACAGGAAAGAATGGATCCTGCAGCCTTGAGTGGCACCATTTCTAGGTGAATTCATAATCTTTTTGAATAGTATGTGGATCTGTTAGACTATTTTTCCCGGGAAACATCTCTGCTTTCCCCCACAATTCTAAAGGGTTATGGCTTTCGTGAGAGGGTTTCATTTTAATTATTACTGTAAAATATTCTTTGTTTTCTCACAATTGATTTTTTTTTTCTTCTAAATTCGTCAGTGGTGACTTTTGAACGTTTTCTTTCGTTGACTGTAAACTTGAATTATCCAGCTTCATGCTTTATCGAAAGTTTTATTGCATATGCGTCTTCAATTTTTCTTTGTCTTTCTTGGGAAATTTTAATGTGCACTTTGGTTTTGTTCTTTATTCTTCGAATTCTTTAAAATATTGGTTCTCTTCGTAAACGCATTAATGTCTCCACAGCAGAAAATGATTAAAATTTCCTAATTCTGTGGCAGACGTAAAGTCGACTTGAAAAGCGACAAGATGAAACTGACATGACGGTTTTCTTTTTTTTTCTTTTGAATCTTTTTATTCCTCGTTTGTTCTTATCTTTCCCGCTTTCTTTTTTAATCTTGATTCTTTTCTTTTTCGCCTTCTCAATGATTCTTTAACTTTTATTTTCTATCTTTTTTTTTTCTTTTTTTTTCTTTTTTAACCTAGTTTTTTTTTTTTTCTCTTTCAAATACGAATTTCATGTGACCTAATGCAAGTCAATTGGAAAGCCTCCTTTGACAAGCATAAACCGTATTCTACTATTAATGTATTACATTTATAACCATCATTATTGTAAGGATTGTCATCGACCAATTTTATTTTTTCTTTCCCTCATAGAAAATTATTTTTCTTTCTTTTTGGTATTCATTACCGTTTTTTTTTTTCTTTACATTCTTAAGAAATCACTTAGTTTCTTTTGTTTTACCATTTTTTTTTTCATTGTAATGTTTTTCTTTCCACATTCTTTATATATATATATATATATATATATATATTCGCTTTTAGTTTCTGTTCGTTATATTCAACCGATGTATTTTTATCCAACTAGAAATTACTTTAATGAAAACAAATTGTTCAAATCGGATAAGAAGCTCTTTTAACCAAAATGGTCCTTGGAACATTACCAACATAATACGCACAAAAAAAAAAAAATCTTATCTGTGTCATATGACTCTATCCAAATTTATTTATTCGAAAAATCTATGTAGCTCTTTGAGCAAAGGCTATTTTGATTTAACAATAACCACTTATTTCTTAATTTGTCGTTTAAGAAAGTTAGAAATAGTAAAGTTATTTTGTTTCTTTTATCTACCCACTGTATCCACACGTAATGAAAACACTGAAAAGAATGCGGTTTGCTATTGTTGGTCACATAACTAATCTTTCAAATATTCGGACCAAATTCGGATGCATTGCTTGCTAGACGATCACGAACAAAGACAATATAATAGAAATCTCTCCGGACTTTAAAATGTCTCAAAGATTTTATTTCCGACATTGTTAATCAGTTATTGGCACAGTCAGTTTAAAAAAAAAAAAAAAATGCTTTTTCGCCAAGTTGTCAATTTTAGAGTTGGATCAGGCCTAAAGATTTCAATCCACACACATCAGGTAAGAAAATCAATTTATGACTTTCTTAACTATGCTCAAAGTTCAACAACTAGCTATTAATAGAGCTATCAAAAATGTACATAGACTTAAATCTTAGCCTAGCCTTTCGTGTGAAGGCACCCTCCTGATTTTTAACCGTTAACCTTTGACTTTTTATCAGTTATTGCTATTAACGAAGTGTTTTTGCCGCTTAATATCCGAAGAAAACTGTTAAAAAATAATTGTGGTAGTAACCAATCATAAATACTAGAAATGGGTGGTGATTTTCAGCTTGAAAAATGGTAACAGTATGCAGTTCAATTTCCGGCCACATCTACGATGTGATAATGCCTATGCAAAGGACATTTTGATAAAGTACATCATAAAGAACTGCTGGAACTGCTTTCAAAATAATCCGGAACTTAGAGATAGCGATTCCCCACACACAGATAGGAAATGAGGTCAGTAATGATATATATATATATATATATATATATATATATATATATATATATATATAAAATTTCAAGTAGTGAAGGCTTGTGTCAGACCTTCCACACTTTTTTGATCTGTTGATAAAAAAGTAACGGTGCAAAAGACTTGCCACTGAAACTCCGAACGACATTCATCATGTGTTATTACCGCGGAATTTAACCTCTCCCGATAACTGTCAGTATCAGCCAATAGAGGTCTCTCGGCAGACCCATGCAATATAATGACCGGGTTAAGCTGTCATGATTTTTCTTTCCCATCTAAAGTCCCCCTTTTTTTTTTAATCGTGAAACCAACACTAAAAGTATTGATAACCAAAGCTTAGAGAGCCTCCTTTCACTCTCATCAACAGTATCAACTTCATCTTGGTACTTGGAATGTAAGAACTCTCCAGAACCAGAAAGAAAAACAGCTCATGTCGCATTGGAGCTAAAGAAGTACAACATTGATATATCTGCACTGAGAAGTAAGCATCAGTCGACTACATGAAACAAGAAAGCAAAATAAGACATCTAACAGTGTTCCTGCTGCACTTGGATACAATACATTCTCCTGTACTGTTTGTGGTCTCTTGGGCAATTCTCGAGCCGGTCTCGTAAGTCTTGCTCGTCATAGGGATGCAGGTAATTAGTACGTGATCGTCGGAACCTCATATATCGAACTAGATAGTCCGTCATATATATATATATATATATATATATATATATATATATATGAGCTCAATGTTAAAATAATATTAAAAATAACGCGTTAATAATATATCAAAATATTACTTAACTATAAATAACTTTTTTGCTTTTTTGCACGACTTCGAAGTTTCTTGGTAACATTTTTGGTCTTCAGGTGGTTCTGTTCTGTACACGTGCGTATTTATGAATTTAACGTTCTTTTGCACGTACGAGTTCATTAAATTTTGCTTTCGTTTACGCCTTCATATTTTTTATTTGTACATATTTTTTCTTCGAAATTATTCTTTACATGGTTAATATAGAAGTTCTTAATTTGTATTATTGCAATAATTTGTGCTATTTTTAATATTGTAATTGATTTATATTATTATTAATGTAACAACGTAAATATTTGTTTATGTCGGCATTGAGCCATTATTTCATTCTTCTGTTTTAATAATTTAATTTGATTATTAAAAATTAATATTGGTAATTTTTCTTCTAAACACAATCAACAATTCTTATTTGTAATATTATATGGGGATACTTTTCATACTTTCCCATTTAACTATGGTAGATATATTTTCTTTTTGACTTCATATACATTTTGATAATGTTGTGCTATTTGCGTATTTATCTATTCTAAATAACCTGATTATTAAATCTTTTTTTTTTTTTTTTTTTTAAGTGGTTTTCAATTGCTCCTATGTATTTTTTTTTCTTCTGTGTTAGTATTATTTGATACTGTTGCTTTATATTATTATTAGTTAAACATTTATATAATAATATAATATATTATTATTAGTTAAACATTTATTATTAAGTGGATTTACTTTTATTTCGACAATTACAATTATTGCTATTCTGCGGCTGTTATAATTGCTATTGTCTTTAATATTTTTATTATGTTATTTTTTTCCATATTCTTACAACTATAACTGAATTTTATAGTATTTTTGCTAATGATTTTGGATAGATCACTATTTTTAGGGAAGTGTTTGTCAATTAATTTAAATAATATTTTTCCTATTTTTGTTATATTATTATAAGGAGGGTTAAACCAGATCCTTTTTTTTTGTTTTTGGGCATATTGCTTTTTAGTTATGTATTCTAATATTAGTTAAATAACCACTTTTCTTAATTCTGATTCATGCATACATATATATACAATTTTCATTAAATATGTTTATATTGTTAGAATTATATGTAATTCCTTTTGTCAATAGATATTAATATCACCCTCCTAATATATTTAAACACATACATGTCAATATATTAGGAGGTTGATTTGAATATTTTATATATATATATAATGATACGACTTCTCACCAGACCTTTTCAAACTATATAGGCCGTTCTGAAAGAATTAGAAGTCCTACCACAAGTCATTACATCTCTGCCCCGGGAGTACGCCTCCTCCGCGTCATACGAGTGCGTAATCTCGAAAACAGCCAAATAAACGTCTAAAGACGAAGTCCCGTTTATCGGCTGATTTATTAATAACCAAACGGAAAAACTAGAATAAGAAATAAATATATAAACAAGACTAATTAGTCTGAAACTATAAACAAACAAGGGCAGCAATAAATATGACAAAAGCAACTGGAGAATAGAACATAAAACTAAAATCATTTGTTTAAATGTCTAAAGAAATGTAGCGAATACTTTGTTTACATGAACAAGTATAAAGTTTCTTACAGAAATACATTCCAATGTTGCAAGGAGTTCGCAGAAAAAGGAAGTTATGAGGTAACATTTTGCAAAAGTGGACACATGTTGAAAGAATTCTACGCAGGTACAACCCTATAAAATATGGCTACTTTAAACAAATATTCAAATAATAACATAGAAACAAAAGATAAATCTATAGCGTTAGGTATTAAGTTACAAACCGGTGAGGGTTAATATTAGGGTGAGATTAAAATACAATAATTTTGGCACACAGCCGAAGGGAAAGTGGTGGAAATGGCTGGTCTTCGCTAATTATCCTAGCCCTAGTTAATCACAATCATGACGATATTCAGTCACCCCCACCACTGGGGTAGCATGTGACACAAGGTCGGTTATTTATTGTGGGCTCGGCCCAAAAATATGCCCATTGATCCCGTATAAACGGGCTCAGGGCCGATTTACCTCCCCAAACGAGACTCCGCCCCTCGGCGTAGCCTCGTTCGGGTTCCTCCCCGCCCGAAGGTAGTTCAACCGAACAGTCGGTTCAGAAGTGAACGACTATACGTTCATGACGATCATGACCTACCAAAAGAACTATTCCATCACCATTCACTCCTACATATACCACATATCCACAGGGGGAACCTACAAAAACACCCCTGGATATAAAAATCTCAAAACGTTTAAATAGAAACATATATAAAAAAAAAAATATTCATGAAAAATGAAATGTGGGAGTGGGAATGAACCCCGTAAACTCAAAAAAAGTTTAAAAGAAAAACAAACAGATGTTAGTAAGACACGTCCACCCCTCAAAAATGGCGACCACTTGGGGTCATGCTTTTATTATGACTAGTTCCGGTGTTATACGAAATTCCAAGCGGAAGTGGTCATAACGGTGACCAATCTAAAAGGTACCTAAATTACAAAAGGACCAAACAATGGGAAGTAAAACGATTAAGTTTCGGTGTTGTAGTAACATAAAACACAACAGTGAGAGCAGACTCGGAAAAGAAACTTCAAGTACTCTTACAGAAGACAATGAAAGAAAATGAGATGAATTGACTAAACATCAATTGTAAGAAGATAGAATGCATGGTTGTTAGAAAAAGGTACAACCCTACATGCAAATTACCAATTGGAGATAACAAAATCAAACTGGTGCAATAACTTAGATATCTGGGAAGTGTATGAACGAAGGCGGAGTGAGATAGCGAATGTGCCTTCCAAAAACTAAGCAAAATATTAAACCTAAAAATATAGTTCTGTCGTATCAGTCTTCCTATATGGCAAAGAATGCTGCACAATCTACCCACAAATGAAGATGAGATGAAATATTCTACAGTAGGATGCTGAGAATACCATGGATCAGACAACGAAGTTACCTAGACGATGAAAAGCAAAAAGGACACGTAAGTCTTTATCCCAGCTAGCAACAGTCTTTTGACCGATAGAGGCAGATGAGGTTTCTGGGACACAATAGTATCTTGGAAAATGTGATATCCACAGGGCAGATTGAAGGCAAAAAGCGATAGAAACACAACTAATATCATCTGGCGACCTTGAGTGAATGGATGTCGGTACAGGAGAAATGACAAAAAGACAAAGATATTAAGGGCTTCAACGGATAGGACATTGTGGAGAGGTATGATTGCCAACGCCCTGAAAGCACACGGCACACAGAAGAAGCAATAAGTAGCGTGTTAAACTATGCCCCTGAAAATTTAGCTCGTCTAGAAAGACCTGGTCTAGATTTAAATACGCAATGATGTCAACAGGACAGAACTCTGCGAGATTTTTCACGGTTATGGAAATTTCCATATAAAGAAATCTGGCGGTCCTACCCATTTAGGACAATAGGTAGGGTATTTAAAAAGAAATAATAATATTCTTTTTATCAGTTAAGATTTACTCATTACAATATTCCCTCTTTATCCGCGGACCATTAAAAAATCAGCGGATAGTAGCAAACCACGGTTTAATCACTGTATGCTTTAAGTTAAACTGAACGCTTAAACTGAAAACTAATGAAATACACACTTATAGCAATACACTAGACTAAAACTAATTCTTTATGCGCAGAATATTGTCCTACACTTTATTACATTTCGGTCATTGTGTCCTTCGGGTTTTGTCAATGGTATGTCGATCCAAGTAAACTTCAGGGAATTTCGAACAAAACCTTTTATTTTAATCTACGAGTGTAGATTGTTCTCACGGCTCACTCCCAATTAGATCAGGTTGATTTTATTTATTTATTATTATATATATATATTTTTTTTTTTTTTTTTTTTTTTTTTTTTTTTTCGGATTTTTCCAGGAAATCAACATAGTCTGATGAGAAACTACTGACACCAAAAAATTCATAGATTTCCCTGATCTTTGAATATCGTCTGAAAAATGTACAGAAATACATACTTCCCGCAAGTTTTTGCTTACTGACATCAGAATTTTACTATTTCAAGAATAAATCCAAATAAAGTCTATATCTTTTGCAAGTCTATATCTTATGGGTCCTCATAAAATATGCATTTTTTTTTTTTTTTTTTTTTTTTTTTTTTATTATATTTACTATATTCGCTAAGTAGGGCACCTCGGCGTGGTGTAATGGTTAGCAACCTTGTCTCGTTAAAATAATTACGACTGAGTAGTGAGTTCGATAATCACTGGGTGCCCCATACTTCCGGCCTTGTGACACATCTAAGTTTCGCTTGGAAAATCACTAGGGCACCTCGACGTGGTGTAATGTTTAGCAAGCTTGTCTTGCTAGATCAGTTATGACTGAGTAGTGAGTTCGATCCTCGCTGGGAGCCCCATACTTTCGGCCTTGTGCCACATCTAAGCCGGGCTTAGAAAATCACTATTCGCTAAGTAAAAACCGTAAAAAATTGCAAAAAACTACTTAATAAATAGAATTTGTTAAATCATTTGTTAGATCATAATTAGTAAAATCAAAAAACAGCAGTATTTAACATCATAATACTGCTGGGCACAAATTATAAGAAAAATGTTTTAAATTTGCATTGTTTATTGAAAATCGCACCAAAACTCCTGCACTGTACAACATATTACATCATAATATAGCTAAATTGTTCAGTATAATTTTCTTTTGAATTAAATGAAGGTCTTATTTGATGGCACAATGATTTAGTAATAATGTGCTTGTGCCATGCAGCTTGTCCATTTATACAATTTGTAAAACATTTACTTTTAGATTTTATAAGGCTGTGCTGTAAGGTTTTCACTGAACATTGGAATAAAATTGCAATGTTCGAATCTTGAACCTAAACTAAATCTTGAAAATAATTTTCTTAAAAATGGCAATGATTTGAAATAAATTATTGTGTCATTATTTATCATGTAAAACTTTAAATTCTGAGTGCATTACCATGCTTGCAAAATCTACCTAACCGCCTGCCGACGCCTACCAATATCTTGTCTAGTTCTTATTTAGTACTGCGCAGTTATTTTTATTAATCGTAACTAACAATGTGTCATTTAAAAAAATTGTCTAATACTATTAATATTAATCTTCGAAGTTGACGTCCTTTATTCATTTTTGTACTAATTCTAATAAACTTCATCCTTCCCTTCATCATCTGCCGATGGTGACTACACAGATGGCGTGTGAGGCCAAATTATGAATCATAACCCATTCCTTAGGTTGATCCAGAGATGACTTTTAACTAAACAGCTACGACTACGGGTCAGTCTAATGTCAACGAGTATATCACTGACCTTCGGTAGAATTGCAGCCAGGTTCAAGATTTTTGGTTGTTTAACATATCAACACCTTATGGATTATTTAATGTCGAAATTTAATTTTCTTGAGCGCATTTCATCCTTTCCAAAAATGTATTGCTGGTAATATGTATTTATTTTTGCTATAAAAATGTATTGCTGATAATAGATAATATTTCATAACTTTCTAAAGTGTTTTTTGTTTTTTTGTTTTTATTTTGTTTTTTTTCCATCGTTTTTCACCCCCAGTAGACACCCGTGCCTCTTACAGCCATTAGCGCCTTGCTTGCAGTGAACTGATTAAAACACTCTTTCAACCAATATAAATGAGAATGAACTGGTCAAATGTCCATCTCTCTAAGGATCACAGTCGGTCAGGGGCACTGGTCAAGTGTCCATCTCTTTAAGGATCACAGTCGGTCAGGGGGACTGGTCAAGTGTCATTTAAACCAAAAAACATTTTTCATATTGTTTATTTTTATTTCTTTTTTATTTAAAAAAAATTGAGACTTTAATGTTTTAGTGATAAGTTTTAATAGTGAACCATAAATCGTCGTGGAAGAGTTGGGCTTATATCTTTCCCAAGGGTATTTTTGTGTAAGTGAATGTAATGAAAACAAACGGGTATTAGAAACAGGCTTTTCCAATTCCGTGAAATTATCCATTGCACCCACTACACATCCACATCCAAGTATACAACACCTTGTATTCCCAAGCGGTCACCAATCTAGTTACTGACCAGGTTCGACGTTGCTTAACTTCGGTGATCCTACGAGAATCGATATTTCACAGTGATGTCAGCTTAATCTTTAAAATGATTTTAATTTACTCTTTCACTGTCCGAACATCGTTTAACTCACCCGGATTTAGCGCAGGAAGCTCTTAAGTCAGTAGAAATTCTTTAAAAGAAATACTAACGAATTATTAATTTGTTTTAAAATGAAATGTTCAAAATATATATATATAGTCAGTATCCATTTTGAATCCCTTTTGATGGAAAAAGCTCGTTAACATGATAGCAAAAGTTATTTTTTGAGCGGAATCTTTATGAAATTCTTTTTTTATTTCTTTCTAGTTCAACTTTGTCTTTTCTTCCCACTGATGGTCATTTGCCAACTTCAGAATGATGACCTTTTGCTTAATATTGTCACAACTTGTCCAACGAACACGGAAACTTCTAAACATATTGGTCAAATTTGGGTTCTTTCTGACTTTCCGGCCGTCGTAACATTGAATTGTTTAAACGGTAATAAAACGAAAAAGAACCATGCCGAGGTCTCTGTGAAATTCTTCATTGGTATTAGTTCCGAACAAATGAAAAATGAGGAAGATGTTTGTATTATGAAAAAGGTGAGTACTCATTGACATTCTGACTTTTTTTAATCTTTAAAACATTTCGGAAATAATTAAGCATCACATTTCAATAAAAATATTTTTTTTAAATATTAATGTTAATTTTTAGTAAATTAGATCTTTTCTGTTAATTCACCTCAAATAATGTAAAGCTACTTATCGCAAATATTAATTCATACCAAGAAATTATAAATTTTAAATCAGTTTGTTTGGTTTTGTCTCGTCTTTTTTTTTTTTTTTTTTTTTTTTGTTTCGTCTTTTTAATGAAATTTTAAGCACTCGCTTGAAATTATAAAATTTTAAAACAAAATTTGTTCAGCTTGCCTCGCATCAACTCTCAGAATGAAAAATTTCTAAAAATCGGTGAATTATTTCGTAAGTGCGGAAGTTATTCGAGGTGCTTAGAAGGATTTTTTTTTTTTTTTTTTTTACAATTAAACAAAAAAAAAACTGCTGTTGGCTTTTTTATTGAGCTGAGCGTAAACATACAACACATACTTAGAAATAACGTATGCGAGTCGCCCACATTTGGAGCGATCGCAAAAGTCAACCCAACCGAAGTGTAATGGAAGGGCTTCGTTCTGGGGAAATTTCGCGTCAATTTTACAAAATATAAATTCTTTTTATTGGGGGTGAATTAATATTTTGGTGTGAATTAGCAGAAAGGTGCAATTAAACTGCAATTTAGTGAGTATATTTTTTCCCCAAATTCTTTTTGGAAAAATGAAATCCTTTCTGTTAACGCATCGTTTCAGCCTATCATTTTTACTGGATTTTCAGATGTATAATTCACAATGAAAGACTGTCACTTGTATAAGAGGACAGAAACTACGATACGGAAATCCGAAGGCGACTTGGGATAGCGAAGATGCCTTCTAAAATCTAAGCAAACTATTAAGCTGGAAAAGTTCGTTAGAAACAAAGTACTGGGTTTTTTATTATTATTATTATTATTAATAAAAATAAATCTATTCCCAGAGGAAGGAGAAATATCGGGCAAAATTCTGAGAATACCATGGCTTTGAATATGTGGTCAATGACATTTTAAGGAACATGTAAACAAATAGTAATATTTAATACCTAGACAACACAAATCTGTAGGACACTTAATGAGGAAAGACGGCTTCTGTAAAATCTGTAGGGCACTTAATGAGGAAAGAAGGCTTCTGTAAAATCTGTAGGACACTTAATGAGGAAAGAAGGCTTCTGTAAAATCTGTAGGGCACTTAATGAGGAAAGAAGGCTTCTGTAAAATCTGTAGGGCACTTAATGAGGAAAGGCTCCTCATTCACAGGACATATGGAAGGCAGGATGGACAAAGGAATCGGCAAGTACCCTTTTTAATGAGCTTGTGAAAAGGATTGGAAGAATAAGAACTAGGATTTTATAAGAAAAAAGTTCTAGCTCAGAAGGATGAGAGAGGAAGTTGTGGAGTCCGGATTGCTCACATCCTGAAGAGACAATGTACGTAAAATATACTTCATTATGAATATATGCTTAGAAGTCAAATAGCTGGTTAAAGAGTGAAGTCAAATATAGTGGAGAAGAGTAACTTCCCGCCCGATCGTCCTGGGTATGACGATAAACTACATCCGGCAGTAACACCCCTTGATCAGGAGGTTTTGAGAAATGTGGAAACAATTCTTAATTGCTGTTGTTCCCAGGTCCACACTGACTCGGGGGTGGTAGCGCCTGGTAGGATCCCAACTCTTAGAAAATAGTATCCTATCAGGTTATTACGTTTGTTTAACAGCATATCAACACCTTATGGGTCATTTAATGTCGACATTTAATTTTCTTGGAAGCTTTAGGTATTTTTTTTTTTTTTTTTTTTTTTTACGATAAAAATATATCGCTAGTAAGTACTGGGATCAAAACATGTAAATATAAAATTATATTTTAATATTAAATTTACCAGTGATACATTTTCATTGTAGTAAAAAAAAAAAAAAACTACCCCAGAAAACTAAATTTCGATATTAAACGACCCAGAAATTGTTGATATGCAGTTTCAAAATATATATATATATATATATATATATATATATATATATATAACTTCCCTAGATTCTGAACAGAGGAGAGACCCTCACATATTAATGTTTCTTACATTCCCACTATCGTTCTAGCCATAGTATCTCCTACATTCGTCGATAGAACCATCTTCCTCTTTTCATCTGTGAAAAGATTTTCCAACATTTACTTTCATATAAGGACATCGGATATTAAACCGTTTCCACAATTTTCTTTCAACATACATTTTCCTATCTCTTCTTAAAGGTCTTAGATTCTGCCAGACATCTTTCGCTATTAAGCGCTTTGGGATTTCTGTCTCGATTATTCTGCCACAAGAATATATCGATAGTTAAATGTCTGTACCTGACGTCCCCATTTGATAGCTCATAGATTTTTTTTTTCTCTACAGCCATGTATCTAGTTCTTTCTAGTTAGTCTTTGCACTTTAACATTGACTGTTTTCATCCTTAATCTGTGAATCAGCGTCTGCCATGTTAAGATTGTCGGCTGCTAATAATGCTTTAAGCATTCCTTGTAAATATGCTTTATTTCTCAAGGAACGAAAGTTTTAAAACCTATAAATAATTTTCGAAGAATATTAGACATGTTGGAAACTCACTGTAATCTTCAAATGTGACTACGTTTTTAGGACCATGCTATTATTCCAATTCGATGAATTCTTCATTTTAGGAGCTGAAAATGAGAAATAGGTTAGATATTGTCCGTCGACCCCGCTGGGATTTGACCTTGATTGACTTTTACATTTCTAACGAGACAGTGAAAATCGTGAACAATTACATTTGTCTGGGATTGATCCGCTTGCACAAACTTTCCCTGGCTTATTTAAAATAGCAATAAAGTGAATAATTTCTATTCGTTTTTGGATATAATCGAAGTGCATTCTCTATTATAATGGTAAATGGCTTATATAAATTACCAATCTGAATGTAAGTACAGACGATGTCGGGGTTAGACCTTACGCTATGTATTAA
Source organism: Acanthosepion pharaonis (assembly GCA_903632075.3). Lineage (NCBI taxonomy): Eukaryota > Metazoa > Mollusca > Cephalopoda > Sepiida > Sepiidae > Acanthosepion > Acanthosepion pharaonis. The sequence goes on from CAHIKZ030004854.1 coordinate 795,609, forward strand.
TCGATTTTAAAATATTTCTATAACTTTGTAGTTTATGGCAACTTTGTATGGTAATGAACACAATAAGTATTTTTATGCAGTTATAATTATTTTTAAATCGATATTTAAAATTGCTCATGGTCTTATTAATGAACTGATTTCAACAGTAAAAAATCATGGTAATGCTTACTATCGACTATTTCAAATAAGTTTCGAATTTCTTGAATTTTGACTCTTATTTTTCATCTCAGTCAGTTATGTACCATACGTGATACACGATTGGGCAATCGTATACCCTTCGATACATGACTGACGAGGCAGATATTTCCCCGCCTTTCTTTCTCGTTGCCAACCAAGGGTATTTGTAAGTGAATCTGACGAACTCTACTGGAATTAAAACTCTGTCCTCACTCTTAGACGATGTCCAGTGCACCACTAACGCACATCCATATTGTAAAACCGATATCGTGATACATTGACTGCTAATCATGAAATAACACGTGATCAGCTTCATAATTAAAAACTGCCAGCCACGTATTCTCGTTTTTTGTTGGTTTGCTATCAACAGGACAAATGAGTTTTTTTTCTTTTGTTTTTAACGCCAATAACAGGTACCTACGACAGGAATGAAAAATGGTACTGCCAACTAAAAAAAAAACTTTCTATTGTTAGGTTTATTGAAAATCTAACGCGGAAACGGAGCATTAAAAAAAACTTAAAAAAAAACAAATACCTAAGTTGGCTATGATAAAATTGGTATTTGCCCTCGTATTTTTCTTGTAGCTTCTAAGGTCTTACGATCCTTCTTTGTCCAATCCCTGCTAATCCTTTTGCACGAATCCATCACGTAGTTTATTCGCTACTTGACATTGCTACTCAATCCATCGGTATAAAAATATCCAGACCCTCTTTCCTTCTTGATTTTCCCGAGATTTAAACTTTTTTGATTTTATGAATAATACTTCTATGTGCCCTGTTTTTTCAAGACATGGAAGATCATGGTCCTCCAAGATTTCCTTTTCTTTGTAGCTGTAACTAAACGTTGTCTTTTCGCTATTTCTCATGATTTCTGTTCTACCAACCATTTACTCAAGCTCATTACTTAGGTCATTCTGTTTTCCTCTGTCCCTCTCGCTTTCTTGTCGTGTGAGTATCAAATTCTCCAAGACATCTTTCCTCATTATGCGCACAGACATTTACACTTTCTTTTTCTGCAAAGTCTTTTTGCTTTCCTTTTCCTGAAAACTACCTTTTTTGCTATGTTCAGTCAATGGTATTCTCGGTATCCTTCTATAGAACCACATTTCTACATCCTCAAATCTCTTCATCTGTGAGGAGATTGTCCAGCATTCACTGTCATTTCGGAAAACCGGTATTTCATAACAGTTCAGTAGTTTTTTTCTTAATACTTGCTTAGCTTGTGGAACGCATCTTTCACTATTCCAATGCGCTTTTGTGTTTTTCTGTCGCCTTTTCCGTCCTGTGGTAAAACATTTCCTGGATATTTTTTAATTTTTTACTTTTATTTTGGTATATCCGATTAGTAATTCGCTTGTCGGGCTCTTGTGTTTGCTGAAAACCATTCAGTCTTTGTATAACTGATGCTTAGTCCTTTCTTCTCGCTTTCCTTTACTACCTTCTGTAGGGGTTTTTAGATTAAATGTTCAATTTGGTAGGTTGCTCGCACGACATACACTTGATGAAGATACAACTACCGAAACAGCTAGAGTAAAGATGAGGACAATAGCCCGCATGTAAATAATGTTATTCTGTCGCTCGTCGAATATACGAGGGTTGGGCAAAATGTTCTAAGCCTCACTCCATAAGGAGTTGGAGAAACAAGACAGTTTTCCACTATTTTTCAATATAGTCCTCCCCACTTGATATCAATGAACTTGGTCCAAAATGCTTAAGCATTGCAATCCCATCAGGGAAGAAGGTGGCGTCCTGGTCTTCCAAAAACCCCTCCACAGCACATATGTTGTCTAGGATAGGTTTCCAAAATGGCGACCACGCAGATGGGATTTGTTTCCTAACAGAGATAAGTAATATGAAGCTAAGTATTGTTGATTAAGTGAATAGGGTAGCAATTCAATACTTACAGTTGGCTGCTTCCGCTATTGCAACTTGAGTAGTGTGAAGGTTCGCGTTATCCTGGAGCAAGAGCACACCTTCCCTCAGCTTACCTGTGCGTTTCGACTTGAATGCTTCCTTCATCTGTCTTAATTCCGATGCATAGTACTGACCATTAATACTTTTGAGAGAAAATGTATGCTGTCTAGTTAAAAGGCGTAAGGTTGTAAGAAGATTGGCCGTTCACCTATGGCTATTCTGCCACAAAAATGCATGCATTCAGTTCAGGTACAGATTGGTCATAGAAATGCCTATTGAGCCATTTAGCAGCGAATATGTGTCTTATAGGACACAAAATTATAATAAATTAATAAACATAGACCCGGTTTGCACTCGAGTCAAAAATGGTAGATACATATCCGGAAACATAGGTCCAGTTTACGCTAAAGTAAAAATGGTAACAAGACAGAGAAAGAAGACGGTTTTCCACTATTTTTCAATATAGTCCTCCCCACTTGATATCAATGAACTTGGTCCAAAAATGCTTAAGCATTGCAATCCCATCAGGGAAGAAGGTGGCGTCCTGGTCTTCCAAAAACCCCTCCACAGCACATATGTTGTCTAGGATAGGTTTCCAAAATGGCGACCACGCAGATGGGATTTGAATTTAGGAAACAGGAAGAAGTTAACTTTTGGTGAGTAAAGACGATGAGGTAGAAATTCCAAGCCACAGTTGGCTGGTTCATCGTAAGCAGTGTGAACGGGCCCGTTTTCCAGGAGAAAGAGAACACCTGCCCCCGGCTTCCCGACAATTGTTTCCTTCAATTGTCTTAAATTTTGCATAGTATTGTCCATTTAATAGTTTTCTCATTTTCCAGGTAATCAATCATGATTACTCTTTCAGAATGAATAAATAAAATAAAAAACCCACTAATCGTCACCTTGCCAACATACATTGGTTGTCCACACCCCAAACAGCAAGTGTGTTTCCACTGTTTGTTTTGAAACTTTCATTCAGATTCCAAGTGGTAATTATTTACATTATTCGGACTATTGTCCTCAATCTTTGTCGCCATATTTATTACAACGTTTCGGACGTTGTACGCCCGGGCCTTCTTCAGGTGGTTGGAATGTTGAGCCTAACTATTTATTTAAATATGGCACGTGGAACTAGAACGGTCTACCCCCAGTGAGCGAAATAAAGGGTTAAGTTCGACATTCCAAACACCTGAAGAAGGTCGGGGCGTAAAACGACAAATAATGTGGACAATAGTCCGAACAATGTAAATAATGTACATAATACCTCATCTCAGAAATATAGACAGATATCACAGGTTTTACCTTGAGTTACTAATCTGCCGTGGAAATTTCTACCATCAGGCTGGAAGTAAGTCAGAAGTGTCCCGGAAATATCAACTCTTTCAGTTTCTGTTCTGATGTAGGCGTTCTTGTGCTCCATTTTTTTTCAAACATCTTGCTCATTCTAAAGATCGCAGCTAAAACAATACGGACCGAGCCAGAACTAATACCTAATGGACTTGGCTATCTACTTGATAGTAAGATGCCTGTCATCCAGAACCATACGGTCAATGACATCAACTTTTTCATCAGTCGTTGAGTTTTTTGGAGAACTTGATCGAAGATATTCTGTGCTGTCCCACATGAATTCAGCAGGCCACTTCTTCACAAATTTCTTCACAGTTGTATAGGTAAAGGAGCCCTCAGGAAGTGTCTGTACTATGATTTCAAAGATTTCTTTGGCTATCATACATTTGTTTTGCAGATACTTTGACTGCTCGTTTGTTTTTTTTTTCCATTTTTAGATTAGTCACACCTCGCCTGCGCAAAAATTAAGATATCTGAATTAGTTTTTCTAGTTTTACAAGAAGTGGTAGTGTGTCGACACAACATAAATGTTCAGCTATGGTTCTTTTTAGGTGAGGGTTTGAACTTTTTAACGACCCTCGTACTTAAATTCTTTTGTGAACATTAAATTGTCAAAGCACAAATTACAAAGATTTATTTTAGCAAGAACTAACCTGAAATTTAGAAAGATATTGAATAATTTTAAAGAAACAACTAGTCAGCAAATATTCCGTCTTGACACGAACTTCTAGAAAATTTGAGATACAGTGTAACCCGGATGTAAGAGAAACCCGGATATAAGAGATTTTCTCTGGTCCCAAATTAGAGCCTTTGTTAATGTATAATAGACCAAACCCGGATATAAGAGACTTTGTCTCCGGTCCCGACAACTCTCTTACATCCGGGTTATACTGTATATGAATTGTAAGGAAATGTGATATTTTAACGTTTTATATTCTCATCACAATGTGTACGCCTTGCTTCTTTGGGGTATTGATGAATGTCTCTCTGCATAAAGTGGTGTCGACAATACGAATTAAAAATTCTGGGCAGTCTTTTATGCAAATACACTGAGTAGGGGGAAGGCTATGAACTCCCTGTAGTAAAAACAGAAACAGTGAATAAACTTATACTAAAGCTTTATTGCCCGTTACTGACTACTCGTCTCTTGACAGATATTACAGGGTACTTTTTATACCTCCTAGATCTTAAGTTGAGGCAAATTATGATTTGTCAGTACACTCACCTCTTTTTCAGTATGGATTACATAGGTTTCCTTGTCACGGGTGGAAACCTAAGTAAAGCCGTTAAACAAGCAACGGAATATATAAAAGGAGCAAACGATAAATAAAAACAAAAGTATCTTTGGTGGGCCATAACTGACGACGAAATTACATCTTTTTTAAATTGTTTTAAAGAGACGCCCGACAACATGGATGCACTTTCAGTCAGTTACGTGACATGCGTGATACACGCCTCGGAAATCTTGTATTTTTCGATACATGACTTTTTTTTTTTTTTTTTGCAGTAGATTAGTTGCCGTCCAAGGCTATAGAATCCGGTCTGTCCTGCTATTTACCCATAACTGGGGGACAGAAGAGGATTCATACCTTTCCCTAGCACGTAATGGATCCAACTGGAATTTGAACTCGCATTAAAAACAGCAATGTTTGCCCTCGACTACGCCACCTTTTTTCGTTGCTCCCTTCCTCACTTTTTGTCCTTTCTCCGCACCTACAGCAATGTCTTTACCGTCTCCGTTTTATCTTCCCACTATGGCTGGTATAAAGCAGCAATTGTTGAATGTGTTCAAATTTCCTTCGCTTATATGAATGAAATGATTGTTATATATTATATATATATATATATATATATATATATATTTCTGAATAAGGATGTAATTTTTGCGGGCTTTTTTTTGCCGAATTTTTGTTTTCTGAATAAGTCTTTTTTTTGTCTTTACTGGTTTTTTTTTTTTTTTTTTTTTGTCTTTTTTTGTTTGTTTTGTCTTTTTTTTTTTTTTTTTTTGTCTTTTTGTTTGTCTGTTTTTTTGTTTGTCTGTTTTTTTTGTTTGTCTTTTTTTTTGTTTGTTTGTCTTTTTTTTTTTTTTTTTTTTGTCTGTTTTTTTTTGTTTGTTTGTCTGTTTTTTGTTTGTTTTCTGTTTTTTGTTTGTTTGTCTTTTTTTTTTTTGTCTTTTGTGTTTTTTGTTTTGTCTGTCTGTGTTTTTTTGTTTTGTTTATCTTTTTTTGTTTTGTTTATCTTTTTTTGTTTTTGTCTGTCTGTGTTTTTTGTTTTTGTCTGTCTGTGTTTTTTGTTTTTGTCTGTCTTTTTTTTTTTTTGTCTGTCTTTTTTGTTTTTTGTCTGTCTGTTTTTTTTTGTTTGCTTTTGTCTTTTGTCTTTTTTTTTTTTTTTTTGTCTGTCTTTTTTTTTTGTTTGTCTTTTGTTTTGTCTGTCTTTTTTTTTTTTTTTGTCTGTCTGTCTTTTTTTTTGTTTTTTTGTCTGTCTGTTTTTTTTGTTTTTTTCTGTCTGTCTTTTTTTGCTTTTGTCTTTTCTTTTTTTTGTCTGTCTTTTGTTTTGTCTTTTTTTGTTTTGTCTGTCTTTTTTTTTTGTTTCTGTCTTTTTTTTTTTGCTTTTTTGTCTGTCTTTTTTTTGTTTTTTGTCTGTCTTTGTTTTTGTCTGTCTGTCTTTTTTTTTTTTTTTTTGTCTGTCTGTCTTTTTTTTTTTTTTTGTTGTCTGTCTTTTTTTTGTTTTTTTTTTTGTCTGTCTTTTTTTTGTTTTTTGTCTGTCTGTCTTTTTTTTTGTTTGCTTTTGTCTGTCTGTCTTTTTTTTTGTTTGCTTTTGTCTGTCTGTCTTTTTTTTTGTTTGCTTTTGTCTGTCTGTCTTTTTTTTTGTTTGCTTTTGTCTGTCTGTCTTTTTTTTTGTTTGCTTTTGTCTTCTTTTTTTTGTTTGCTTTTGTCTGTCTTTTTTTTTTGTTTGCTTTTGTCTGTCTGTCTTTTTTTTTGTTTGCTTTTGTCTGTCTGTCTTTTTTTTTGTTTGCTTTTGTCTGTCTGTCTTTTTTACAAATATCTTATCCGGAAAATAAATCAGAGCCGAAAAGGGAGGGAAAATCAAATAAATTTACCTGATTTTAATCTTACAATTGGGTAAACATTATTTTTCACGCTACCATACTTTTATTGCAGCCAAGAAATACAAAAGGTTCTAATCTTATATCCTATAACAGAAAAATAAATGACATGTACATTTGTGCAAAACCCAAAAAAGAAAAATTAACCACAACTCGAGTACGTGACAAATGCAAATTGAAAAATAGTTTCATATCTTTCCAACCATCTACTCACAGCAACGAAAAAAAAAAAAGAAGCTATATATATTATAATTAGAAGAAAACGAGACAGAAACATTGTATGGTAAAATCCTTCCTTGTATATGCATTTTCAAATAAACATTTATATTTCTAAAAAGCAAAAAAATAAAGATATAACAAATACATTTTTGTGCTTAAAAATGCTATAGTGAAATCTCGGACAAACGAGATCTTTTTAATTTCCGGTTTGCGACGCTGGTAAAATAGTTTGAATTTGTTTAGCGCTTCTCTTTTATTCTGCCTCGAAATAGTTTGCAAATTTACAGCATCATATTGTTTGACATACTGCCTTAAGATTTTTGGCTTATTCTATATTTGCCATATTTGGAAGTACAATTTTCTCGTACAAAATATTAATTTTTATCAAACTACGATATATATATATATATATATATATATATATATATATATATAAAATTGTCAGGTGCTGATTGTAAATTGACCGTTGAATAATTTATCTATAGTACTGTAATGATATTGAAGCAGTCCGTTTATTTACGGGGATAATAAAGTAGTTACCTATATATGCATGTAAATGTACATACTAATATCAATATATACATGTACACCGATTAATATACAATCATAGATTTGTATTTATACAATTTAATGTCACCATAGATTCGCCATATTTAAGGTTTGAAATGAATTTTGAAAAATATTTCTTGAAGGTTTCATTTCAGTTTTAATTTCGAACTAGTAGATTAAATTTAAAATTATCAATAAGCAAAATTTGCTGTATTAAAAAAAACTAATTTAAATTGATTGTAAGGAGATTTTTTGAAATTACTCAATGTTTTTTTTTTTTTTAGCCTTCCGTCACATTTAATATAATTCATTTAAAAAATCTTCCAAACATTAAATGTACTTTTCTGAAACTTTACATCTTATCTAAAGGAAATGACTAAATATACATACCAAATAAAGAACATTAATGCAAGCAAATAAAAAAATATGCCTATACATACAAGTAAACATATTCATTCATGTAAATCTGAACGTAAGGTAAATAGATATATATATTAAACAAAGTAAAAAGGATATATGAATTGACTTCAATCTAGTTCAACGATTTTCAGTATATATTTTTATCTACATGTGACCATTAATACATTTGTTTAATAAGGCTTATATATATTTTAATTTTAGGGCGGTATTTTTTCTTAAAAGTAATGTTTTTGTCCTGGGTATGACGATAAACTGCATCCAGCAGCAAAGCTTCTGATCAGGTTTTGAGGAGCGTGGAACATCTAAGTTGCTGTTGTTCCCATGTCCACCCTGACCTGCGCTAATAGCACCCGGTCCCAGCTATGGGTAAATAGTTTCCCCCCTCCCTTAATCTTCGTCCTGGATAAGACGTTAAACTACATCTGCGTCATATGTAAGACGTTAAACTACGTCCAGCAACAAGGCCTCTGATCAGGATGTTTTGAGGAGCGTGGAACCACCTCTTAAATGCTGAGGTTCTCAGGTCCACCCTGAATCGGGCTGGTAGCACCTGTTAGGGTCCCAGCCATGGGCAAATAGTCAACTATTACCAGCAATACAATTGAAGGAAATATATTACCAGCAATAAAAATTTTGTCAGCATTAAATAATCCATTGAGGTTGATATGCCGTAAGACAAAATAAACCAAACCAATCTAAAACAAAGAATACATATTGTATTCATACGAATCTGTCCTAAAAATGTTGTCGGCATTAAATAACCCATTGAGGTTGATATGCTGTAAACAAAATAAACCAAACCAAAAGTAATGTTTACGTCTTTCACTTTTTACCATTGTAAGATTTAGTTCTAACCATTATTTCCCACGTAAGTTTTGGTATAGTTACGCCATCAATTAATAGCCGGTAAAATTTAGAACAGTATTTTTGCATTTATCGTTACTTCAACTTAGTTTGATTTATAAAATCAGTTTCCCCTTACGTTTCAGTTGAGATAATGTAAAATCTGTTCATCAGATTGTATGCTAGCTCTGTAAACAATATTATTAGTCAAACATTGGCCGTTTAAAGGACAGTTCATATTATTTCGGCAGTTACATTTTAATTATCTTATTCTTGCTTTATCGTTGTTCTTTTTTAAAGTTATATAATTATTCAATAATTCTTAGGATGGGATATGAATTTTTTGATATTCCTAACGTAGATAGTTTTTATTTTTGTTAAAAATCTTTAAATATTAGACATTTCAAAACTTCAACAGCTTTACTCTTTTTACATTGTACAGCTCGGTGTCTTAATCTTCGTCATATACACGACGTTTCGCCTGTTCTAAGCGCCGGCCTTCTTTAGGTGATATACGTTGGAATTTCGAAACGAACCCTTTTTCGTATTTCGGGGAAGATTGTTCTAGTTCCACGTGCCACACCTTTTCTGGATATTCCTGTTTCAGTTATTTTCGTTTAGTAACTCAAGTCCAAGTTTGTTTTTTTTTTGTTTTTTCTCACCTCTGCTGTGGCCAGTTATTGAACTATTTGGGTCACGTCTCTTTTGTATTATTTCAACCAACGCTTTTATTCACTGGGCCAATCGCAACAGTTTGCTTACTTTTTTCTTAACACAGTTTAATCTCTTAAGTGCTTTAAAGGCCCTCCTTCAAAATTCCAACATTCTTCGAACCTCTGCAGAACACTGACACACAACACGACATAAATCCCAATCTGCATCTATTTCAATAAATACTTCAGAGATTAAGAAAAAAAATGGTTCTTTTCTACAACCCCCCAAAAAGAAATCCATTGGTGTTATGTCAAGTGAACGTGGTGGTTATTCAATGCTGCCCGCTTCTTCCGAACCAGCGCATTGGAAAGGTTTGATTAAGGTTGTTCTTTACTGCCGAAGCATAAAGGGCATGTGATCAATGATTTGGATATATTAGATCTAAAATGTGAAACAAATAGTGAAACAACTGTATCCCTACTTTTGAACCACTCTGTACTTGATTAAAATTGCGGGGACATTTATATTTTTTAATTTATTTTTTTAATACATCGTGTCTTCAGTTGTTTGTTATCAATGCGTCATTCTTATAATATTCTCTCTGTTTCCTATTTTCTCGTTTCAGTTTCCCAAGTATGAAACCTACCAAGTTGAAGTGATTGTTTCAAGACGCTACATTCCAATCTTGTATCAGCCAAAGAAGAGATTTGCTGTGATTTGCACATATCGCCCTTTCGCCAAAGCTCGGACAAGGTCACTGAATGTGAGATTCCCGAGCTCTACCCTGAGAAGAATTGTTAATGACATGGGAGAAAAAAAGAAATGCGTCATCAAAATGGAGGTCATCAAACTGAATTCTGAAATTATTACTGGAATTCTTCCTCTCGGCTTGAAGGTGGCTATTTCAATTTGGAGTTTTCTTGTTTTTTTGTGGGTTTTTTTCTCTCGATATAACCTCGTTTTATTTAACAGGATTTTATATTTGTTATGATACGAATCGTTTTTAAGTATTATAAATCATTGTGGGTTTTCACATGGTTGCCCGTGTGCATGTATAATGCATCTAAGTTTCTCTCATAGAATAATGCATGTGTTTAATGATCTGTTTGCCTGTGTGAGATGCAATTATTAAGCATGTTTGTATAATGCCTGAAAGTTTTTATCGCAGTAAGTTTCATGCATATATATATATATAATATGGCTTCGGCAAAAATACATTTCACATAATAGTCAAACATTAGGCAGATGAAGATACCATTGTCACTAATGTCCTAAAATTGAGGTATTTCTTCAGCTATATATATATATATATATATATATATATATATAATTTTTAAATATCAGTTTTTTTTGTTGTTGTTTTTGTCTTACCCAACTTTGAAGTTTCTTGGTTAAATTCTCTTCTTCAGGGGACTCCTAGTTTTAAATGTTTCCAATCAATTGGCTCCCTGAGCCGCGCCAGGAAGTTTTTCTCCCCGGAGTCGATCTTCCAGATCTACAAATCCACAATTCGCCCTTGCATGGAATATTGCTGCCATATATGGTCTGGTGCCCCTTCTGTTTGCCTCGGGGTTCTTGATAGGCTCCAGAGGGGGATATGCAATGTAGTTGGCCCTGCCCTGGCGTCTCGTCTACAGTCACTTTCTCACAGACGCGCCGTCGCCTCCCTCTGTCTGTTCTACAAATACTTTCATGGAAATTGCTCCGAGGAGCTGCATTCGCTGGGATGCCAGCCTCGTAAGGCGCTGGAACTCATGACGAGTTCCAGCGCCTTACGAGGCTGGCATCCCGCTCTCACCCTTTACTGTCGAAACTCCTAAATGTAGCCGTCTCTTCTACTCTAATAGCTTCATGTCTCGCACCTCTCGCCTGTGGAACTCCCTTCCCTATTCCAGTTTCCCTAAGAGCTATAATCTCCAGCTATTCAAATATAATATCAATCGACATCTCCAGTTGCCTTGATCTATCCACTACTCTTCTCCTCTCCTCATCCTTTCTTCTATCACCCCTACCAGATCTTGCTCTAAATTTTCTGTAACCCCTTGCGTCCTAGTGGCTTCTCGCCTTGCTTGGGGTGAAATGCTTTAAAAAAAAAAAAAAAAAATAATAATTTTTCTTGTAAAGTAAATTTGTTTTCGAAATATTTTCATGGTTAATATAGAAGTTATATTATTAATTAAATTGTGATATTTTGTTTTACTTGTATTTATTAATATTTCAATTGATTTAATGTTTTATTAAAGTAACAAAACAAATATTTAATATATCGGCATCGAACCATCATTTCAACCTTCTTATTTAATAATTTGATTATTAAAAATTAATATTGATAATTTTTCTTCTAAACACAATCTACAATACCTATTGATAATATATGGGGTACGTTTTTCATAATTTCCCATTTAATTATGTTGTTTTGCCTCCATACCTATTTTGATAATGTTGTGTTATTCGCTTATTTGTCTATTTTAATTATCATAAAATTAACTTTCTTTAATAGTGGTTTCCGTTACTCCTATGTAAATCTCTTTCTTCTGTGTTACAATTATTTGATACAGTTTCTTTATATATTATTAGTTAAACATTTATAAACTGGCCACATTTTTATTACGACAATTAGTTATTATTGCTATTTTGTGGATGTGTTATAATTGCTATTGTTTTTATCTAATAATTGTTATTACGGTTATTTATTTTTCTCTATATTATTCATACAACTATAGTTGATTTTGTATTGTATTTTTTTAATGACTTTTGATGAGTCTATTTTTAGGGAAGTGTTTTAACATTATTTCTATATATACCATAAAAAATAATTTCTGAGCAAGAGAATTTACAAATGGAAGAAAAATGTACAGCATAAAAATGAAGATGTATACATAGCAATCTCCACGAGATTGCTAAAAGAGCATAGCATGATGAAAAAGATGCCAAACTTGACGGAAACAAAATCTTATCCTCGAAATGTTATTATTAAGAGGAAAGATCAAAGTATTTTGGGAGTATTTTTTTTTTTTTTTTTTTTACATTTTTCAATCGTTCCTAACACGTCCGAAATTTTCGTTAAAAATCTTTTTATCAGCAAAATTGTCAGATAATCGATCATGGCATTTTTTTCCATTTTATAAAAAAAAAATCTCGGTTTGAAATTCTTTTAAAAATCAATTATCATTTTTTTCAAAACTTATTTTAAGAAAATCAGAAATTATAAAGTTTATTTAAAATATTTTGAACCAAGCTTAACTGATATTTGTTTGGTACCCTTCTAAGTTGAACATAAAAAATCAAATTAACTTCTCCACGCGTGTTTCACAAAAGTAAAGGACTTAACAGCGCAGAACAATGCTTAACTCAAATGACGCAACTTAATTGTATTCTGGTTGGTCTTCCGTACTGTATAATTAGAGCCCGATTATAAACACAAAATTACATTTCTTAATTACTGCGTGTCTTCTGATTAGTCAAAACGATACAATTTACAACGCGCTAAAAATGATCTATCTCATAAGGTAACTTACGAAAGTGGATGCGGCTTTTAACTAATTTTATAATATTTTAGAAACTTAAATGTAAAAATCTATTATAACAAATTGCAAATACTCATATTAAAAATTCATTTTCCATCGAAAAAAATTTTTTGCTTTCAAAAAACATTGTCCATATTCATAAAAACAACTAAAAGCAAATAAAAGTGTGTGAAATTAAATATCTTTGTTTTATTGAGTTTTGTATGTTACAATTCAGAGCTGATTTTCAGGTAGAGGGGTGCAATTAAAAACAAAAAAAAAATGATTCGTATTCCTCAAAGCCTTGTGCTTTTAACTATTGTAATCACTAAAGTGGAATCGACCGAATTTCTAGAGTTTTCATAAAATTAATTATGGGTGGGGTAATAAATATAAAAAAAATATCTCTGCCATGAATTTAAGAAAAAATCATTTATAATAATTTCGATGATCTGTGAATAGTTTCTGATAGATTCATTAACATCAAACAATTTTTTTTTTGCAAGATTTTCCAAATTCATGCGTTTCATACAAAAGAAAAACGTGCTAAAAATTGTCTATTTTACTAGTTCCAGTGGCACAGAGAAACAAGGTTTATTCTTTATTCAAAATTTAGAATGTTCTAAAAAGGAATTTTTTTTTTTTTTTTTTTTTTTTAAATAATTAAAATAAACTTTGCTCTTTCCTCTTCATAATAACATAAACATTTAGACGATACATTTTTGTTTTCGTCAAGTTTGGTGTCTTTTTCATCATGCTTTGCTCTTTTTTTTAGCGATCTCAAGAAGGTACCTACGTATAGAAATGCAAAACTTCATGAAAAGTGTGCGTGTACAAGACTGAGTAAAAAATGGATTGAAAAAGACGCGGAACGAATTGGAAACATTTAAAACCAAAACCCACTGAAGAAACTACGAAATCGGGGAAAACAAAAAACGATATTTAAAAGTTTTATATATATATATATATATATATAGGCGCACGGATGAAAGAAAAGCCACTGCTTGGAAAACGGATGGACAAGTCATGTGCTACCTATTGATTCTGTGGATTCTTGAATGGCCCATCGTTCCTTTCCTTTTGAAAATGACCATCACTGGCCGGTGCCTGATGAGTTCGTCTTATCGTTTTCACTCCACGGCTCATCAGGCATCGAATTAAACCTGTCCAAAATACACAAAGACAACGCTACTTCCGACGTGAAGCACATCTGTTTACCTTCCATTCTACATCATTGGTCGCATCGAGCGTGTTTTTTATTGGTTAACGAACAAACGCTTTTAACACAACATTGAAAATCTCTGCGATTTTTATTATTCAATTGCAAGCTATCTTGCAGTTGAAAAATAAAAATGCAGAGGCTGACACGTCTAAACAAAAAAACAATTTCCTGTCTGGTAGCAAAAGTTGCTGCTGGAAACATGGGTGACAATACCGCCTTAGACATCGAAACTGTTACCTTCCCTGTTTGGTGACTGACGAGGCCAGAATATTGCATTTTCTTACGCGTTTTATGTAGAAAATTGTTTGTATTCGAGCATATACATTTTTATACTTACTGTCTATCATCTTTGAAATAGTCATGGAAACGACCATTTAATAGCTAATTCTGTTCAAATTCCATTAATGTTTGGGGCAACTTGCTTCTTACAGATTTCTTATTTATATTTTTTGTTAGGTTCAATTACGAGGTAGACTTCAGAATATCCACGAAATGTTTCACACGAGGGTAGACAGATGCATTGCTTTCAACCAATTCCGTTCTTATGAGATCTTAAAAGATGGCTGTGGCGACGGTGTCATTTTTCCTAGTGACATTGGATTCACTTCCTTCAACCAATGGTTCTACAGTCCGATATTTGAGTCTTTCCATCTTCGCGGCAGCACCAGCATCCAATTTGAATGCACAATCTATTTCTGCGCGTCTCCATGTCGTCCAAGATCTTGTAAGCATCCAACAAGACCAAGCTTCAAAAGTGACATTGCGACACAGGCGGTGAAGGATACGAACCTTAAGCTTGATGGAAAAGATTTTGACATAAATTCATCGGCCATCGAAAGTGAATGAAATCATTTAATTTGCTAATTTTTATAATACAACTTATCCTAGTAAGATTAATCGGCGATTAAAATTTCCTGCTTTATCACAGAATGGGAATTTATAATAATGCCAACTGACAACAGCGAAGTCTCGTATATTTAAGATGAAAATTTATCTTTCACTCTTCCTTATATATGCTATCTGCTAAATTACAATGTAAAACAAGACACACTATTTGTCATATATATATATATATATATATATATATATATATATATATATATATATATATATTCTTATTAGCTGTCAGGAAATACTGAAGTAAATTCCACGCCGTATTAGAATATTTCTAATGTGTTTTGTGTTCTGTGATTATAACATTATATTATTAATTGTAAGATTCCTAATATTGAGTTTAAAGCTGAGAACCTTGCGTCCTTCATAGGAACTTGGAGGAAAAAAATCTTTACTGTAAACGGATTTTAAATATTTATAATCTAAAATATAAACTTTGTTACTAAGTAAATGAAAAATTTTAAACCACGTTAGTTTAATTGTAAGAATCGGAATTAACAAGATTCACATAAATATGAATCTTTTATTGGCATTGATATATCGAACTTTTTTAAGGCAATCTAAGTTCATATAAAAACTTATATAAATAGAAGGCTATTAATTTTTATATATATATTTAAAAATACAATGCATGACTCTTGACGAGAGATTTGATCTCTTTTTCTTTTCCTTTTTTCTTCTTTTTTCTTTTCTTTTTTTGATCTCTTTTTTCTTTTTCTCTTTTTTTCTTTTTTTTCTCTTTTTTTTTTCTTTTGTCTTCTTTTTCTCCTTTTCTCTCTCTCTCTCCTTTTTCTCTCTCTCTCTCTCCTTTTCTCTCTCTCTCTCTCCTTTTCTCTCTCTCTCGCTACTAAATGATCAATAAACTTCTTATTTGACAATCTACAGAAAAATCTTTCGTGTAAATTAAATTAAATTAAAGTAACTAAATTCATAATTATTTCTGTTTTGTTTAACTTTTAATGGTCAAATCTTTTAACCAGAAATATATTAAAAGAACTTCCTGGTTTCATTTCAATATAGGCAAAATAGAAATAAGAAAGCATAAGGATTCTACAACCAACAAGATAAACTTCCTATTAATCGTTGATTAACAACTTCAAACAAGAATATGCATTTAAATTGCAACTTTCTACAGTTAAATTACCAAATTATGAAGTTGATATTTTGGTAAAACCTACTTATCTCTTTATGAAACCAATGCAATTTTTCAACAAGTCATATATTGCCAATTTGACAAAATTATTTTTGGGTTACAGCCATATGATATCGAAACACCTGTTCTAGTACGATTACCGAAGACAAGGCAACGTCAAGCCTGGTCAGTACCAAGATGGGTGAGTGCTTGAGAATACCGGCAAAAGGTTAAGTCGTAAAATAACAAGTCAATCAAAATTTGTTTCCCGTGTTAGACAAAACCAGATTAACAATTCAATTATAAATAAATAACTAATTGACTTTGAATTTTCTAAAAATGCCTGGGCTGATTTTAACGAAATACTATCGGCACATTTTATGATCGAAGGTCTGTCTTGAAAATATGGATGTGTTTGACTTCGTTAGAAAAATCTTCGAAGCGAATGTACGATTCACTGAATAATCTCCATCAAAATAAAAACAAACGATAAATGCATTTTGATTCAATTTCTTTTTTTCTTTACTCTATGACGTCTGGCAAAATTTTCTCTTCATATTTACTTATCCAGAACACTTATATAATTCTCTTTGTTGGAGGTTTTCCTCATGATTTTATTCCTGGTTTCTAGGGTTTTGTATATTGATACGGTAACCGTTTCGCAATTTGGAAATGGGTTTTCGGGGTCAGTTTTCAGAAATAATTTCGTCTTTTTTAATGTTTTGTATTTACTGCTATTGCAAACTATTCATCTTTTCGGAATTAAAAAATATTATATATGTCCGTATTTTTCCATTTTGAAATTAATGTTTCCTTGGATTTCTTTTCACTTTTTATCATTTATATCCAATGGTTATCAGTATTTGTCTTTTCTTCTACTGGATGGTAAAATACTTTAATCATTATATCTGCTACACTTTCGAAATATTTTCGTTTCGGATTTTTTTTTTTTTTTTTTTTTTTTTTTATCGTATGAACTTTGACATCTGCAATATTAAGAATTAAAATCTATCCATCAGGTTTTGATAAATGGAATAGAGAAATAATTTTTTAAAAAAAATATTCATATCTTAGATTATCTATTTCTATTTTTTTTTTTTTATCTGGCGAATATTTTTCATTGCAAATGCTTTTGTGAGATAAGATATTAATTGTATTATTATGCTTTTTAGATTTTGTTTCGTCTTTTTATATTTCTTATCTCTATTCTTGCTAAATTTATCTTATTCTTCATAATCTCAGGATTAAGTCTCGCTATATAATCTCTCTCCCTCTCCTCTTCTCTCTCTCTTCCTCTTCTCTCTCTTCCTCTTCTCCTCTTCTCTCTCTTCCTCTTCTCCTCTTCTCTCTCTTCCTCTTCTCCTCTTCTCTCTCTTCCTCTTCTCCTCTTCTCTCTCTCTCCTCTTTCTCTCTTCTCTCTCCTCTTCTCTTCTTCTCTTCTCTTCTCTTCCTTCTTCTCTCTCTTCCTCTTCTCTCTCTCTGCTCAATTTTAATAGTATAATTCAAGGAAATCCTTTTACTCTCATCCTCGTTGCTCACGTTTCACTCTCGTCAGATTTTCGTTTTTTTTTTTTTTTTTCTTCTTCGGCATGCAATACCTTCTTAGAATTATAAATGGAACAAAAAACTCGCCTGCCGGTTCGTTTCAAGCCATGGAGATACTGTCACTATCCTATATCGCGTATACGTTAACAATTTTAAAGATTCCACCTGCAGAAATCATTTAATATGTAAGAAAAAAACGATAAATCTCTATGCAATAAAACAATAGTACGCCAATGCATTTATAAAATAAAGATTGGTTTGACCATAAAGTTCGTTTATGATTTTTAAGTAACGTTTCCATGAAATAAACCAAACGAAATTTTTGGCCAACCGACGATAAACGTTTCCTCAGAGAACTCTTCGCGTTTCGACCAACGTCGAGTCCTACGGCTAACAAACAAATATGGCGCATAACTCAACATACATGAATTACTGAATGGTTTACAGAATATCTTCGATTTTATTTTCGAATTATGTCTCTTTCCTTAATTTTAATGTACTGACTCTTCACTGCCATTTATTCTTGTCTGATGGAGTTTTAGAAATCACATATTTTACCAAATAACGTAAACTCTCGCTATGCTTCGAAGAATAATTGATTGGAAGTTTTAATCCTTCGACCCCGAAAAAAAAAAAAAACTGTAAAGGACGGTTTTCTTTTGACGCCGCTAGTATTTTAACTATAAAAGTGATTTTTTTTTTTCTTTTTTTCTTTTTTTTCTTTTTAACAATGATTAGAATTTTAATAAAATCTCTACTTCTGAGCATGAAGATAAACTACATCCGGCAGCAGGGGCTCTAATCAGGAAATTGGAAAGTTTGAAGAGCGTGAAAGAACCACTTGCTTCCCAGGTCCACCCTGACCCTGGTTGCTATGGGCAAATAGTGAATTCCCATTTATAAATAAACTCTATAAAAATAAATTTTATAAAAAAAAAAAAAAAAAAAACAGTAATACATTTTATAAAGGGTGTTTCATTAAGACGGATCAAAATCAGCAGTAAATAAATCGGTGCTTTTGGTGAAAATTTATTTCTCTATTGCATCATGTTATTTAAGTCCTGGCAATTATGGGTAAAAAAAAAAAAAAAATTAATATGGCTCAAGGCTTCGGCGGCACACCTTCACACGATGGTCAAAATTCTCTGTATAGTTACTCCTCGGTCACACCAAATATGACTTAGTATCTCATGCTTCAGCTATTGAATTGTTGTTTGACATAACACCAAAGGAAGAAATCTAAAGGGGTCAAGTCGCACGATCGTGGTGGCCAATTAACTTTGCTGTTTCGAGAGATGATGCAACCTGGGAACTTCTCATTGCACTTATGTTCCATTTTCGTAATAGGCTTCAATAACTTTAACACGTTGTTTGATTGGCAATTTCGACCATGGAAAGATTAACAGACTTAAGTTGTTAAATCTGAAAGAAAAAAAATCATTAGACGCTTAAACTTAATTCACATTTAAAATTGGAACACACACTTATAACAAAAATTACCAACAATACCTATTCATAATAGTATTTCTCATTCAGTTATGTGCCATGCGTGATACACACTTAGGTGATCATGTATCTTTCGGTACATGACTGACGAGGCAGATTTTTTCCGACAGTAGGTTGCCATTTCTTTCTACTGTAGATTAGTTGCCATCCAAGTCTACAGAACCCGGTTTGATCTGCTATTTACCCACAGTTGTGGGGAGAAGAGGATCCATACCTTTCCGAAGTGTATTAGCACGTAAGTGAATATAACTGATTCGACTGCAATTCGAACCCGGCTTTCTGATTCCCCAACCCGAGCCGCTATTCGTTACTCCACCATGAGCAAAATGACCATTTTAATACCTTATTGTTGAAAGCATACAATTATGCTCAAAATATTTAGATTTCGTCATTAAATAACGCATAAAGGTTATGTCACTAAACAACCAATCAGCGAATCAAATCGAAATATATAATGAAAGCAAATCTATACATGTTTTTATTCTTGAGGTTTTACAATAGAAATATTAAACATTATTAGCATTTATTTACAGGAGTAATTTTACCTAATTTTATATATACAACATTTTAAAAACTAAGACAATTGCATTCAAACTAACGTAATATTTATCATTTACAAATTTATAATGAAATAAATATATATTTATTTTATTTATAAACATTTACTAAGTTATGAAAATATATAAAGCAACTATAATGAAATCCTTACTATTTACCATTTTATAAAGCTCGAATCAACTGGCAATTAGGTGTTTTGCCAATCATTTTTAATAAATAGCATAATAGTTCTTTTTAAAAAAAATTTTTTAATTCTCATGAACAAAGCAAATGTATAAATTCACTTTCATATGTTTAGCTTTTATTAAAATTCTAATAATCATCTTTTGAAACGTACCTTATCGAGTAGTGAAGATTATTAAATAATAGCTGTGTCAAGGAAAAAAACCGACATTTTGAAACGTTTATTTTTTTGCATGCTCGAGAATTTATGGAGGTATTCCTTCACAGCATAGGAGTCATAAATTTGGGCTTGTGTTCACGAAGAAAAAAACAGTACAAACAAATATACACAATAACAATGAAAAACATGTTAAATTGTATGGTACTTTCATACAATATTATTTTTGTATTTGTGTGGGTGGGTGTTATTTTACATTCCACTTGTGATAATGTACCTATTTATAAAAGGGAATAAGACACTCCGTAATATCACAAGTCTTATGATGGGCCTATTTGAAATGTGTTGACCTTAGATAGACTCATACCATACATATCACCATAGTAAACCTGCTAAAATCTCAAATTCACAAGCTTTTGAATATACATGCTGTCTATGGTTCAAATGTTCGACAAATTCCTTTAGGATTGTTGCTATTAAAACACTTTTCCTCGCCTGCCTATGTTCGTTTAAACTAATAATTCTAGTCGTAAACGTAAAGAAATTCCTCGTCAGTGTTTCCGTCACGAAACCAGGTATTTGTGAAATTACCCTGACCTCGTCTTTAAAATAAATTATAACTTTTTTAATTTATAGTTTTATAGATTTTTAATTTTAAGTTGATGGGGTAATCTAGTTGTTACATGAATTCCCTTGTTACGTTAATTCATTTCGATCATGCTGTGAAATTCGTAGTCTTGATAGAAATAAAATGAATTTAATGTTATTATGTGGAATTGGCACAACATTATTTTCTTAATTTTGTCTAAGGCACAGATTTTTTTTTTAATATTTTAATAAAGAATATTTTAATTCAACTCTGAAATTCTTGTACGTTTTCTTTAATTTTTATATAACAAATATATTCCAATTGTCTGATTTCAAGGTTAGTTTTACAATGGAATTGTCAGGAACATGGTTTCAATACAAGGTTTTTTTTTTTGTTTTTTAATCTAGAAATGCTGATTCTTCATGGGAGGCATAAATTTCCATGTACTGGAATTAGATTTCACGAACGTGCAAATTCGATTTAGAATTGCAAATCTACACAGTGTCCATTATATTATAAACAACAGTTTAGATCGTAACATCTCACCATGGGCTTTTCATTTAAACCCCCCCCACACACACACACACACATACACCTCTTTTTCGCGTACTGCCATGAATTTCTTTGGACAATACGAGACCCGGAATGATGTTACTTCATTGTGCATAAACTTCGTATTTTATTCATGTTTTTTTTTGTTTTTTTATTGTTTGTTTGTTATATAATGTTTTATTTTCAGGGATACAATTTTTGGAGGGGTGCATCGTGTAGATTATTATTATTATCCTTTTTTCCACTTACTTATGATGAGCACCACATTCGGATCCTTTCGATGTGTGGCAGGGTCATGTTTAGAATTAAAACTATGTAAACAATTTTATTCACTAGGTCATTATAGGCTGCTGTCATTGACAAATTACCCCGCTTGTGACTCTATGAATTTTGTTAGCCGATTGTGCCATTGCTGGAAATATTCTTGGAACTCGTTTCCGGAAGACATTTTTATGTCCGCAAATCTGTCCTTTCTGGGTATTTTTTTAATTTTAGAAATAGCCCAAAATTACGGGGGATTGGGGCTATGCCTGGTAAGTAAAGTTGATGATTAATTTTTTTAGCCAGCAACTTTCAGATATCTAAGGCAAGGATGGCCAACCTAATAAGTGGCGCATTGGATCCTTTTGATGAAAAGAAACTAAGCCACTTCTACTCATTCATTTCAGTGATTTTATATTTATTGCACGTCCTTTGCGAAAGTGCTAAAAGGATACGCCCCTTGTCATAAGCATATATTTTTCAAATAAATAGATTTTATTATAACTTTAAAATATGTCCATATTACAACACGTACTAAAAGGAAGTGGATGTTTGTGTGGCGCATTTAAATTAATCGTACAAAATATTGGCGTATGGAATCAAAAGGCTAGCCACTCCTGATCTAAGGCATCACTCACGAAAAAAATTACGATGGAGAATCTGCTTGTTAGGCCATAGATCGGCTCTTTCTCAACAGAACGGGGTATCGTAACCATTTCCTCATTTCCAAAAAATAAAAATACATTATATACTCTAGTTCTAGTTTGATAATCAATTTTTAACGCAAAATGTAGGGATCGCAAAATAGACTGGGAAATTTAAGATAAATCATACATATTCGCTACTGGTTGCACTATATTAGCGATCTCCACGAGATCGCTAAAAAAAAAAAAAAAAAGAGCAAAGCATGATGAAAAAGACTCCAAACTTGACGGAAACAAAATTTTATCGTCTAAATTTTTGTTATTACTAAGAATACGCCAAAAATACTTTGATCTTTCCTGATCAAAGTATTTTTGGCGTATTCTTTTACATTTTTTTAATCGTTCCAAGCACGTCCGGAATTTTCGTTAAAATTTTTTTTTTTTTTTTTTAACAAAATTGACTGATGGCAACCATTTTATAAAAAAAAATGAAAATCAGTTTGAAATTCTTTTAAATATAAATTATCATTTTTTTCAAAACTTAATTTAAGAAAATCAAAAAATATAATGTTTATTTAAAATAATTTTAACCAAGCTTAACTTAGCTTCGGTGCCGAAAAGATGTATTTTAAAAATAAAACAAGGCAGGTCATAAACTTTCGCCTCATTTGACAGGTGATTGATGGCATATTGACGGATTCCGTGAGGATAATTTGTTCTACGGATGGAGAGAATTGAAGTTATTTACATTTAAGTGAACAAATTATTTATCTCGTTATTTTTAAGGAAAACTTTCCGCGCTCTATTTTTTTGTACTTAGCTTTCACCTTTACGTTTACGATGCTTTATGGAAAATATAAAGAAATTAAAATAAGACTGTTAAGAGTGAGATTAAATTTCATAAGAAAGGTATCTAATTAATTTATAGGTACCTTTTATGAAATTTTATCAGAAGTGTGCATAAAATACTAAAATTTTATGTATATTTACTACATTTTACTGTGTTATTTATATTTCCATTCATTTTATTAATTTTGATATTTCATTTATGGAAAAATTCCATAACTTAGATTAATATAAAAATAAGATCATATAAATTTCATAAGATGATACTGATACTTGTAGGTACCCTTCTCAGTTGAAATTGAAAAATCAAATTAACTTCACACGTGTTTCGCAAAAGTAAAGGCCTTAACAGCGGAGAACAATGCTGAACTCAAATAACGCAACTTAATTTTATTCTGGTTGGTCTTCCGTACTTTATAATTAGAGCCCGATTATAAACACAAAATTACATTTCTTAATTACTGCGGGTATTAGACAAAACGATACAATTTACAACGCGCTAAAAAAGTGATCTATCTCATAAGGACACTTACGAAAGTGGATGCGGCTTTTAACTAATTTTATAATATTTTAGCAACTTAAAGGTAAATATCTATTATAATTAAAGTAATAAATAATTGTATTTAAAATAAATTTTTCACCGAATTTTTTTTTTTGCTTTCAGAAAATATTGTCCAAATTCATAAAAACAACCAAAAGCAAATAAAAGCATTTGAAATTAAAATATCATTGTTTTATTGAGTTTTGTGTTACAATTCAGAGCTGATTTTCAGGTAGGGGGGTTCAATTAAAAGCAAAAAAAAAAACCATGATTTTCATTCCTCAAAGCCTTGTGATTTTAAATATTGTAATTACTAAAGTGGACTCGATCGAATTTCTAGGGTCTTCATAAAATTAATTGGCGGGGGGGTAATAAACATAAAAATATTTCTGCCATGACTTTAATAAAAGAAAACATATTTATAATTTATTTCATTTGTGAATAGTTTCTGAAAGTTTCATTAGCATCCGACAATTATTTTTATTTTTGAAAGATTTTCCAATTCAATGTGAGTCATACAAAAAGTACTAAAAGTTGTATGTTATTTTATTAGTTGCGGTGATACAAAGAGAAACAAGGATTTTTAAATGAAAATTCAGATCCTTCTAAAAAGGAAACATTTTAAAAAAATAAGGAAAATAAACTTTGATCGTGCTATGCTTTTTTTTTTTTCTTTTTTTAACGATCTCGTGGAAGTACGTACACTATACACAGGTATTTTCTTGAAGGGGTTAAAATTAATGCATTATTTGGCAACCCTAGCCAACATGGTAGGTCTACATTCTACCTGTTTCTAGTAAAATAAAGTTGAAAGGTTGATATGTTTTCAGCGGTATATCAAACTCTGGGTTATTTAATGCTGAAATCGAAATATTTTAGAAGTAAATTTATGCTTTTAACTCGAGATAATTTGTACATACGTTTGCTCTGAATGTATAAAATTAATTTTTAGATATATATTTTGTAAGTGATAAAATGTATTGTTGGTATTTTTTTAAAGGTATTGCTGGTAATTTCACTGCAAAGTGTATTTTTTATACTTTAGTGTTGTATTGATTGTCATTTTAGTATAAAAATGAATTGTTGGTAATTTTATTATAAAAATGTACTGTTGATATTTTAGGGAGTTTACTATTCAACCATAGCGGTTTTCCTAACAGGTGTTACCACCCCGGATCAGGGTGGACCTTGAACAACAGCAATTAAGAGTTAGTCTCACGCACTTCACTCCGTGCCCGATCAGAGACCTTGCTGTCGGATGCAATTAATCGTTATACCTAGGACAATGTAAAAAAAAAAAAAAACAATACAAAAAAACGTTTGTATAGTGTAGTTTTTTTACTTACAATGACTTGTGGGGTAGCCTACATCATGTCCCGGTAATCCAAACAAAAAGGTTGTCACTGGAAAGGTAATACCTCAGTGATGTAAACACTTGCGAAATGAAGATGAAAGCAAATTTGAGATAGAAAAAAATCTATTAATTTTTCATTTATATAAGGTATTAGTTGATTTTTTTTAAATGCCATGCATAGTGGTTGTAGCGTTGCTCTCCATGTAACGACAAAAGGGAAGAAACATGTGATATATAGGCGGCAGGCCCAGGATAAAGGAGCTTCCGTACTCTGGCATGGACCTAAATCTTTGCATAAGATATTTTACGGTAAGTATTCTTCCTCGCCATTTCGGGTAACTTTACGGTTCAGTAATGGACAGCGGATGAGGAGTCGGAGAGCGGAGTTCGAATTCCAGTCGAATCCATTACATTCTAGTGCTAATATACTTGGGAAAGGTATTAATCTTCTTCTCCTCCCACCAGCTATAGCCTTGGATGGCAACTGGTCCACCGTAGAAATAAATGGAAAACTACTGCAGGAAAAATCTGCCTCTTCAATCATGTATCGAAAGATACATGATCGCTTAAGCGTGTATCACGCATGGCACATAACTGACTTGTATAAAAAATTAATATAATTTATTTGCTATACAATATATCCAGGATAACGCACAATACTGCAATATTCATAAAATAGTTGTGTGTGTGTATATATATATATATATATATATAACAGAAAGTTCAGAGATCGAACTAGACAAGAAATAAGCTTATACGGTATATGAGTTCTTTGTCATTTCGACTGTTCATTTCTTTAGCAAAGACCACATCTCCTTTCTTCAACCAATCGTGCCATTTGACATACAAGATTTCTTTGAAGTATGTAAGAAATCAGTCACTTTAATAGTACGTTCACTAATCTTAACCCCAAATAGCATCTCAATCCGCTTTCTCCAGATTCCTTTCACCCATTAAACGATATAAAATGAACTTGTACAACTTTCTCTACTGCTCGGCAATGCATGAATCGTATCCTCTTCGTTTCAAGAAAGCGAACGTTAGAATATGTGCGGATATGCTTGTGTACGAATAGCTCAACTTAGTGCTAAATGTTTCTTCTTTTGTGCTAAATGAAGATAGAAAAATATTAAAAGTACATCTTAATAGGCATATCTTAGGAATAGGTATCTAACATCATATTCAAAAATCAATATGGCAGAAACCGAATTAAAAATAATACAAGTAAAGAACAATATAGTCGAAATTTATCGAGCGCAAAGAGGAAAGATGGCTTGGAGAATTTGACAGTCAGACAGGAAACATAAGGTATCTAATTTGTGTTGATCTGGGACGACGGCGTCGATTCGATATTAATAACGCTTCGTTCTTCCTCGTCTGCTGATCGCTAGCAGTTTTGGTTAGGATATAAAAAAAGACATTAACAAAGAGAATTTTAATCTTATCTATTTTTATTCACGTCGACATGTATATTTCTAACTAGTCAGTAGGGCTGCTCTCTCATCACACTGCGCAAATGTTGTAATCACGAAAGAAATACGTCTACATTGTACGACGGTTAAGACTCGACTAACCGAAAAGAACTTTATCTATCATTCCTAATTTAGCCAATCAAAATCGACTTCCTTTGTTATGTCCTTTATCTGACCTCAGAGGTCAAAATGAGGAAGTCAGAACAGAAATACAATTCTCTAAAAAAATAAGTTTGTTAAACTATTATTTGACACTTGCTTATGTAAATATTTAACAGAACAGTGATTAGCAAAGATAGACAAGCCTTACTTAATACCTAAAGGGGCAAAACGTATTGAAAAAGAATCCAATCTATTGACGGAAAATAAATCTGTTTTCGAAAATTTAGTTCACGAAAGAGATAATTAATTATTAATAAACGCACTCGAGTAGTAGGCAGCTTAATAAAACTCGAGACACAAAATTCTTTGAAGTGTGGAAGAAAGAAATGAAAAAGAGAAAGAGAAGATGATGAAATATCTGAATTAAAAATGAACATTGTTTATACTTAATTGGAAAAACAAAACACAGACGACTTCCGTTTCCGGAGAAACAAGATAGGAATGTAACTCACGCGCACGAAAACATGAAATATTAATTTTTTTTTTTTTTTTCAAAAGAAAGATTTAAGAGAGATGAATCAAAGTCAAGGAAAAATGTTAAGAAAAACATTTACAAAAAATAGAAAGCAAAATGTAGTAGAACATATTTGTGAGAAACATTTTTTCTTGAGGTTCACCCTGTACGAGGCCCAAGAGCCCCTCGAGGTAGAGGGTTACATTAAGAAGCAGTTTATGAGAATAAGAGGGGAACATAAAGTTTAACCCTAGACTTGTAGTGATCGGAGAAGCATCCTCTTGGGAGTCGGTTCCACAGCGTAGTGGTTCACGGGAAGATGCAGTTCAAGTAGAACTTAGTTCTCGTCTATAGAATACGAGGCGAATGTCGGTGGTTTGCTGCAAGATGAGTGGTATGGTGTGTCCTAACCGTAAAGATAAGACCCGACGGAAGCAAAGAATGTAGTTCGTCTGACCACTTTCCTTCGAAGTAGGGATACAGCTGTGAGTGTCTTGACACATCCCGGATGTGAGAGAGCAGTGAGGATGGAAAATAGTTCTTCACCCAAAATGACTCGGAGACATTTTTTTAACTCTATCGAGACTGGAAAGTGAAAGCTGCACAACAGCCGGCCAAATATGGCAACATTACACTATTTTAGGCCTAATCTGGCTCTTGTGAAGGTAGCAGATAGCATGGACAGACAGGTAATTACTTGAGCGGTACAGGGAGCCCATAATTTTACCTGTATCTTTAGTGAGTCATGGGTGAGTATAAGGCCCAATAGTCTCTCAAGGCGCCTGGGCCTCCCCTAGGGAACATCCATTCACTGTGAGTGGCGGTAGTTCAGGGCTCGATCGGCGATGATGGAACGTAAATAGTTTGGTTTTCGTGGCAATGTAACCAGCCAAACAGAGCTAGAGTGGATGGGAGATCAGCTACCAATCTCTGCTTAACACGAGTTTGGGATGTTCACCTATCTATCGTCGTACCATCGGCATATACATTCTCAAATGTCTGAGTATATTATTAGGCTTTTATTTCTGTGGTCTGGCCATTGACAACAGATTTTGTACAGGAGATAAGAATATTGGACACAGACTAGACTGCAACAGATATATTTTCACCTAACAACTCAAATTTCTACTAAACCAAAACATTAACTCGAAAACTAGTCATGAGAACTGCATACAACCGCTTTCTCAATTCTTAATTGTCCTTGTGGACTAGCGCTACATATTAACAGACAGATACTTGTCAGATCAAATGATTCTTGGTAAGTAAAAAGAAATGAACACTTGCATATAGGTCATTATTTTTTTTAAACCTGGCGTATCCGAGATTTAATTTAATTTAAAAATAATACATTTATTTAGCTGCTTGTAGGTAGAACTAAAAACACGTTTCTCACAACGTAGTTTCCTTCTTAACACTTCCGCTGCTGTTGTCATAGTTATACAGTTTTTTATGGAACTTACATTGCTTGCTGTCTACATGTGTATGCTTTGAAAAGCACGTGAAATATCGGCTCCATGAAAAATTACCACCGACGTCTTTATAGTAATTTATTTTCAATAAATGGTAATTTCATATTTATTTCAAAACAGGCGAGGCAACAATGTTATAACATTGAAACACTTAAATTGTAAATATATATATTTATATGAGAGGCGGTACAGAAATATACTCGGCCTGAGTCATTTGCAAAAGCAATTTATCAAGCATTTTAAAAAAAAGATCCATTCAGTGTTGGATTATTTTTTTTTCTGATTTCGCCCCAAGCAAAGGTGATAATGCCACTAAGATACAGGGATTTACAGGGAGTGACAGCGAATGAAAATACTTTAGTGAGGAGAAATGAGGAAAGGACACTAAAGATGATTAAGGAAGACGCCTGACAGTGCATTTATATTTTTGAAGATTGTAGTTGGCAGCGAAGCAGGAAATCCGAAGTGAGGGTTCAATACGCAAGAGGTGTGAGAAAATAAACTATTAGAATAGAACTGGCGATTGTATCAACATTAAAACGACGAGACCAAGTTGAAATTCATATAGTTAAGTCATATAGAACTGTTGTCATGAACGTATTTGTAGAAAAGACAGATCGAAGTCACGTTACGACGGCGTGGGGAGGGTGTCAAGATGCTAGGTAAGAATCGATTAAATTACAGAACCTTCTTTGAATTTTTTGAAGAATCACCAGGTATTTAATAGAAGAACAAGAGTAGATATGGTACGCTACACAGATAAATGATTTGTTTTTGTTTAACGGTATATCAACTCCTTATGGATCATTTAATGCTGAAATTTACTTTTCTTGAGAGTTTTGAAGCAATAAGAATATATATTATTCTGCTTTCACATTTGGATACATGGTAAATGATACTCAGCTTTTGTGCATATATTTGTGTGGTCATAATTAGTAGTGGCAGAGATATGTGTTTTGTGTTGTATTGTTTTGATGCTATATTTTGGAATACAATTTGATTGCTTTAATATATTGTAGAACATTATATGGATTAATGTCATGAATGAGTTCTCTCGTGTTGGTTGGTTTTGTTTAGTGGTACCTCAATCTTTATGGGTTAATTAATGCCGAATTCTAAATATTTTGAATAGTTTTTATGACTCAATATATTTTGAACTCATTTGAATTCAGCTACAGATAAAAAGTATTTGTCTATATCTCTGAGATGAGGTATTATGATAACTTACATTAATCGGGATTTTATTCTCATCTTCATTGCCATATTCACAACGTTTCGGCTTTCCTCAGGTTATTGGAATTTCGAGCCGAACTCTTTAATTCGCCAACCGGGGGATATTGTTCTAGTTCTTCAGGACGTCTCAGTTATTTTTTTAACTCAACACTCCAAGTTTTGTTACGAGCCGGTACTGAGCTCACAGTTCTTTGTCACTGGATGTAACCAATGTCTTTACCCACTGGAACATGTATCTATGAGGATATCTGTGTTTGAAATTGTGCGACTTATAAATCTAATGTCTCAGTACCATATTTTACCAGTGTTCATATTGCAATTTTTCTGTTATTATTATTATTGCATTTTTTACCAGAGCTTATAATGCAATTCTTGTTCTTCATTAATTTTCTGTAGCACTCCATATTACTGGGTTCCATATTCTATTCATTACTGTGCTTGGTCGGCTCAGATTAGTGTGACCTAGCATATGTGCTGATTCTTTAAGTTTTCGCATTTTCCAGTGAGGCTCTCTGTCTATTATTTAAACCTCATTCCACAGAGGGCGGTGATCCCTTTCCTCCATATGTGGTCAGCTACACTTGATTTATCTATTTCCCTCGTGTTACCCTTTTTACGATGTTCATGTAGTCTTACCTTAATTGGACATCCTGTTTCTCCTTTGTATTTCTTACTACAGTTGCACGGGGTGGCGTACCCTTTGTCATGTTCTCCTCTATGAAGAGGTAGCTGCGAAGTATTGAACCACTTTTGAAGTTCGTCCTGTTGTTGTATGCAGCATAGACCCTTTGCTCCGATAATCCCTAGGGTAAGCAGACTGTTTTCTGAGTGCTGTTATCTTCTTGTACCCGTCTATCCCATTTTGTTGGAGCTGCTGCCATATACCCAGGGTAGTTGTTACATTGTAGGGTACTGCTTATACTGACCATTTCTTATCCATATGTTTTTGGATTGCCAGTTATGACTTTTGCTCGATGGCGTAAGCAGCGGACGATCGCTTTCTTTACGCTGTATGGATAGTGGGAGTTTAAGTAGAGATATTGCCTGGTGAATGTTGGCTTGCGGTATACGGATGTCTTGAATCTCTGCTCTGTTCGAAATATTAGTACATCCAGGAAGGAGAATTTGTTGTCGTATTCACACTACATTGTGAAATGTATCGATGATCCTATTGAGTTCAAATGGTCCAGTAATGAGTTCAATACCCGACCACAGCATTAGTGAAACAGAACTTGGAGATTTGAGTTGAAGGGAAATAACTGAGACATCCGGAAGAGGCATGACATGTGGAACTAGAACAATCTACCCCAGTGGAGGAAATAAAGGATTCGGTTCGAAATACCAACCACCTGAAGAAGGCCGGAGCGTACAACGGATGAAACATTGTGAATATGGCAATGAAGATGTGGATAACAGTCCGAATAGTGTAAATAATGCAAGTAATGAAAAGTATTGTTGATCATTTTGCTTTAAATATATCTTACTAGGAACTTTACTATAAATAGGTATTGTTAGTAATTTTACTCTAAAAATGTATTTTTATAGTTTGATAATGTTTCGTTTTGTGTAGAGGTTCAGTATTTGCTCATAGCTGGGATTCTAACAGGTGCTACCAACCCGGGTCAGTACGAACCTAGGAACAACAGCAATTAAAATGTGCTTCTACGCTCCTCAAAAACTCCAATCTCCGAATCAAATGCCTTGCTGCCGGACATACTTTATCTTCATACCCAGGACGGGAGTGAATGTTAGATCTATAAATATTTAAGAGGGATTCTGACAACAGTAATTTTTTGGCATGAGACTGCCGACCAAATTTTCCTATCAGTTTTCTAGCAAATGATTCAATATAATCATTCCACTTGAAGCCAGTGAAGAGCGTGACTCCAAGAAGGCGCAAAATAGTGCTATTCTAGAGTTTCGCATTGGCCATGTCAGTCAGACTTAGAACTTTTAATATAGCTTCGTTGTATTTTCATGACAATAAAAAGTAATTACTTATGTTGGGTTAGGATTAGCACTAAATTTAATTTAACGTGATCGAGGCCCTCCAGGTAATACCTCTCTATCGGGAGTGGGCTAGTCTGAGGCATCCACGAATGGGTAAATAGGGCAGGTTGATTTTTCACTTTGTTTAAAACAATCAATATTGCACTCAGCAGGAACGCTGGAGTTCAATGTGATAAGCCCTGACACCATGAATTAGATTCATAGCATATACCAAAATTTGAGCATTTACGTTTAAACATCGTCTAAGAAATGTACAAAAATATCTAATTTCAGCAAGTTTTTGCTTACAAACTGACTTCAAATTTTTTTCTATTTCAAGAATTAATCCTAATAAAGTTGATATTTTGTATTAAATGCATTGAATGGAAAATATATATTTAAACCAGAATTCTGATTATATGAATTTTTTTTTTACTGTGTTTGATAAGTAAAAAGTCTAAGATTGTTCAAGATTACAAAAACTCTAATCAATAAATATATAACAACGTAATACTGCTAGGCACAAATTATAAGAAAAATGTTTTAAATTTACATTGTTTATTGAAGATCGAATTCAAACTACCGCACTGTATAATATATTACATCATAATACAGCTAAATTGTTCGGTATAATTTATCTTTGAAGTCAATGAAAGTTTTATTTGATGACACACTGATTTAGTAATAATGTGTTTCTGTCATGGTTTTTGTCTATATAAAATTTGTGTGACTCCAGTAGTTAATTTAACTCTTCTTTCTACACCTTGCAAATATCCAAGTAAATTCAGCAACTCCAACTTCGTTCTTTTCATTTGAAAATCTTGCTGTTCACTATTTAAAAAAAAAACATTCTGCAAGCGCGTGTTTACAAACTCCATTTTGTGGGAGATTAATCAAATTTGACCAGTGTATTGATTTAGAGATGATAAATTTGTTAAAATGTCTTTGATAGTCTTCTTTGATATTTCTGAAACAAAAAAAAAATTATTGAATTATTATTTCTTTATATTTTTGTGATTTAATTTGAATTAAATTATTAAAATAGTCTTATTAATTGACATACCTAATTAAATATTAATAAATGTTTACTTATCTAATGAACAACATTTTTTATAGCGTTTTCCCTCACCTCCACTTCATCTGACTTTAATACTGAAAAAAACAATCTTATGCACATTCTGTGTTCCGGTCGACTGTTACTTTATTCACGGGATCAAGATGAAGATATACAGTTATTGATTATAGAATTTATTATCCCTTTTTAGTTTCAAACCAAATAACTGTATATATTCCAATTATACATTTTATAAGGCTGTAAGGCTTTTAACTGTTCACTTTTGAATCTAAACTTAATCTTTAAACCCGTCTCCTAAAAAAAGCAATAACGTTTTAGAAAAAATATTTTGTGCCACAATTTATCATTTTAAATTCCAACTACCAAATGGAGTGAAATACCAAAATCGACCTGCCGTAAATACCGTGGAGTATTTTTTATTTAGTCCAAGTAATCGTGTGCTACCAACCTATTTTAAACTAGACTTGGTTAGGTGCTTGACCTTGTTTAGCGGCATATCAACATCTCTATGGGTTATTTTATAAAAGAATCTAAATATTTTTAATTTTGAATGTAACCTTATGCTTTCAGTTACAGAAAAAATGTATTGTTCGTCATTTTGCTTTAAATATGTATTAATGGGTGGTTGATTTTGTTTAGAGGCATATCAACACCTCTGTGGGTTATTTAATACCGACATTTATATATTGTGAACAAAATTTTATAGCTTCAACTAAATATATTTTGAACGCAGTTGTATGCCTTCAAGTACAGATAAAATGTATTGATCATTTTGTTTTAAATATGTATTGTTGGTTGGTTGATTTTGTTTAGTGGCATATCAACAGCTATATGGGTTATTTGATGACGAAATCTAAACATTTTGAATACAATTTTATGGGTTCAACTAAATATATTTTGAACATAATTATATGCATTCAACTACAGATAAAATGTATTGTTGGTAATTTTAGTTTAAATAGGTATTATTGGTAGTGTGATCATGTTTAACAACATGTCAACGTCTGGTTTATTTAATACCAAAATGTACATATTTTGTACGTTATTTTATGTTTTCAATTACAGATGTTTTGTACATAACTTTATACTTTAACGTTAAATGTATTTTTTTTTACATATGCAGTTTTTAGATTATATTGTATTGTTATTATATTATTATTATAATTGTATTGTGAGGAATTTACTATAAAAATGTAATTATATATTTTTCTAATGTTGCATTAATTTATCTTCATCATAATTTATGTTCCTAGGTTATGCCTCGTCAGTCATGTATAGAATGATCACATGCGTTAGCTGAGCGTTTACCATTGACGCCTTGAACAGATAAATTCTCATTTATCACATTGCAGGCACACACTCCTCCTCCTACTTCTCCTCATCATCATCATAATCCTATTTGAATTTTGTAATCGTACAGAGGATTCGAATGTAGAAGTCATATAGAATCTCCTCCACAGCGGGCTATCAATCATCAGCAATTCTTCTATAGTCATAGATTACGTGATCTGTAATACGTTGTGACTGCTTCCATTGCCGATTCAAAAGATTATACAAGGTTTCCTAATTCTGCTGAACATTTACTGGTCCCGTGTGCTTTCATATCGCTACCAAGGGATCGTTATCACATTAGAATCAATGTTCTAAAATAAATCTTCCTTTTGATTGAAGCAAATTCTGAAAATATTTACAAATCGAAGGGCGGAAATGAAGTGGCAGAGATATATAAGGCTATCATCATAAAAGATCACGGATGAGGATTTCTTTATTTAGATCCTTCGAAGAATGCAGATTTAAGTATATATTTAAGTAAGAAACACACAAAACAAAAAAGCTTTAACTTCGATTTAGCTAAGTAAGAACAAAAGCCTGTTCATGGAGAAAAAACAAAATCACAAAAGAATTCACAAGAATAGAATTTTAAAAGCAGAAAAAAAATTTGCGAAACGATATTCATTAATCTCGGTAAAAGTAATTCGTGTTTTTAATAACAAGAATCTTGCTTCTTTATAAGAATTATTGATGTTTAAAGGAAGGTTCTCACGTTTATTTAAATCTATTTTCCATTACACGTAAATTGGGATTTCTATGACTATTTATTCTCACTCATACGCCAGAAATCCTTTGCCACTGACTATGTTTTCCTGACATTTTTCGCTCTATGAGCGTTCGATTATTTATAGGTTACTTTAGATTTTGATGAGATTTCTTTTAATGTTTTTATACTTAGCAAATAAGGACAATTCATTAAGATCCGACACTTAGAGAACTGAGACACCATCAGGGATGTTTTTAATTCAAATGAATGCTTTGAATCTATTTAAATTCCCATAACGGCCTCTCTCTCTCCCTTTCTCCCCCTCGCCCTCCCTTTCAATATATATATATATATATATATATATATATATATATAATGGACTCTCCCGTTGGTTTCGACGTATGAGGAACTGAGAGCTTATTGATTGAGTTATGAAATTTTGTGCGATAATCTTAAGCAGCATTTAAGACCCGCTAGTGATTTACAAGGGAGGCCACATATGTAGCAAGTGTGAGGATTGTGAGATGAGATCACTGTTAGATTGGCTGACCTTATAGATCTTGCTCTCGCTTCTTGAAGATGATTCAGACAAGCAGATTGAAAATTGCTGAGTCCACGAAAACACGTCGATCTCCATTCTACCCGCTCCAAGGCTAAGCGCTCAATGGTTTACATGAGTCCAAGGTTAAGTGGTCAATGCCATTATATATATATATATATATATATATATATATATATATATATATAAATGCCAATCGCAGACAGTTAATCTTCATTCGGCAGATTTAAGCAGATAAATCTAGCGTATTGTTTTTACGAATGTAAACAAATGCCAAATATGTATGTCATATATATATATATATATATATATATATATATTAAAAAGGAAAAGATGGGAATTTGTTTGTTCTAAAATACGAAAACATTCACCTCCCTCTCTGTCGGGAACTGAGAGCTCAGGGGAAAAATCTCCGACTGATGCCAAATCCGTTGCATTTTCGATCCTGACTTGAGGCAATCGGATGTTTAGTCACACTGATGAGCCGTGATACAGCGAAACAGTCTGTTTGTTGATCACACAAATACACACACACACACATATATATATATATATATATATATATATATATATATATATATATATATATATATATATATACACTTATTTGTGGACAGAATTATTCGCCCCATTGAAGTTTTTGGATCTCTTACATTCATAGTTAATGATTTTTCTAAAAATTGATGCAATCAAAATTATTGCCCCTCCCGCTAGAAATTATGAAATAAAATTGCTCTTTGGCAATTGTAATTTTTTTGTCTTAATTTAATATTTAATACAAACACCTTTGAAAATGAAATGGTATTAATCTGATTCTATTTTATTGGGGTACATGCCATGTACCCCAATAACTCATTCATTTTGGAACCATGGCGAAGATGGCTGAAACTTCGAAATAAGATAGTCGATGCGTACAAAGAAGGTGATGGATATACAGCATCTTCCAAGTGTTGAAATGTTTCTATATCGACAATTCGTAGAATTATCAAGAAGCATAAAGAAACATATTGTGTTGAGAATAAATTGGCAGAAAACTTTTAATTTCTGAGAGAATGGAAAGGAAAATACCTAATACTGCAGATTAGTTTATATTAGAAGATATCTTGAACAAAAGAGTAAATATTGGAGCACTTTTCTGTAGTCAGATGAAACCAAACTAGAGTTATGTATGGAAGACAGTTAATGAAGCTCACAAAACAAACAAAAAAACCCTCCCTACAATTAAGTACGGTTGTGTGAACATTCTGCTCTGGGGATATTTTGCAGCTTCTGGACCGGGAAAATCAGGGAAAGTTCAAGGTATCATGGGTAAAGATCATTATTTGGCTATTCTTAAAACATTATAAAACCGAAAGCTGTCTTTGGACGACACTGGAAGTTCCAATATGACAATGACCCGAAAATCATGGTACGAATTGTTTCAAAATAGCAACATTTAGGGATTGACGAACCGCGCACAAAGTTCTGACATAAACCCCATTAAAAATTTATGGGTGTATTTGAAGAAAAAGTAAGAGAAAGAAGTCCTTCAAATTTGGTGGAACGAGAATCTATTGCCAAGGAATAATGGAGGAACATACCTATCACTGTTGTCGTGATCTTGTAAGGTACTATCAAAAATGATTAAAGGCAATAATGAATAGCAAAGGTTGCACAATGGAGGAAAAAGAGCCAATAATTTTGTCCTATGTTAAATGCGTTTTTGGTGTTATTTTTCGTATTATTGTTTGGAATTAAAATAAACATTTTGTTGTGGTCCTCACAACATTGTTTCGAATCCATTAGTTTTGAAAAAATGCACATGAAGTTTCTATGAAAATTTGAGGATTTATTTGTAATTATAGAAAGCGTGTTCACAACTGTATTTGATTGCTTATTTGAGCAGCAATCTCTCTTTTTTATACAAGGTTCATGAAAGGCGACTGACAAGGTATTACGATTAAGGTTTTCATTTAATTTTTCTTGTGTTTGTACATGTTTACTTTCCATCACATAAAGTACAGGTTGCGATGTATAACTTGTTGTTTAGATTATGCAATAATGAAAATAACATTGGGATCTCATAAGATATATTTACAAAAATTGCATAAAACTATCTTCAAATACTAAAGAGTAAATTTATTCAATAAAATCGCTTCAACGACGACCTCCATTCTGGACGGTTACCTTGTTTAACTTGGTGAATTCTGACGTAATCCTTGCATTCAGTTAATCTTTGGTGCTATAAGAAGTTTTGTTGGTCTCCCTCTCAACTTCCTGCTATACATAATAATCAAAGATGTTGCAGTCTGGAGAGTGAAGTGGCCAGATGTTAGTTGTGAAGTGGTAGGAGGAATCTGAGAGCCATGACTTTGTTCTCTTACTTGTATAGCGTGGTTCAGAGTCCTGTTCTCAGACATAGGGGCTTCTAATAGCCACATTTTGACCTAGAACAGCACAACGTCCTCAAGGTACTTGATGTACACATTCGTGTTGAGTCTGAAGACCTCACCAATAACTTTGGCAGTTCTTTTCTTAGAAGGATCAGAGTAAGTTTTCCTAGCTGCAGTAACGTAATTACCATTAGACTTATCCAGGTCTTTCCAAATCCTCTTCACTGTACACAAATTGACACCTAAACACTCTGAAATGGTCGTATAGAAGCTTCCAGCGCTAAAACCAGTGCAACTAACCGAATTTCGTCATGGTACTTGTTTTTGTCAACTACTGACCGTACTTTGCTGTGCAGGTGAAAAATAAATAAATAAACAAACAACACGCATGAGCGAAATTTAAACTACAATATATAGAAGCTTGTGTCTACTTAAGTTTCACGCTAATTCGGTTTTCAAGTCAATAGAACGTTCCAACCGGCTGAAAATCGCAAGTGCGTTTTATTACAGCCTAGGCTTTGAGAACTTTAATTTACTGCTCAGGTTTATTTTATCTAATCTTTTTTCCTTTCTTAGTTTTTCTTGTCTAAGGTTTCAGGATTTCTGGTTAGTCGTCTGTTGTTCACACTAACATGCTGGGATACACATACACACGCACCATACTGCTGGGTTACACACACACACACATACACCTGGGTTACACACACACACACACACACATACTTCTGGGATACACATACACACACATATATAGTAATTAGTTGGAAGATTTGATAATGATATTTAATTAATTCATCGAGTCTGATAGAAACCTCTACAGAATGCAGGAAGCACTGGACGGCCGTTTAGTCCTATATTTGGGACTCATCAGCATCCACTACCGAGTACCGAACCCTGACAGTTGGGTTGTCAAGCATACCGACTGTTCTAAATGGGTCTCGGTGACGAGGAGATTCCAAATCAGACTCAACTAAGCGCCGCGCGCTCACATATTCCGTGGCGGAACTCAACTGAGTTCTCTGTAACCATAGGACTGTGCCCCCGGGAACCACGACTACTCTCACCAAGCCGCTACCAACTGGAGCATTAGAATCTAATTACATTAATTATGCATTACATTAGAGGCAAGATACTATCATTTTAGATGATATGGTGAGATGTAACCGTAAGTTCTATGTTAATAGTTCCTTTAGTAACACATGGTGCTTGTGGATCTCCCTTCCGGCTTCATGCTTTCCAGTCAACTTTGTTCTTCAAATGTTTAAATACAACTGTAATCATTATGTTTTGTCTTCGTAATTCCTGTTCTTTTATTTTTTTCCGTCCTTAATAATGTTTTTTTATATATATATTTTCTCAAACTCAGTAACCTCTTGCATCTTATTGGCTTTGTTGCCCTGCCTGGGGTGACATGATAAAAATCTCATACATCTGAGTTTAACGCAACTATTTAAGGTTATTTTAGATATTCACACTTTGTGCATAGATGCATCCTTACACACATACACACACACACACACACACACACACACACACACACACACACACATATATATATATATATATATATATATATAAAGATATATGTGTATAAAGATAAAACTATATTTATATGTGTGTCTCTGTGTGTGTTTAGTTTTATGTTTATACACGTTTTCATGTCATATCAGACAGAAATCGATGTGTAAGTAAGCATACATCCTATATGTGCGCGCGCGTGTGTGTGTGTGTGTGTGTTGTTTGTTTGAGGAAGGTTTTTATGTAGGTCTAAGAATTAAGGAGAGAAAAGGAAGGCTTTTAAATTTTGAACTCCCACCTCTAATGGCTGGACTGCTTGATCAGGGCTTAAGGTAGATCTGCATATAGAACGATAAATTACCGCCTGTTCATACAGCTCGCTCCATTTGCAAATTATGCACACGTTACATGCGACTTTTTCCAAGCCGC
The DNA here is from genome assembly GCA_903632075.3 of Acanthosepion pharaonis. Classification (NCBI taxonomy): domain Eukaryota; kingdom Metazoa; phylum Mollusca; class Cephalopoda; order Sepiida; family Sepiidae; genus Acanthosepion; species Acanthosepion pharaonis. The sequence goes on from CAHIKZ030004854.1 coordinate 835,098, forward strand.
CATCTTGTCACATAAACTTCATTTTCTATCCCACTACCAACCTCTCTTCTAATCTTAGCGTTTTCTTTTTACTCCTTTTTACTTTAATTTTTCCTTCTCCTGCCTAAACTTATCATCTATTTCGCATTTTTCTTTTTCCATTTTTCTTTTTCATTGCTTATCATTTCCTGCTCTTTATTCGGATGTCTGTCTGTATGATCCTTCCCTTCACGATTACTTATATAAGACGATACTATTTGCCGCCATTCGTATCGTCTGTTACGGAGCTTTCTTTTTCTTTTCAATCTTAACACACTATACAATTCTTCCCTCCGATGGTTTTTCTCTCTTATTTGTATTCCTTCCTCTTTTGAATTCTAAAGCAACGTCATTTCTTCCTCTTCTACCCATTTCAAGTGTCTTCTCACTCGGATATCGTTCAACTGATGACGATGGCTTCCCTATAATTAATGACTACTCATTAATTCAGGCCTTTAAATCCACCATTATTTAAAGAATTCTTTTTGCCTAAAGTTCCCAATTGAGAAATGCCGCAGATATGAGACAAACAAATTTATTCCGGATTCCCAAGATGGAGTTTTTTTTTTGTTTTTTTCTCTCTGTGCATACAATTTCTTCATCTACATTTGCAACATTTTCTACTCAAATGCTTCCATTTTGTACACATTCTTCTTTTTCTTCTTAAATCTTAATAACTTTTGTATTTTCCATTGTTCTTTCTCTCTCCTTCGATCTTATTTTCTGTTATCTTTTCCAATGTTCTTCTTTCTATCTCCTCAACAGGTATTCTTCTTTTTCTTCGATTTCTTCTTCTTCTTTATTTTCATCTTCTACACCAGTTTTTTTCTTTTTGTTGTTGTTTGTCTTCTTTAATAATAATAATAATTATTATTATTATTATTATTATCATTATTATTATATTTGATTTCTGATGTATACTTATTTCTTCCGGGTCCCGACCAGAGACCTAAGGTCAGAAACGACATGATGCAGTTTTGACAAAACCAAAATCACACCTATAGATAAATCCCTTCGAAACGTGTGAGCTGTACTTCGGAAAACAGTTTTTATTTTTGTATTTCTTTGAGGCATGACCTACCAGGATTCCCTGCAAAATTATTATTATTATTATTATTATTATTATTTCCTTTGATTTCTGGTGTGTACACATTTCCTTCCGGGTCCCATCCAGAGACCTAAGGTCAGAAATAGCATCATGACGTTTTCCACTGACCAATTAAAAACACACTCACACGCATATATTTTATATAGATAAAGCCCTTCGGAGGTGTGGGCTGTACTCGTGAGAATATATTTTTTTAAGACATGGGCTTCCAGGAATCCCTTCTACTGGAATCTTTTCCAACCAAACCGAAGGCTCCAACTACAACAATGATTTTTGATGTTCCCATGTGACATATTTTTAAGATTTATATTTCAAGGTCCTTGTATTTTGATAGCTTTTTGAAGATCGTCAAAGATACATTGCAGTCTGTACGGACTGCCATATCAAATATTATTATTATTTTTTTGTCGAAGAACGAACCTTTCAATAATTTTTCTACATGATAGGAAAAATAATAAACGTTGCACTTGGGATTGTTTCAAAATCATTCCATACCTGAACACCCGTAGAAGTCTTTGAATCTCTACACAAATAAAATCCCCAAAATTAGGAAAAGTAATGGGTCGTAATGGTGATTTGATGATACTAATTGTATCATTTTCTTTTGACTAATGCTCACCTCCAGATGATCATGATATAAATTTTCTAATTAAAATCAACATGCAGACATTAACAAAAATTCAAGACGGCTTGTAATTTAAAATTAAAATCAACACTTACAATTAATTCATAAGATTCTGAAGAAGTTTTACTCACACATTTGCAAATGACGATGTTCTCTACTTTTGATCACTGCGTGGATGCGACGTCGGAAGCGGAAAATAAAGTTGTCCCAATAGCCAGTCGATATTTCTTTTTCCAAAACATTTTTAATAGTTTGATATTCGTTATTTTCTTTTTGATCCTCTTCAGAAATTTCTAAACGACTTTTGACTTGTAGCATAGAACACCATCAAGTGTAAATATATATATCTGGCCTTGTTCCATATTCGTTTCCCGTGGGTGAAATGATAAATACCAAGTGTAAAATATATATATGTATATATATATATATATATATATATATATATATATATATATATATATATATTATAAATTAATTGATTTAAAATATGTTTTTTCGCTACACAGTTCCAACCATGTTTCAAAAAATAGAAGCTAAAAACCCTGAATTTAATTTTGCAATTAAATTAAAAGCATTAGTTCCATTTCATCTTCAAGCGAATTTTGGAGTAACTTTTTTAAAATTACCGGGTTTTAAAGACACAGCTAAAATCACGTTTCCATGTTTACAGAATATTCTGCTTAAATTGAACAAAGGATGTCTATATTTTCCTTATGTCAGTATCATTGTATCAGTTATTAGCTACAATTTGGTAAGGGGTAGGGATGTATTTTACAATAAAGAATTTAAAAGCATGGGCTTAAAAATTACGGTTAGTACTAAATTAAAAAAAAGTAGACATCCTAGATATAACTTTAGATCTAAATAAAAATACATACACACCTTATAAAAAACCCCACACCAATCCTTTATATATACATCCTAAATCAAATCACCCCCCCATCTATAATTAAACATATACCGTTATCTATCAGTAAACGAATTAGTACAAATTCAGCAAATGACAAGATTTTTGATGAGCATATCAATTCCTATAATAAGGCTCTAAAAGATAGTGGCTACAAAAACCCAAAACTAACTTATATAAAAAATGAAAATGGAAATCATAGAAAAAACAGATGTAGAAAAATTATTTGGTATACTCCCCCATATAACCAAATGGTAAAGAACAGATTAGGACATAAATTCCTCGCATTAATAGTCAAGCATTTTCCTAGTGAAAGTAAACTAAGTACTATTTTCAATAAAAACACACTAAAATTAAGTTATAGCTGTACAAAAAACTTAGAAAAAATCATTAAGAACCATAATGCTAATATCTTAAATAAACACTTATACCAAAACCAAAAAAGTTTAGACAATGGAAAAATTAAGATAAAAACTGATGGAAATAAACAAAAACTATGTAACTGTAGAAACCCTCAAAATTGCCCACTACAAAATAAATGTTGCACTGAATCATTAGTATACCAATGCAATATCTCTTCGATTGAAAGTCCTGATAACATAAAAATATATATAGGTTGCACTAGCCATGAATTCAAAAAAAGTTTCAACCAACATCAAACTTCATTCAGAATAAATAGATATAAAAATCAAACATCTCTCTCAAAATATTTCTGGCATCTAAAAGAATCAAATAAAACACCTACAGTAAAATGGAAGTTAATAAGAAAAGCTAGAATTTGTAGATCATTAAACGACCCGTGTCTTCTATGCATACAAGAGAAACTATATATTACTAAGTTTATAAAAAATAAAAATTTACTGAATCAGAGAAATGAAATAGCTATTATATGCCGTCATTGTCAAAAATTTTCCTTAAATAATATATATAAAAAAAAAAGTCTATTGCAATGGCAGTGAAAATGTTTTAAACTTGTATTTAAAATTTAAAAATTTTAAATTGTAGTTAAAACGTATTCAAACATAAGCATCTTTTAAAAATTGTAGTTAAATAAAATGTATGCTAACCGAAACACCTCTATAATAAATGTACTACAGGCACTTGAATGAATCCAATAAAACACCTACAGAAAAATGAAATTATAACAAAAGCTAGATGATGTAAGGTAATGTATGACCCATTGTTATTTGTACATACATATGAAACTTTATTACTCAGGTTACATATATTTAAAATAAATAAATTAATTAATTAATACATAAAGTTTACTAAATCTGAGAAATGACTTAGATAGTTTTGTAGTCTGTGCCATTTATATTACTTAAATAATATATAAATATAATAGTTTAAAAATTGTAATTTACATATACTTTGATATGGAAAAATAATTTTACTTACTATGAGTAATTTTCCTTCTGTTATAAATATTAATAAGATTAAATTAATATGAAATGCCATAAGATGTAAGCTTTTGAATGACCCATGTCCTTTGTACTTACATGAGAAACATTATATTACTAGGTTTATATATAAAATAAAAGTTTACTAAATCAGTGAAATTAAGTAACCATTTTTGCCGTCATAGTCATAAATTAAAAAAAAAAATACAAACTCATATACATACTTAAACTTGATGTTAAAATAATCCTACATAATATAATGGATTCTAATACATTTAACTGTTCTTAAAAAGAATATAGTAAAATAAAAATTAAAAAGGAGAATATTTCAAATCGTAGTTAAATAAAAAGTATTATGAAAAAAAAAACGAAAATCTTTAAATTTAAAAAATGACGTTGAAATTTTTTTACCGTTAACAATTTTTTTTTTTTTTTTTTTTAAATCCAGACGACATCCATTCAACTGATGTCAGGTTTCATTGTAAAATACATCCCTACCCCTTACCAAATTGTAGCTAATAACTGATACAATGATACTGACATAAGGAAAATCTAGACATCCCTTGTTCAATTTAAGCAGAATATTCTGTAACCACGGAAACGTGATTTTAGCTGTGTCTTTAAAACCCGGTAATTTTAAAAGTTACTCCAAAATTCGCTTGAAGATGAAATGGAACTAATGCTTTTTAATTTAATTGCAAAATTAAATTCGGGGTTTTAGCTTCTATTTTTTGAAACATGGTTGGAACTGTGTAGCGAAAAAACATATTTTAAATCAATTAATTTATAATATTAATGCTCTGTAAATTTACATTGAGCACTATTTTGTAAAAATAAAAATATCTATAAGAACACCGGATTTTATATCTTACTGTTCTTTCTTTATATATATATATATATATATATATATATATATATATATATATATATATATATATATATATATATATATATATATACTCTTGCAGTAACTTCACGTACCTTGAAGCATCTACCGTTGTTCCTGAAGACAACTAGTCGAGTCCAGCTGTTCCGGAATTGGCCATAGCTCCCCTAATAATCTGGTTTGGTGGGTGCTTTAAAATCTGATCTGCATACTTTTCATCAACTCTTCTACGAAGGGGTCTTAAAATGTCACGCATAACGAACTGATACAGAATAGATACAGCTGAAAAGATAATTTTGCTTCACTCTTCCTACTGTTCACCTTTAGTTTTTCCGCACGTTTGGATTTTATAGCTGCAATTAACCGCACTTTTAATGATTTCAGACCAGATTCATATCTCAGACGATGAAGTTGCGCAGCCTGGATGTACTTATAAAAAACGTTGTTGAGGGATCGCTTAGCAATGTACTTTATCAAACTAAATAGGAACAGATAGGTTCGCCTATCGTCTGGTTCACACTCTTTCATGATCTTTTGAACAGGAGTAGAGGTTTATCCCTTGTTCGCTGCTTAGGATTGGGTTTCCGGTTCTTCTAAAGTATTTTCATCTAATTTCATTCCCAGTATCTCCTTGTGTTTTAGTGGCATTATCCCCTTGCTTCGGGTTAATTGATTTAAAAAAAAAAAAAAGGACATCTATAGCTCTGATTTTTTTCTTGACCGCCCATTTAACTTGTCGTTAAATTTCCCTGAATTTTGGAAATTCACGAAAACAATGTTCAAAGCTATTTTGTTACAACTTCTACACTAATTTCGGAATAGCCTTTATTGCGTAGAAGCACAATTTTGGACCGTCGCGTTGTTTTTTTTTTTTTGTTTTTTTTTTTTTGTCGACTGCAAAAAATAATAGGGTCAGTTGGGCACCTTCTGTGAGAAAATGAGTACCACGACGCAATTCACTCCGCCAAAAGTTTGAAATCTGCATGTTGTACTCCTTAGGATTGGAACCGAAAGCTCAAATACGAACATTTCAGTGTAATTGGGTGTCATGTGAGTACAGTGCAAAGGATTGGGAAAGAGTTGAATGAGTCTAATGGTGATTACGAAGGTACGGCAGCTGATCGTGCTGATAAAGAATATAACTACCTACATTAAGTGCCTTGATGGCGTAGTGCTGCCCTGGCTAAAGAGGGTGGCAACTGAGATCATATGTCTGGCAACAGGATGCTGCACCATGCCAGATAAATAGGCGAACCCAGTCATGGCCTTCAAATAATTTCTGCGACCACACTACCACTTACATCTGTCCACCTAACCCTGTAGACTGCAACCCCCTTGATTATTATGTATGGGGCGCGATTGGGCGAGAGACCAACAAAACTCCTTGTAACACCAAAAATGAATTGAAGGCAAGTATTATAGCAGCATTCACCAACTTAAACAATGGACACCGCCCGGAAGTGTCGCAGCAGATTCCGAAGTCGTGGGGTGGTTTTGCTTGAAGCCAATGACGATTTTATTGAATTAATTTACTCTTTCGTACTTGAAGATTGTTTTGTGTAATTCTTATAAATATATCTGTTAAAATAAGGAGTCAGTAATATTATCACTTTTTGCGTCATTTAAACGTCAATTTATCCATCGCACCCTGTAGGTTGATGTGATTAAGATCATCTGATGGCTTGTTAAAAACGTTGAAATATTTACATGATTCCGAGTAGACAAAAATTTGCAACCCCTCCTCGAAAATTCAAATTTAGGCCTTTTCCAGATGGTCAGAAAATAGCGTTGACAGTTGAATTCAGGATTTATAATTTGTTCTTTTATAGATCCATCAGTTTTCTTCATTTATAGAAATTAAAAAGCACCCCTTATTTGATGCTAAATTAATAAACATCTAATCGAAAATGATAGACTCAGATAAAGATTTTGCATGAAATTCAAATATATTTTGTCGCTCCATTCACTCTCTTACTCTTAGAACTTTAGTTATGATAGATATTTACATAATCTGTTAAAGAAATGTCAATTTTCATTAAATTCTTAATTTATGCGTATTTATTTCTAAAGTAGATGTTATAATTGAATATTTATTTTAAAATAATGGACCTGTCTATATTTCTGAGATGAGATATTATGTACATTATTTACATTATTCGGACTATTGTCCTCATCTTTGTCGCCATATTTATTACAACGTTTCGGCATTTCAGTATTTGTCTATATTTCTGAGATGAGGTATTATGTACATTATTTACATTATTCGGACTATTGTCCTCATCTATGTCGCCATATTTATTACAAAGTTTCGGCCGTTGTACGCTCCGGCCTTCTTCAGGTGGTTGGAATGTCGAACTGAATCCTTTATTTCGCTCATTGGGGTAGACTGTTCTAGTTCCATGTGCCATGTTTAATGGATGTCAGTTATCAGTTATCTCCTGCTAATTTCCCTCTGGAAG
>CAHIKZ030004854.1:850000-910000 GCA_903632075.3 Acanthosepion pharaonis
CGGAATTTACGGCTGAATTATAGTGTTTAATGATACGTCTCAGTGGTGAATTTGGCATGATTTTAATTATTGTGCATCTGCTTACAGTAGAATATATTGGTATATTGTTGTATTGTATTTTTAGTAATGGTGTGATTTTTGGTTAGAATAATTTTACTTGTTTATCGTTGATGTAGTTAGGAAAATTAATCTTAACAAATGTTTGTTTTATGTGTCTGAGTACACTTACGAATAATCTTGGAAGAAGAAATTAGATTTGCTCTATTTAGGAAGTTTTTCATCACATCTATTTTATATCATCCAAGGCATTGGCTGACAATTTAGAAGACAAGAGATCGTACTTGTATTTATTTTATACGAGTAGTTGGTAAATACTTTGAATTTTAGTTCTACATCAATAAAAGAGATTAAACATGTATTCGTATATAATTTGAAATGTGAGCTTTTTTTTCAAAAATTGATTTTAGATTTATTATTTCATCCTTATTTTTTTATCAAAGAAAAAGTTTTGTTTTATACTTTGTGTAGATTTGTAGTTTGTCTGTTGTTTTGAACACTTTCTTTTCAATATGTGACATGTATAAGTTAGAGAAGGTAGAGCCTAATGGGGTTCCCATACAGACTCCATTAGTTTGGATGTAGGTGTTAGCATTATGATCACAGAATGTAGCTTCTGAAGACTTTATTGTCGGAATTCGGGAGGAGGGACGGTCCCTTGTTTGTAGATGAGGTCACAAATTATGTTGAATATTTCATCAACGTGGATTTTAGTAAAGACGTTTGAAACTGAGATCCTATATGTGGAATTTGAAACTTTTAAGATCTGTAAGATTTCATTTGTGTGTGTGTGTATATACATATATATATATATATATATATATATATATATATATAATATCTTTTGAACAATAAAAGAATTAAAAATTTTATTTTCAGACACACTGGGTTGTATATTAATATTTTTTTGTTTCATTATTTCAGTTATATTCCTCGACTAGTTTCGGCCAGCATCTCCATCAGAAATAGAAGAAAATGTCTGCTTGTTAGTAGCAGTGAACTACAGAAGTGAATGATTGTTTCGAAGAAAGTGAACTTTATCTCTAGTTTTTTTTTATCGTTAATTTTAGTCAGTCCTTGTGTTGGTCTCTCTCTCTCTCTCTCTCTCTCTCTATATATATATATATATATATATATATATATATATATATATATATATATATATAATAAAAAAGGATTAAACACTAATATTCCATGATCATAATTTACTCCATTGGAATCGTAAATGATCCAATTCATCAGACCTACAAATTCAAAAAAGAAAACAGAAAAAACAACCCCTGGGAATAAAAAAATAAAATTTAGTGAGTGTGTATGTATGGGAGTGTGGGACGAATGTTAGAGTAAATGAAAGCTATAGAGAGGGGTAACAGATGAGAGAAGAACAGGAGAAGAACAGGAAGGTCTAAAGATGAAGGGAGGAGATTAAAATTTAACAGAGAGAAGTTTTAAAGAGGGGGGTCAAAGACGGTTAAACTGAGAGGAAATATGAATGTTCTCGGATGTCTAATAGATTAAAGATATATATATATATATATATATATATATATATATATATATATATATATCCATTTTGTCGTGACATACACACCTGGATTCTATCCTCTTGGAATTATTTTTTATACAAATATATATGTATGTGCATGTATGTATGTCTGTATATATATTTATACATTTTAGATACATGATTGCATATGTATGTGTATATTTACCACTAATATTATATATTTGTATATATATATATATGGTGCGATGAGTAAATTGTCAATATATATTTTTAATTTCGCGCATGTGCGTTGTCTGTTTTTGATTTTGTCGATTGTATAGTCGTATCAATTGGCCAAGAGAAAACAGACCACCATGATACAATTCACTCCAACAGATATTTGGAAAGGCATGCTATACTGCTTGGCATTTGCGCCGGAAACTCCAATACAGGTATTTCAGAGTGTTTAGCTTTAATCTAAGTACAGTGCAGAGGATTCAAAAAAAGTTGAATGAGTCTAATTTTGATTAAAATGGTACGAAAGCTCGGACAATTCACACTGATCGTTTGGATAAGAACTCACATATATTCTTTGTGAGGACCTCATACTCTATACGGAGGCCTATATTAAGTCTCTTGAGGAGCTCGTTCTACCCTGAGTCAAGATGGTGGCTGCTGAAAGACCTATTTCTGGCAAAAGGACTCTGCACCATTCCACACAATAAGGAAAACCCAGTCATGACTCAGACAACTTCTGCAACCACATCATAACTTACATCTGGCCACTTAACTCCCCGAACTGCACCCCCTTGATTATTATGCGTGGGGTACAGTTGAACGAGAATCCAACAAAGCTCCTTATAACAGTAAAGATGAAAGTATTATGGCAGCATTGGCCAATTTAAAGAGTAGACCGCCAAGAAGTGTTGCAGGAGATTCCGAAGTTATGTGGAGGTTTTGGTTGAAGCCAATGGCGATTTTACTGAATTAATTTACTCTTTAGTATTTGAAGATTGTTTTTTTCTTTGACCGCCCAAAAATACAGCTTATTCGGGAAGTTAAGGAGGGTCATAACTGTTTCCGTCCTGAAACGGTACGTAACAGAAGAAGAAGAAAAGAAACTTTGATAAAAAAATGGATTCAACCATTAGTTTTTACTTTTCCTTCCACATACAACTAAAACAACTTTACGAGATATTACTTACCAAATATCAGGCAAAATGGTGAACATAAACTAGAGTTATAACAGAAAATAACACGTATCCAATACTTATGCGTGTCACTGTATATATATATATATATATATATATATATATATATATATATATATATATATATCCGAATGTAATGAGAACGAAAATAATATATAAATTCTAACATTTACAATATTAATTCAAGGGTGGGCTCAATACTGAGAGTAGAGCAATAATTACTTATTATAATTTGTTCATATAGATAAAAACAATTTACTCACTAAAAAGATGCAACTTCGTTTCAAAGCATTTAATTGCATTTCAACTGGTGAGAACCAAAATGTTTATGAACAATTTATTGTTGTGGATTATGACTGATTTTCTGCAATTTAGGATGGTGTCGATTTCATCCTTAGAGACATCGGAATAAAATTCGGTAAATTCCAGAGCCATTTCGAAAAGATTTTTGGATATGGATGGATATCCATATCCAAAATGTCAAATTGGATGAAACTACTCTTTCACTGGCATTTATTAATGTCTGATTTTTGGCAACGCTTACACTTGATAGACAAAAAAAAAAGGTATATCTTGCACTGAATTCCTCAAGATGAGAGGTGCCTGCAAAACAAATCTCACTGAGAGCAGCAATGTCAATATTGTGCTTGCTCAATGCATCAGCGATGAGGGCTGTTTTATGCTCTGGAGAAGAATCGTTGCCTTGGAAGGTTCTTACATACCAAGACCTGAGATTAATACATTTACGAGTTTTATTTCTACTAAATCTATTATTGCAGCGGCGAAATTGGGTAACTAGTCAACTGCAGAGTACTGTCAAGTTGATTAAGACCAAGCTAGAGACTCCCAGTACTATCATGTACATGTCCCCGTCGCCTTAAATCTCTCGCCAGTGGACTTTTTCCTCTCTTGGAATATCAAAGAAGGAACACAGAACTTAACTGCAGACTATCCACACAGAAGATTTGTTTAGAGTGGTGAAGACTTGTGTTGAACCAGCTAGATTTATTAAAAGTGCTGATAACAAGGAGTTGGTGCAAATATTTGCCACGAACACAATGAACAACACCCCTCAGGTTTTATTATCACGAAGTTATACCTCTCCGGTACTACGAGTGCACAGAAGAGTGCAGCGCCTTTCGATGGTAATTTCACGTGATTTAGCCTGCCTGCTGAATTGGTTTACAGGGTTTGACGTGTGGATATTTAAGGGATGGATGAAGACCATTGTTACTCATCCATCTTAATAATGAGAGCAGCAGCCGAGTAACACATGTACTACTTCTCCCCACTGCCATTTACACGTATTGAATGTACACTGGATGTCGGAGTAAACAGATCGTCATCAATGTGCAATATATTGATACAAAGTATAAATTATTACAAAGTATAAGATAAAATTTTATTGTTATTATCATCTATGTTGTTGTTTAAAAGAATTGAAAACTAAATAATAAAACAAATAGACTAGTAGTAAAAACGGACCAAAATAACGTTATAACTGGGAACGTGTCTTCAATAAAGTTGAAATAACGTTACTTTGGAATGAATAAATAAGAAAATGTAAAGAAATAAAATCCATACTAAATGTTGTAAAAGAATCTTTGAATATAACTAATAATTGATGAAAAAAAACGGCGATAATGAACCACTAGTCAAAGAAAAACAAAATAAACATTACAAAAATGCTTTCCTCTAATACCGAAAATTACGACGACTTTCGTAAAAACAACAACAGAGAAATAAATGTTACGCTTAGAAATAAATAGATTAAAATTATTCATGCCACTATAATTAATTTAACAAATACAATACATTAAATGTTATTAATATTTATATAAAACTCATAGCGAGAAATTTCACTTGCGAAACAATTGTTTTAAAATCAAAAAGAAAGAAAAAAGAAAAAGAAAAATCGTTGTATATCACGAATAAAGTCAAACAAATATGTACAAGAAAATGATAAAATATGTATATTAAATAATGTAAATAAATAACATCACTAAATATTATAATATAATAAACAATGAGAATATAAGAATAAATGTATGATTAGAGTAAAAACAATCAAATCTTTCCTTAACATCGCTTTCTATCAGCATTGAAAAAAAAAATACATACTGATATTCTCAAATTTATATATTATATATATATATATATATATATATATATATATATATATATATATATATATATGTAAGCAAATATATGGATATAAATCCGACAGTATGAAAGAAAAATACAGAAAAAACAAAAATCTGAATATGCAATTATGTAGTATTAATGTTAAAATAAAGTCGACGTCGGACGTTTCGGTCTATTTAAGACCATCTTCATGGACATTTTCATTTAAACATAATTAACATTAGAACTTATAAAAATTTTTAACACAAAAGACGATGGACATAAGAACCTATTGATCACTACGTATTCCGACATCAACGGAAGAGGTTTCTTGAACTGTTTATACAAAATTTTTCAATCGACTTTTTAATATTTTAATTTTTTGGAAATCATCTTCGAATACGTTTTAACAACATCGCCCACGTGACGACTACGTGATCATATTTAAACGGAACACTGATTTGTATATAATTTCAGTTATCTGTTTGGATTAGTTGGGCTCTTATGTCCATCTGCGATTAGTTTCCTTGATATATGCCGGGTAATGTTATTTAGTAATTGAGTATTTGGGCAGGAATACCTCTTTTATACAAGTTTTATTGAAAATGACTGATATATATATATATATATATATATATATATATATATATATATATATCAGTTTTCAATCAGCTTGAATGAATCGTCTTCAATAAGCGAGAGCAAGATCTAAAAGGTCAGCCAATATATATATATATATATCGCCTATATATATTTATATATATATATATATATATATATATATATATATATATATATAGTTTTGTGAGTTTAGGGATCCTGGGTTTCACACTTTTGTATCCCAAAAGCATGAAACACGGTGTCACAAACTCACATCAACCCAACCAAATATGTTAGCTCTATCTCTGATATTGAGCGCTTTCTAATATGTACTGTGCATATAATAAATAAATAATATATAATATATATATATATATATATATATATATATATATATATATATATACACACACACACACACATATATATATATATATTTCTGTTTATATACATTATATATATATATATTTTTGTTTATATACATTATATATATATATATATATATATATATATATATATATATATATATATATTTCTGTTTATATACATTATATATATATATATATATATATATATATATATATATAGAGAGAGAGAGAGAGAGAGGAGGGAGAGAGAGAGATTTTTAAGGATATGTATTTTGGTGGGTACATAAATACAAGCGAGATTGCCTGAGGATTTTTGAAATTTCAGACAGATGCCAGTTTCTAGCCAATGTCTGCTATTTCCCCCTTGGCGCTTCTGTAGACAAATTGATTTTGACAATCACTTGCAGGAGGTGATTTCTGTCTGGTAATTATTCGCCACAAAACACAATTTAATTTGCCAACATCGTTTGGATAACTGATCTTGTAAAACACGAGTTGTATGCCGGAAATTCTTTTTAATTCCTGTCAACAATTGTTCGTATTTCATCACTTATTCAAGCTCTCCATTTAAGCGATTCTGAAAGAATTAGAAGTCCTACCAGGATTCATTCTTAGCAGCCACAATCATGACAACATAAGATATGCAGATGACGCAGTGTTGATAGCAGAGACAATAGGGAAACTATATAAGCCTGCAGAAGGTACTGAAGGAAAGCGAGAAGAAAGGACGAAACATCGATTGCTAGATAACACAGTGTATGTTTGTTAGGAAAGGGAACAATTCAATATACAAATTATATATTGGAGATACTTAAATTAAAGAAGTACAAGGATTGAAATATCTAGGAATTATTTTAACGGAGGGTTGAATGTGTGGCACTAAAATCCGAAGGTACATTGAGATAGGGAAAGATGCCTTCCAAACCTAAGCTAAGAACACAAGATATGGAAGTAGAAATAGATCTGAGAGAGAATCGCGAAATTTCACTGATAACATCGAGGATATTTTACTGGCTTCAAGGGAATTGTATCTGGACCGTGCCATAGTTTCCAATCAGGTCTCTCCAAGGTTATTATGAATTATACACTTATGGCTGTACTTCTGGTCAATTATGTGCTGGGTTTTTTTTTTGGTTTTATTTTTAAGACGAACTACTTATGAATGAGATGACGGTACCTCGTCTTCACCGGTATCAATATCTGATATCTAACCATGATACCTTCCAAAAGACAAGCAAAGTATTAAGAAACTGAAAATTCATAATAAATCTTAAAAACGAAGAAAACTGTACTGAACTCTTATGTAATATCAGTTCCCCTATATAGAAGTGAATGCTGGACAATCTCCTCAGATGTGAAGTAGAGTTTTGAATCAACAGAAATGGGGTACTACAGTAGGATGCTGAGAATACCAAACCTCTGAGCAACGACGAAATTTTAGAGAAAATGGAAATAAAATTGATACTAATACTTAATATAAAGAATAGGCAGTTGAAATTTCTAGTTCACTTAATGAGGGCTTAGAAAATTTGATGCTCACACGACAGATTGAAGGTAAGAGAGACGGAGGAAAAGAGCATATAACCTGCCTAGCGAGTTTATGTAAATGGATGGTGGAACAAATTTGAGGAGAGATGTCAAATAGCCAACATTAATTAAGAATTACAAAGAAGAGGAAATTGTGGAGAACCATGATCGCCAACATCCTGAAAGAAACAGGGAAAAAATGGAAAAAAGAAAATCTTTAAAAAGTAAGGGCAGACTGAGTTCTCTAGCCATGAATGGTAATCGAACTCTTAGAAGAATAACCATTTTCCTGGTAAAGAATATTTATTGGCCAGAGTGCAGTTGTCATCAGCATATGATGACTCGTGGGTTTGCTGTTCGAGTTCGAGACTGCAGGAGATCTACGTTAAAGAGGACGCCATCCGCACGGTATCAGATCGATACCAGGGTTGTCGCCTGGAATCTGCTGAAGCATTGCCGCCACGTAGTTGGAGAAGAAAGCAGGAAGTAAATACTCTTGTTTTAAGACCCTGCTGATGGGGAAGGGTTCTGAAATCCTCTATCGCTATAGTGTATATCTGTGACATTTTATATTAATGTTCTCAAAAATATAATGCCTAAGAGCCACTCAAGATAGAGTGATACTATATGGTGTTGTAGAGACGTTAGTAAGGGGAAGAAGTAATGTTCATGGGGTTATACATGAAAAATAACTAGTGACCCTAAACTTAAAAAGGTCAACATTGTAGTAACTAAAAAAAACATCTTGCTCTGCGTGTGTTCCAGGAAGCAACAGTTACTGGCAAGATGTCCAAATGGGACTTAATTCTTACTATAGGAAAACGAAAAGAATGAGGATAATTCGTCTTTGTTATTTCTTCTGTGGAAAAAGCGTTATAGGGTAGAAAATATTTTTCACTTACACTTTTGCCTTATAAGTTTTGAACTCGATCAAGAGAGCAACGTAAGGGCTAGACAGCTCCAGTCCAGAAATGGCAACAATACTCCATTTTTGCTTTCACCTCGCTCTCGTAGTGATTATTATCAGAACAGTTGGAACAAAATCATTACTTCTCAGCCAAGAAGTGATTGACTTTGCAAACGTTGTAATTGCATATTAAACACAATGATTACAGTTCTTGCATCGTAAAGATTGTCGCTGAAACAGCAAAACTCGCTATTTGATGGAAATCACTCCTGTATAGAAAATAGTGTTTTATCAGATGCCGAGTGAGTATTTCATAGACAACTACTTATGCAATGATTGTTCGCTGAATCTAAATTAGGGACAGGCACATTGAAGCAGACATGGTCAGTGGGTGGTGACAATTTATTCTCGGATATCTGAACATGAGAGTGTTTAAGAATTTGAATTTTCTTTAATTATATACGTGTATCGTAATCCGTGCTCAAACCGAAAGCTGTTCATATATAATCGACAATGATGTGTTGAGAAGCGAGCGCTAAAGAGGATAAATTTAGAATCAATCAACATACCGATTCTGAATTTCCCTAACGCTCTTCACACACACACAGAGAGAGAGAGAGAGAGAGAGAGAGAGAGAGACTTATTTATGCCTATATCTAATATAGTCTGGTCAATGCAGATAGATATATAGGAACCGACTGAGAGAGAGAGAGAGAGAGAGAGAGAGAGAGATTTGAACATTATGTAATTATATATATATATATATATATATATATATGTGTGTGTGTGTGTGTGTGTGTGTGTAATGGACAAAGTCCGACAATTGTTTTAAGACATTCTATGTTTATACATTCTTTTTATAGATACAAATAAATAAGTAAATGCTCTGTTTATAATAACAGTATATTCGAACTTGCCCACCGAACGCGCCTCTGTGGCCAAATCGGTAAAGGCACGTCAAGCTAAATGACGGTTCCATATAGGATACAGGTTCGAATCGTGTCGGAGGACGAATATTTTCTGTGAAAATTTCTCGGATATTCAAGCCGGTAAATGTTGTTTAATACTGTTAATTATAAAGAGAGAATTTACTTAAATATTTGTATCTATAAAAAGAATGTATAAACATAATGTCTTAAAATATTTATATATATATATAATTCTCAAAATGTGTGTATGTATGTTTGCGCGTGTGTGATCGGATGTTGTTTATACGTTTCCACAGTTTTCCTCCGATTTCAATGAATTTTTTTTTGTTTCATAGAAAATTCTTCAGTGCCTGTTTTGAGTCCAAATTGTCCGAAAAAAAAAATTACAACGATGAAGGTGAAAAATTGAAAAAAAACGCAAAAATCAAAGGCAAAAATTAATGTCTGTAAAAAAACACCATACAGTTAATTTAGAGAGTTGAAATCTAACGTAAAGGATTATTAGAATTATAAAAAATTATATTATAAATAAAAATTATCCTACATCGCCCAGCGAAATTTCCAATTACCTACAATATTCTGTTCGATTGCTCATCAGCCAACCAAAAGTTGAAAATCGCCAACTTTTGCTCGATATCGTCCAGGTTGAGAAGCTCTGCTACAAACCATAAATTATGAAAAGAAATCCGTAGAATTATCTTTAGTTTTTCACTTTCAAATCCCTTGTAAATATCAATCACATTTAAGGCAAGTAGAAAAGTAGATGATATAAAATTTACTTTGGGAAGGAAACAATGTCGAAAACTTTCTCAGGAGATTAATGAATGTTTTCGATACATAAACAGTGAAAGGTGGGTTAATAACAATGCTAGAGTGAACTGACAATATGACCTCAGTGACAGGCCCTGCGGTGGCTGTTCCATTGCTGCTGTGAACAACGATAACCAAAGATCTTACAGAAGAACCACTATATGAAAAGTCTGCGAAAGTCTCCCTGTAAACCACGGTTGTGGCAAATTACACGTAGCTTTGAATGATGTCGCTTCTGCGATGCGAATAAACATGTCTTTAGTAAAAGAAGGAATAACATGATTGAGAAGCATCGGGCACATATTTCGAATGGTATGATTTCTCTGCTTCTACTATTAAATCTTTTATTATGTCTTTTGTCAATAATGAAAGAACTTTATCACTTACTGAGTGCTACTCGTCGTGAGTCACAAATCCCGTAACTTATTAAGATTATGAGAGATCCTCATGTACTGCAGTCGTTGCAGACAGTGTGTGTGTCTACGCCAAGATATCTTGAGAGAGTCCAACTCTCCGTCGGACTGGTTTTGAACTCAGAGAAACCTGATAGTTAACCCGTCCGATTCGTGGAAGAAGAGGCGAATTCTTAGATTTCCCAAGGACATTTGTGTGAAAGTGAATGCAACAGAGTAGATATGAATTCAAACTATGCTCACTGGGTCTACCTTCCCCGTCGATATCAATCACAATACCCGAAGAGCCGACGATCGTATAGATTTGAAATGTGTTTATTTTGATACAATTTCTGTGTTTTTGCTCATAAACCTATGTAATTAACGAAAGAATTATATTAAGTTTAGGACTAGCCTCGTACCACGAGAAAGAAAGAAAGAAAGAAAGAAAGAAAGAAAGAAAGAAAGAAAGAAATAGAGAGAGAAAGAAAGAAAGAAAGAAAGAAAGAAAAAGAAAGAAAGAAAGAAAGAAAGAAAGAAAGAAAGAAAGAAAGAAAGAAAGAGAGAAAGAAAGAAAGAAAGAAACAAAGAAAGAAAGAAAGAAAGAAAGAAATAGAAAGAAAGAAAGAAACAAAGAAACAAAAGAAAGAAAGAAATAGAGTGAGAAAGAAAGAAAGAAAGAGAGAAAGAAAGAAAGAAAGAAAGAAAGAAAGAAAGAAAGAAAGAAAAAGAGAAAGAAAAAGAAAGAAAGAAAGAAAGAAAGAAAGAAAGAAAGAAAGAAAGAAATAGAGAGAGAAAGAAAGAAAGAAAGAAAGAAAGAAATAGAGAGAGAAAGAAAGAAAGAAAGAGAGAAAGAAAGAGAGAAAGAAAGAAAGAAAGAAAGCAAAGAAAGAAACAAAGAAAGAAAGAAAAGAAAGAAAGAAAGAAATAAAGAGAGAAAGAAAAAGAGAAAGAAAGAAAGAAAGAAAGAGAGAAAGAAAGAAAGAAAAAGAGAAAGAGAGAAAGAAAGAAAGAAAGAAAGAAAGAAAGAAAGAGAGAAAGAAAGAAAGAGAATTAAAGACAATATTTGTAAACTTTTCTGTTCATTTAGGTATAGTTTGTTTCCTTCTATTATTAATCATATTGTAATTAAAGTAGAACAATATTTTTTTGATCGAGGCTCATATCACGATTGAGTAGAAAAGAGACTACGTTTAGAATAAGATTTGAAATACTAGTACCTACATTTTCATTTAACTCTTTTGTAATTAAAGAAGAACAGGTATTATTTTGACTGAAACTCATAGCAGAACTAACAAGGAGACGATGATGAAAACTTGATTTGGTATCTTGAGACTTTTGTATTCATTTTAGTATGCTGTGTTCATTTCTACTATTAAATAACCCAACCCTGTCAAGACTTGTTTGAATTCAGAGTTTTTCCTTATCTATCTATTCCAGTCTATTTCTATACTAGCAGTATAACCTGTCTTCGACGGGGTATTTCATTACTGCGAATTTTTGCTGTTCATTTGGAGCAGTTTAAGTTTAAAGTCAGACCACCCGAAAATCAATATTAGTAACAACAATTGGGTACAATTGAGGCACATCCCTAAATAGGGGGGAATTAATAATTTGAATGTTGGGGGGGAGCTGTAAAGGGATGTTTTTTGCGTTCTCAATCTTGAGTATCAAAATGTATTTCAACGTGTGCTATCTGAAAAAAATATATTTAAAGAACATATGAAAGGAAACTGTATAAAACAAGAGGAACTTAAATCGGAATAATTGAATCACATTCTTAGATATGATATTCAAGCAAACAAGGAATATTTGGGGGCTGAGAAGGTCATTAACATTGAAATAGGCGAAATAACAGTTTTCGGATATAGATCAGATAAGGAAAGAATAAAACAGCAAAAAATATTAGTTTAAGTTTTATTACTTACTAGTACTGTATATTCATTTTAATTTTATAACCATTAAAAAAATTGTTTATTTTTTTGTCAACACTTACAACGCCAAGCCTAATTATAAAACTTACCTTAGCCATAAATCTAAATTATTGGGTTGGTGCATAATTATCAGGCGTTTTTTCTAGGCGAGTTATTTGTTAATAAAAATTATTGTTTCGTTTACTTTTTTAAATAAAATATTATTTTATTTTCAGGTTATAAAAATGCTTGTCGATAATCATACGCTCCGGAATAATCATTTAAAAATGTTATTATTGAATTGTTATGTTTCTTTTTCATAATAAATATTGTTTCAAAACCTCCTGATAATTATGCAACAACCCAATATATATTCCAACGTAATTTCAATAGAAACAAAATGAATAGAATAACATATGTATGTTTTTTCTTTTTTCCTCAATAATTTTAAAATTTTAAACTTAATAGAGATTAAATTTACATTTCTGAAATGGGTTGTTTTTAATTTTAATTTCAAATGTTATCGTACAATTTATTACTTATTAGTTAGAATAAATTCTATTTTAGTATAAACCCAACTTTAAGGTTTTTAATAGTTATTATAACCTTACTTCGTTGTCAAGTTTTTTGAATTCTCGTATATTTGTTTTTTGATTGGTCATTTCAGCACATTTCAGGGGTGGTTAATTAATTTGAACCTTTTTAAAATATTTTTCTACAATCTACATTCAACATCATCACTTGATAAGACACCAGAAGTGTCGAAACAAAATGGCTATTTTGTAGTGATTTTATATCATATTTATGTTATCATTTTTGAATAAATAATATATATATATATATATATATATATATATATATATATATATATATAGTTTTCAATGATCAATTTTGCTATCGTTTGTTTTTTGTTTTTTTAATATATTAGTAGCAGCAACAACTGTCGTGAGTGAGAGTTGTTTGTTACCTCCCTTTGGTATTTTTTTTGACTACAGAATAATGTCAGTTTACGAACTATAAAAAAACTTTTACCAAATAATTTTGGTATGCGTTTGAATATTTACTATATAGGTGGGCGATGAAATTTTTTTTCACGCGTAAGTGGTCGATGGTGTATAGATTAAAGAAGTCCGGAAATCATGAATACCTTTAAAAAGAAATTAAAATATATATACATTTTTAACAAGCCTCGTATTTTGTAAAGGTATATGTTGTCAAATCCTTCATTATTGCTTTACAGTCTCCGTTTGTTCCTAATTTATACTAATGTGACCGAAGTCGTACGCCATAGTTGCTTCAAATTGTATAATTGTTAGACTTTGTTAACACCATTGGAACCAGAAGCTGAAATAATTTTTACATTTACGTTAAAAGATATCTGATAAAATCTAACGCCTCTAGGTGTTTATCAACTATACAGCCCGTTTCATTACCACCTTCCCATCAGGAAGATGAACCATTTTTTTTTTATTTGCTACATATATTATAAAGAACTGACTTTTTTTCTTATCCTGATTGCCAGTGCAATGTTTTTCTAAGAAAACAAATATAAAGAAATGACGTTCGTCAACACAGGGCATCGACGAACATTATACGTTTAATCGCGAAGATAATATTAATAAATTCCTTCATTTCGGTCTTTTTCGTTGCGTTCGACCTGGAATCTTTCCTCAGGGGAAGAACGGCCGCCTCTTCAAACTCAGCCAATTTGAAACAAATGAAAATCGACTAATGGCGCCGAATAGGCACGTAGATTACTGAAGTTGAAATTCTCTATCAAAGAAGAACATTTTCACTGGGATTGTTGTTGAAGAAAATGAAAGAGAAATGCCGTTATCACTAATTGGGGTGAAGGTTAAATATCTTAAACAGAAATATTATAATTGCCTTACTGCTATTAGCGAAATTTGAGAGATAACGGACAAAGAGTCAAGATGAATAAAAAAAAAAACGACATTAAATATGCAAAGAGACATATCAAGTAAAATCGTGTCTGTTGGCGAAAGATGAAAAGAGAAACAGAAATGAATATAATTAAGGGAACAGACAAACAAAACAATGCTTCGAGGTATAAAAGAAAAACGGATATTTTGGAAGAATGATTATAAGAGTTTTCGGGTTAAAACAGACGCAATACATTAATGTGGAATTGCGCTTCTTCGAGTAGAAAGCATGACATTATTCAGAATAATTTGTACGATATATCAAGATAAATTCTTAAATGTTAAAGATTTTAAGTGAAACTGGAAAAGACGTGTAGAGAAAGACATACAAAATATAATAGTACAAAAAAGACTTTTTTTACAGTAAGATTCATTCTAATGGATAGCGGCTCGGACTGAGGAATCAGAGAGCCGAGTTCGAATTCCAGTCGAATCCATTACATCCACTTACGTACTAATACCCTTGGGAAAGGTATGAATCCTCTTCTCCCACCAGCTATGGGTAAATAGCAGGACAGACCGGGTTCTATAGCCTTGGATGGCAACTGGTCTACCGCAGAAAGAAATGACAACCTACTACGGGAAAAAATCTGCCATGTATCGAAAGATACATGATCGCCTAAGTGTGTATCATGCATGGCACATAATGATTAATGTACAAGGCTCGGGGGTTACGCGATGTAGAGAGTTACTTTAAGGGGTAGTTTATATGGATAGGGTGAGAAGAAGACAGTTAACTCTAGACTTGAAGATGTTAAGATTGTAGTGCTCGAGGAAACATCCTCTTGGGAGTTTGTTCCACAGGGCAGTGGTTCGCAGGAAGAAGCTATTTGAGAGGAACTTACTTCTCGTCCATAGAATAGGCGGGGAATGAGGGTCGTTTGCTACTATGTAAGTGGCATAGCCGGTCCTAGCTGTAAAGGTTCGACCTGGCGGAACTTAGGAATATAGTTAGTCCGAACAAGGAGAGACTTGCTACATCTCGACTGTGAGACAGAAGTTGGAGGGTGGAAAATAATTCTTTTCCCACAAGGACTCGGAGACGCTTTTTGAAATCTATCGAGACTTAAATATGAGATCTGGGCAGCTCTTGCCCAAATATGCTGACAGTGATCCATTTTCGTCTTGATCTCCTTCTTATAAAGGTAGAGGATAGCACTAGCGGTCAGGTATTACTGGAGTAGTACAGGAAGCCGATCGTTTTGCCGGGATTTTTAGCAATGGAATTTCACGTGACTTCAAATGTGAGTATGAGAATCAATAACATCATTAATAAAAATCACAATAAACTACATAAAATCAAACATAGAAGACTACCTAAAGTACTAAGATCTACTATCCAAAACAATTTATCCAATCTTAAAAATATCAAAATAATTACAACTAAATCAAAAAATAGTACTGATTTGATCAGAACCCAAAATATACATAACTAATGATTCTGAAGCAAGTATATATCAAATAAGCTGTCACAACTGTGAAAACTTGCAGAAATTTAAAAAATCTATCTATAAAAGGCAGGATGTGTGTGTGTGTGTGTGTGTGTGTGTGTGTGTGTGTGTGTGTGTGTGTGTGTGTGTACCGAATGCACGGCCGCAATTTTCGACGGATTTGCACCAAAATTTACATGCACATGCTCAAAGTAAGGAGGAAGGCCAACACCGACGTTGCATTTCCCAACTCCCATCGATAGTGGAAATAATCGATATTTTCATGCTTCTACGGCAGTTTTCATGTAGTTTGCGGCCATTTTGTACTGGCCAGAGTGAGAGCCTATAGCTGGCTGCCACGAATAGGCAGGAAGATTCTATTGGCCAGCGTGAGAGACAACAGCTGACTGACACGAAGGTTAACTAGCATGCAAAAAAATATTATTCTATATAAATATTGTATATAATATATATATATATATATATATATATATATATATATATATATATATATATATATATATATATATATAGCACTTAGTGAAAACTGCTGTGATAGTGCTAACATATTCAGTTGTATAATATATATATATATATATATATATATATATATATATATATATATATATATATATATATATATAAATGTTGATTGTCTGTTTCATGTATAAAACAGACTGTCGCTGATTGGTCTTGATCTGAATGTCCACTTTTTATTTTTGTGTATATATATATATATATATATATATATATATATATATATATATATATATATATATATATATATATAGTGAGTGTTTATGTACGTTTGCGCGTAGATAAATATAATGAACCTATCTGGAATAGGTTCACAACACTCCGATTAAGAATTCAGAGCCATTATCTAAACCATTATCTTAACCCTTCCTTCTCTGTTAAAGAATCCCATAAGTACAACGGATAAATTATTTTTTAAATGACTATAACAGATCGTGTTCCCGCGTGTTTTAAAAAATCATCATCACAACAGAATGCAGATTTTATCACAATAAGTTTGTCTTTGTAATTTACTCC
This sequence comes from Acanthosepion pharaonis, assembly GCA_903632075.3. Lineage (NCBI taxonomy): Eukaryota > Metazoa > Mollusca > Cephalopoda > Sepiida > Sepiidae > Acanthosepion > Acanthosepion pharaonis. The sequence continues at coordinate 866,751 of CAHIKZ030004854.1, forward strand.
AGAAGATGATCTTGGAAAATATCGAAAGTACTTGGGTTAAAAAAAAATGCGACGGCGCCTTGCTAGATGAATTTCATCTTCACATCTAGAAACTGATTAGACAATTGGAAAGGATCAGTATAAAAATAAATATATACAATATGCCTGAATATACATATATATATATATATATATATATATATATATATATATATATATATATATATATATAAGTTTCGTTAAATATCAGAGACAAAGTGCTTTGATTAAGTTTTTTTATATAATTTCTCATGTGAACTTGTAATTTTTTTTTTCTTTTCAGTAGATAAACGATACAAAAACTGTACAAATTTTGTTTCTTCCCTAACGCTTTCGGCTATACATTTAACACTTTTTTAAGCTTGAAATATATTAAATGGTAATTGAAAATAGATTGTTGTTTGTATGTATTTATATGAAAATGGACACAACATTTTGACTATGTTTTGGAAATGAAACGTTTTATAAATACAAGCATACAACAATCTATTTCTCGTTACCTGTTAATATATTTCAACCTTGAAAATGGCTAAATGTATATCCGTAAGCGCTCGGAAATAAAACAATATTTGGACGGATCACATGAGAAATTATAAATAAAACTTCTCTCTTTTAAATTTTATTTTCCATCTTCACCTTAAGGTCATTCCTGTTGTTCTTTCTTCCGTTACACCGCTCTCTAGAGTTTTCATGCATTTCCTTTTTACCCTTGTTTTTCACTCCCACACATACACCCTCACTGATATTTTCTTTTTGTACCCGGAGTTATATTTTCTGTTTTCTTTTTGAATTTGCAGTTCTGATGAATTGGATCGTGATTACGATTACAATGTAATGTATTATAACCATGGATTATTATTGTTTGAGACTTATATATATATATATATATATATATATATATATATATATATATTGATGAAATGGACAAAAGTCCGAAAATTATTTTAAGACTTATATATATATATATATATATATATATATATATATATATATATATATAATGAAATGGACAAAGTCCGAAAATTATTTTAAGACATTTTTATGTTTATACATTATTTTTGTACATACAAATATTTAAGTAAATGCTCTGTTTATAAAAAAACAGTATTAAACAACATTTACCGGCCTGAATGTCCGAGAAACTTTCATAGAAAATATTCGTCCTCCGACAGGATTCGAATCTGTATCCTATAAGGAACCGTCATATAACATGACGTGCCTTTTAACCGATTCGGCCACAGAGGATCGTTCGCTTAGCAAGGTTGAATTGATTTTACTTTTTAAGCGATTATATATATATATATATATATATATATATATATATATATATATATATATTTATATAAGTGATATATACATATATATATTATATATATAATCACTTTAAACTATTGTCCCAGTGCTTAAATCTCTTAAAATATCACCTAACATAATGAAACATAAACAACTCTCCCAACAAATAAAATAATAAACATCTGCCCTTTCATCACTAATCAATGCTGTCTCACATTTAATAACAACTTTTACAAACAAAATTCTAACATACCGTTGGACCTACTGTCAATGGAAGAATATTTTCTCCTTCTTGGATATCATGCTAGACTAAGTTAACAGGAGCTTAAAACTTAGTGTCCACTAAATACCAACAAATAAAAAAGACCTTATAAATGTCTATTCCCATAATAACAAAATGAAATCCCGAATAATCATTAGATTCTACTTAGGAGAACTCAGAATTTGCAGCCTTCAATATTTATACGAACAGGGGAAATATACTGAAAATATATTCAAGACTCTTCAATATCCTCTTTCATATTCAATGAGAAACAAATGGCTCATAAAATATTCCAAAATAGAAAAGAAGTCCTTTCTGACAACCCAACGAATCAGAAAAATATATTATTCTACCCACAAACACTATAAAAAACTACAATTGAAAATAATTTATCTAAACAATGAGCATAAAATTTATCATAGAGAAACATCAAAAACAATAAAAGACTATATGAACACAAAAAAGACATTTAAAAAAAACAACACAAAAAACGTGTTCACTGTAATGAAACTGGCCACAATATTGACAGAATAAAATATTTCATTAAAATAGAAAATAATTTAAACAAAAAGACTATATGAAACAAAAATCACTTATTTAAAAAAACTTAATACATTTTAGCCAAAAAACGTTCAGGTTCTTAAGTTTCCATTCTTAGCAGATTTTCTGTTACCACAATGTGAGATAATTAAAAACAAAAGAAATTTGAATTCACTAGGATTACAAAAATGTCTCATTTAAAAATTTTAAACTAATCGTTCATGCACATTTGTCGTAAAGAAAAACGTCATCAAACCAAGTCCGATGAAATCCTAACAGAAGAAAAGCATCATAAAACTCCAATCTGTCATACATCATTCCTTTAAAACTGTTCCTAATAATAAAATTTAAAAAAAATTTGATGAATTTGGTTAGATTATATAAAAAATATATATATATAAAAATTTGGTTGAAACTACCAGCGTCTCTCGTTACGCTTTAGCGATTTTCGACAAACTGAAAAATGTTTTAAAACCAAGTCTGACGATGAAATCCTGAAAAACGGAACAAAAAGCATCTATCCATAAATATGTTTCCAATCTGTGATACATCATTTCTTTCATAAATATATAAATAATTATACATATATATATTTATTTAATTTTATATAAAAAATTATATACACACACACACACACACACACACACACATATATATATATATATATATATATATATATATATATATGTGTGTGTGTGTGTGTGTGTGTGTGTATTTAGGCAACAATCGATCTTTTTATGCACATTTCATTGAATACGACAGACAAGGTGCTTTTATTTAGTTTTTAATACAATTTCTCATGCGATCTAATATTTTCTTTTTCTTTTCCGATGATAAATTATATAAAAACTGTCCAAATGTTCTTTTTCTCCAAGGGCTTTCGGCTATACATTTAACCATTTTCAAGGATTAAATATTTTAACTGCTAAATAAGAAATAGTTTGTTGCATGTATGTTATATAAAATGTTTTCATTTTTCAAAACACGATCAAGATATCGTGTCCATGTTCATAGTTGATTTTATTAAGTGTTGTTTTTTTTTTTTTTTTTATTAATAAGATTTCCATTATTTATAGCCTTTTTTTGCATGTAGATGATGGTATTATATTAGTGTTGTCCACAAGTATGTTACGAATAGTGTCCGGTAGGTGCCCCTAAATATTTAAATGAGATCTAATTGAGCTATGGTCAGAAAGATGTAGAGTGAGTCTTCCTGTCAAACACGTTGTGGTATGGCCTATATAATTATTCACGAATTTTGATAGATCAGGAATATAATTCCTTAATAGACATTTAAATTCATAAATAAATTTATTTCTCTTCTCTCTCTCTCTCTCTATATATATATATATATATATATATATATATATGACAGAGAGAGAGAGAGAGAAAGAAAGAAAGAAAGAGAACCAGAATCAGAACTGTTGCGATAAAAATATTTATAGAAAAGACCGAGCGAAGCCACGTTACTTTGGTGAGAAATTGACTGAAGACGAGATGCCAGGTCAGAACCGATATCATTACGGACTCATTTTTGGATTTTTTCGAGAATGTTTTTTAGCGAGTAGCAGACTAGAAAATATTTAATCAATGCACGAATGGTAGATTTATAAATGAGTAAAATGGATTCCGACATGAAAAATTATCTGCCAAGATAAAAAGAAGCAATTTTCCTAACAGCAAGCCTATCGTTTGATTCAGTATAATCGGTCCACTTTATGTCAGTGGAAAATGTGAAACGAATAAGAGGCAAAGAGTTGCTATCCTGGAGGTTAGCAGCAGCCATGATGTTTCACTATGATGACATGAGGATAACAGTTTCGTTTTGGAGGCGTTAAAATGGACAAGCCATTTCTTGCCCAAGTTAACAATTGCATTTGCGTGTAATATTTGATATTGGTTTATTAAAGTAACGTGGCTTCGCTCGGTCTTTTCTATAAATATTTATATATTGGTTCTTTCCAATGTTACTTTTTTTACTGCATCTGACTTCTACTCATCAGAGCGAATATAAGTTTGGTTGCATTTTTTACCCGTGATATGAGTGGATCGATCAGGATCGATTACATTACGGGCGCTTCTTTGAAATTTGCAAAAAAAATCTCGTGATATACAGCAGGAACGCCAGCCCAGATATTGCAAATATATTTAATGAATGGACGAATAAATAAAACAAGGACAGCCCTTTTGTTTTGTTCTTGGGTATGACGATAAACTAGATTTGGCAGCATGTTTTGAGGTTTTAATGAGCCTGCAACCAACTTTTAACTGCTGGTGTTCCCAGGTTTACCCTGACCCTGGGTTGTAGTACCTGTTAGGGTCCCAGCTATGGGCAAATAGTGAACCCGCAAACAAAAATAAAATATTATGAATATATAAAAATACATTTTTTATATACAAAAGTTACATTTTATATAAAAAAGTAGGTTTATATAAGATGAAATTACATATTTTGTATTAAAAATATTACATTTTTGTATTATAAATATCAATTTTTTTTATATAAAAAAAATATTATTTTTTGTATTAAAAATTACATTTTTATATAAACGTTATATTTTTATATAAAAAGATTACATTTTTCTATAAAGAACAATAACAATCTTTATATAAAAGAAATAAAATTTTCATCTGAAAAAAGCATTTATATATACAAAAATACAATCTTTATAAAAAATTACATTTGTGTATAAAACATTAGATTTTTTATTAAAACATTGTATTATCATACGAAAAAAATACATTTTTATATAAAGGAGAATTACATTTTTATATAAAACGAAATTAGAATTTTTATATAGAAAATAATCAATTCTTAAAGGAAAATTACATTTTTATATAAAAAAATAATATATATTTATATCAAAAATACTCACCAACAATAGATTTTATCTTTAATTGAATGCATACATGTCCATTCAAAATATTTCGATTTCATGATTAAATAACACATAGATGTCGATATGCCATTAAAAAAATCAATCAGCCAAACAACCAATTAGAAAGAAATCTTCCATGATATCCATCCATATAATGTCTGAAAATTTCTTAAATCAAACTCTGTTCCAAAATATAACGTCATCAAATCTACAACCTGAAGTCACATATTACCGTCTGTATTAATTATGTCCACACAAATATGTATAGGAACAAAATCTAAATATCATCTACCATGTATACAGTTGTGAAAGCAAAATGACATTTTTTTATTATTTCAAAGCTCCTCCTAAATTAAATGTCAGCATAAAATGCTCCATAAGGTGTTGATATGTCGTTAAACAAACAAATCAATTTTAATCACTTTAATCTACAAAGGTTACAATTATGTAGCTACGTACTAATTCTACTTCTTGCTAGATATCTGAACTTTCGCTATATGTATACAGAAAAAAAACGTTAACATTCGGAGGGCTAGATTCTAGATAGATTGCAGTCATCTGCAAGTAATCCTGGGATATGTCATCCGCATATCTGGGAAAAGTATTGTGTATACGGCTAGATATTAGCAACCATTTCTGGCAGGCTTAAAGACTCTTGGAAAGTGAGTATAACCCCAAAGACATAAATTTGAATTAGCGTATCTAAGGAAATAAGAAGAAAGACTTTTACATTTTTGCCTTTAGATAAACACTGTTTAGTTTTACATCAATCACAAATCTGACTACCCTATCTGCTTTTATAAATATTGTTGCTGTTAGCCATTTTTCTTAATCGGCATCGTCCGTGTTCTTTATTGTAGATAATAGTAACAACCACGACCGTATTAGATTAACATATTTAAAAAAATATCAAATCGCAAACTCACTTCTGTTGATAGAATTGCAAATGGCGAAATTCCTTCTGGAATAAACTATTGTCGGTGGACCGATATTTCTAAACACAACGAGCATGACATCATTGATTCTAATCGATTATTGATACGGCGGTCCCTGAACGATTTTGCAACACGTTTAAATAAAAGATCAATGTGTGTTCTTTAGAAAAAAAAATGACGAAGAAAGAAAATAAAATGACAATTGATAATAATTTTTAAAAAATAATCAAAGAAAGAAAATGAAGAAGACGGCAAATTGCGTAACTGGATTTTCACGATGAAAATACCGTCAATGGTAACTGAAAAAAGGAACTGTGAAAAGGGAAATCGTTCATTATGGCTTAGAACAAACAACTGGTCAGCTAGGGATTTATGGCATCAAGGATAGAACGCAGCACCTCGAACTGTTGTTCCTGTTTGTTTAAATTAAAAAAAAATGGCTGCTATTTGCGGCAAGACGAAAAATAATAAAAATAACTTCTTACAATTAGTATCTTAAAGGCAGTGCGTGAAGCGTTCTATTTTTGCTGCGAATGCAGATATTTCTGGCGCTAGCTACAAATGGCGAATGGTCTACCATAGCAGTTAACTATTAGATGATAACTATGTACAGACGCAGACAGACAGAGCGTAAAGGAAATATCGATAGAGGACGAAACAAGTTGGTGAAGAAAGGTTTTCTTTTTGTCTTTATTCACATTATATTTTTTACAGATATATTTTTATTTATACAAGAATTTTTACACACACATACACACATATATATATATATATATATATATATATATATATATATATATATATATATATGTGTGTGTGTGTATGTATATATATATATATATATATATATATATATATATATATATATATATATATATATATATATATATTCACTCAGCACATTCAGGTTATTAAATAAAGGACTATGCTTTCACCCTAGTCCTCCAAGGTTTCATAAGACACCTTGGCAAAGGACCTGAAATCCTTCTTCAGAAGAATACGTCTAAAAGCCAAATTCGGGGACAATGACCACACACCTTTCATACTTGATACATTAAAAGAGAAGGACACAACATTCACGCCACAAAACACGGACATTACTATACAGACATTTGAAATGGCAGTAACAAATGACATAAAGAAAACAATAGCATGTAAGCTGCCACGTAACAACATTACTGAAGAGGAACGTATAGCTCTTGACACGCTGACACATAGAGATGACCTAATCATAACACAGGCTGACAAAGGGGGTGATACATTGATCTGGGGAATCAAAGAATACATTAAAGAGGTCAACAAAGAAACCTATAACAGCTTACCTACAGATCCTCTTCCCGAATACCTAAAAGAATTAACTAGCTCACTAAACATAATGCTTCGCAACAATCTAATTGACAAGAAAACGTGCACACCACTTACACCCACAAACATCACACCTGCTCGCTTCCTAAAAGACACAAAAGCAACAACCCAGGAAGGCCGGTCATTTCATCATTCAACTGCCACACGACCAAAATTTCCAAATATATAAACCATTACATACAACCCCTAGCTAAGGAAGTAAAATCCTACATCAGAGACACAACAGATCTACTAAACAAAATTAATCACATACAAATAGTGCCAGAGAATGCTATTCTATTGACTATGGACGCAAGCTCAAAGATTAAACACATAGAAAGGCTAACCGCCATTTAGGAAGCACTTACTAAAAGAAGAAAACAAGCCCCCCCACACCCACACACACAGAAGTTATCATAAAGCGCATTGAACATATTCTTACATTGAATACTTTCAACTTCAAATGAGCACACTACCTGCAAGCAAGAGGCTGTACCATGGGCACCACTGTAGCTGCATCATATGCTAAAATATTCATGGGAAAATTTGTGGAGACATATCTATCCAATCATTGGTAGCGACTGCGTATTTTATGCAAGATATATTGATGATATATTCTTTGTATACACGGGCAGTGACGACAAACTTACCCAATTCCTCATGACCCTAAACACAGTGCACGACTCAATAGAGTTTGACTATGAAAAATGCACGAGATTGGTAACATTTTTAGACACCCGCATTTACATATATGAAAACAGGAAACTACAAACTACACACTAAAATCACCGACACCCAAAACTATCTACACTTTAAGTCTTCCCACCCTAAACACCTCAAAGAGAACCTTCCCTATTCACAAGCACTTAGACTCAGAAGGATATGTTCCAACAATGAAGAATTAAATAAACACATTGAAAATCTGGAGCATCAATTCACAACACGTGGCTATAAACAACACCTAATCAGGGAACAAATAAATAAAGCAATTTCCACACCTAGAGAAGACACCCTAATGTACAAAATTAAAAGTAAATCTAGCCGCATCCCTCTAGTAACCACTTTCAACCCCACTCTGCCTCCACTATCCCAAATAATCAAACGTCGCTGGGAAATACTACTCAAACCAGACATAAAAAAATGTTTGAAGAGCCCGGCCTACTAGCATATCGTAGACCTAAGAACCTAAAAGAAATCATAGGTAGTAACCCCATTTCAGTGGACAAGGTAATCTGTAATAAGCCAAAAACAAAAACAACAGGATTTTTCCAATCCTGTAATAACAAAAGTAGCTTAAGCTGCAACCACATTAGACTCACAAAATCATTCACTAACTCAGTCATTAAATCTACTTTCAAAATCTACCACGACCCTTTTAGTCATAACTTTAGAAGTCATAACATAATTTCCCTCCTAGAATGCACACTATGCCAGAAACAATATGTAGGAAAATCTGAATGGCCCTTTCACTACAGAATTAATAATTATCGTAATCGAATTAAGTCGACTCCCCATGAAAAATTATTACCAGTAGAACATTTCCGCCTGGAAAAACACGATTTCAGAACCCATGCCAAATTCACTATAATTGAGAGAATAGAAAAATTCAGAGCAGATAACATTAGAAAGATTTTAGAATCCCATGAAAATAAGTGGATACGATGTTTAAAAACGCACTATCCAGACGAGCTTAATCACAAATTTAACAATATAGATAGTATTAATATATAATCCCACAAATTAGGACCTACGCACATTTCTCACCCACACAAGACAGACATGCTTACATAGTTGTTGAGGCCTCACACATATACACACACAGAGGATTATACACATTTATACACATCATGCTCACTCACTCCCTATTGAGCCAAATGATAACACACACCCATAGTAATATACCCACTTACACACATCATACTCACTCACTCCCTAAAAACCAAATAACACACACACTTAACAGACACATCCTTTTTCCAGAAACCAATAAAACTATCAAAATGACGAAGGGAATTCAGAGCAGCATGAATCCATCCAGCTCTTATCTTAAATAACTTAAAAGTGACTGTTTGACCAACACATGGCTGACCAAAATTCATGTTAAAAATATTTTAAAAATTTAAAAATGAAAACTACAGACAAAAGTTCATTTTCTCCATCAAAACATTCATTTTTGTAGTTCACTGCTATTAGCAAGCAGAATTTTTTTCTCCTGATGATGTCCATGTTGGCCGAAACTAGTCGAGGAATCTAACTGAAATGATAATAATAAAAACGGAAGAATATTAATATACAACCCAGTGTGTCTGAAGATTTTATTTTTTAATATTTTTTTTTATTGTTATATATATATATATATATATATATATATATATATATATATGCCGGGTGTAACAGCAAAATTGTTAGATTAAGATTTGAATCGTTGTATCTTAGAAACGATTAAAGATATTCGCCGTGATTTTTATAAGACTATTGAAATCTCCTTTGAACAATAAGAATGTATTTTACTCTCAGTTGTAATGGTGATGCCTCTTTCTGTTGCGAACTCCTGATCCAGTTTTCTTCTCCACTGGTCGCTCGTTTTTAAAATTATTTATCGTTCTCTTGATTGTTTTTCAATGGTCTACGAAGACGGATGCCAGACTATGAATGTTGATAGCATTACTGACGGCCTGAATGTTCTTTGTCCTCCTACTATTGCTCATTTGGGAAGACAATATGGCTGACACAAAACGATTTTCACCTGTTCTCTTTCTAGCTGGGTAACTCAAAGCGTTTTTCAAATGGTTCCAAGATGGCTAAACGTTTTTTTTTCCCTGAAAAGCTGGAAAAAAGCTCAATTAGTTTAGTTTAATTAACTTCAACTGAGATATCCAGAAATCCATGGCACGTGGAACTAGAACAATCTACCCCAATGGACTAAATAAATATCAGGTCATCCCATAAGTTCTGTCCGAATTTTGAATAAAGAAAACAAGTGACCAAATGTTACATTTAATTACAGATTCAATCAACAATGAATTTTCCCTGATTATCTATGACTTCCATCTATCTGTTAACAAGCTTACTATCAGATCATCCCATAAGTTCTGCCCGAATTTTGAATAAAGAAAACAAGTGACCAAATGTTACATTTAATTACAGATTCAATCAACAATGTATTTTCCCTGATTATCTATGACTTCCTTCCATCTATTAACAAGCTTACTATCAGGTCATCCCATAAGTTCTGTCCGAATTTTGAATAAAGAAAACAAGTGACCAAATGTTACATTTAATTACAGATTCAATCAACAATGTATTTTCCCTGATTATCTATGACTTCCTTCCATCTATTAACAAGCTTACTATCAGGTCATCCCATAAGTTCTGTCCGAAATTTGAATCAAGAAAACAAGTGACCAAATGTTACATTTAATTACAGATTCAATCAACAATGTATTTTCCCTGATTATCTATGACTTCCTTCCATCTATTAACAAGCTTACTAATTCCATTACTGTAAAATTCTTTTGGCTTTGAACTCACAAATGTCAGTTTTAACCTCTTCCTGTGTTAAAAAAGCTGTTTCTTCCAAATGATTCTGTAAGCTACGAAACAAATGGTAGTCTGAAAGAGCAAGATCGGGAGAATAAGGTGGATGAGGAATTTTCTCCCAACCAAGTCCTTCGATCATTTGTGACGTGATTCTTGCTGTGTGGGGTTGTGCATTGTCCTGATGAAACATCACCTCTTTTCGATTCACTAGAGCAGGTATTTTTTCCTCAAAGCTTGGTCCAAATGCTCTAATTGCTGACAGTATATTTGAGCATTAATTGTTGCATTAGGTGGTAAGAATTCAAAGTGGATTATTCCTTGGCGATCCCACCAGATTGAAAGAAGAACCTTTTGTGGCTGGGGTCCTTCCCCTTTACCAAGCCACTATCTACGACTCTTAACATTTCGATAAAAGATCCATTTTTCGTCGCCAGTCACAAGTCTATCCAAAAAAGGTGAAACATTTGGCGAGAATGGAGAGAAGTGCAGATGTCAACTCGGGATTTGAGGTTGTTTTCAGACAATTCATGAGGCACCCATTTTCCAAGTTAAGGAACTTTTCCAAGTTGTTGAAGATGACGATGAACAGTTGTATGGTTTGAACTGAGAACCACTGTCAATTCTTCAACTGATAAAACAGGATTTTCTTCAAGGGCTGCTTCAAGAAGCTTTTCATCAAACTCATCTGGAAGTCCGATTCGATCTTCATCTTCAAGGGTGAAATCTCCACCTTAAACTTAAACTTTTCCTTCATTATTTACAGAGACTCTTACGAATATTTCTTGAAATTTTCTCTAAACGACAGATATTCCGAGAGGATAAATATTTCTATCTTGTTTGATTTCACTCTTTTGTTTGTCTCTCTTCTCAACAAGTTCAGATTTAGTTCTGGTCACGGATACTGTTTAAATATTTGTAACCTTTATATCAGGCCTTGGGAAATAGACGCGGCCGAACTCGAGTTGGCGTTTTCTGTATTAAAAAATGCTTTCGGCACGCCTTTCGTGCTGTTGAATAAGGTGAGATTTATAATGAGTGTCAGATGTTGTATACAAAGAGCGGCACACACAACAAGATGCCTTCGGTTATAGGACTTATGAATGATAATTATTTTTTCAACTAAAATCTTCCTTATGTATATGACATCACAAATCGCTTAAAGGCACGTCAGGCTATATAATGGTTCCGTATAGGATACAGGTTCGATTCCTGTCGGAGGACGAATATTTTCTATGAAAATTTCTCGGACATTCAGGCCGGTAAATATTGTTTAATACTGTTTATTATAAACAGAACATTTACTTAAATATTTGTATCTGTAAAAAGAATGTATAAACATGAAAATGTCCTAATATATATATATATTAAGAAATGGACAAGGTCCGACAATTTATTTATTAAAGACATTTTTTTATGTTTAAAGTTGTTATTTTTATAGATACAAGTATTTAAGCAAATGCTCTGTTTAAGATAAACAGTATTAAATAACATTTACCGGCCTGAATGTCCGAGAAATTTTCATAGAAAATATTCGTTCTTTGACAGGATTCGAACCTGCATCCTATACGCAACTGTCATATACGCTGACGTGCCTTACCTCTGGGCTACAAAGAACCTTTTCGTTAGACAAGGTCGAATTTACTGCTTATAAACTTCAATCTTCAATGAATCTCGTACATTCATAACTGCTCTGGCGTATCAAATGTAAACAAATGACGTCATATATTAAGAAATGGACAAGGTCCGACAATTTATTTATTAAAGACATTTTTTTATGTTTAACGTCAAGGCACGTCAGCGTATATGACGGTTCCGTATAGGATGCAGGTTCGAATCCTGTCAAAGAACGAATATTTTCTATGAAAATTTCTCGAACATTCAGGCCGGTAAATGTTATTTAATACTGTTTATCCTAAACAGAGCATTTGCTTAAATACTTGTATCTATAAAAATAACAACGTTAAACATAAAAAAATGTCTTTTAATATATATATATATATATATATATATATATATATATATATATATATGTATGTGACAGATCATATATTTTACATAGATAGAAGAATTTTGCACTAGATCTATAGACTTACCAGAATATATATTTTAATTATGTATGAAAGTTGTTAGAAAAGAATATTTGTAATTCCTATCTTTCAATTTGAAATAAAAAAAATTTATTCAAATAAATAAAAATTATTGAAATTTTGTAGATCTGTGTTTGAAGGAGCGTTTATTCCCTCATTCATACACGCATATTCAAAACAGATTGATATCGAGTTTAAAGGCCGCTTTCAGCTGTCTTTGAGAAAGTTTAATAAAAGATTTAGAACTGAAAAAGCGAATCACATCCTTAAAGAAGTCCTCCATATTTTCAATTGACATCAGAAGGCCATGGCTATTGCCGATTATGTAAGTTCAAGGGATCATTATCTAAATCCTTTGCCGAAAGATACGGATATTATGAAATGTAACACTAAGTATCGTCCTCGTTATATTGGGATGACAGTTATTACTCGTTAAAACGCTTGAAAAAGCTCCGAGAATTGAGAGATTCAGGCAACATCTAGAATGGAGCAGATCTCATTGCTTTTAAGTTGGTGTGAATATTAAGAAGAAGCTGAGATTAGAGTTGGCAGAAAAGAGAATGAAATGCTGTTATATATAATCACCAGTTTTGGTCAGTGAAATCTGATGTATGATAATGACGATAACGAGGGGTCGACAAAAAAGATTTTATATTCCTTCAACCTGAATGATTTCACGAAGACGCAGAAATTTCAATAAATGGAATTAAGGCTGATTCACTGAATTTTTCTTTTTTTCATTCATTGTATATATATATATATATATATATATATATATGTGTGTGTGTGTGTGTGTGTGTATATATATATATATGTGTGTGTGTATATATAGATATTTATGTATATATATATGTGTGTATATGCATATATCTATGTGTATATGTATATTTGTATGTATATATATATATATATATATATATATATATATATATATATATATATATATATATATATATATGTATCTGTGTGTATATATATATTTCTTTCATGTCTGTATATTTCATTCTTTCATTTTATATTTAATCGTACATACATTTATATAGAGATATATTCCTTGTTTTATATATATATATATATATATATATATATATATATATATATATATATATATATATATGTGAAAAGTGAATATAAATATAAATAAATATATATATATGTATAATTATTTATATATTATATGCGCGGTACTTATTAGAAAGCGCTCAATATCAGAGATAGAGCTAACATATTTGGTTGGATGGATGTGAGTTTGTGACCCTGGGTTTCACGCTTTAGCGATCGTCAGACAAACTGATTACTGTTTTAAAAATTTGGGTTTATGTAGATTGCGTGTATTGGTGTTATTGTGGAAGTGGTGGGGAAATTTCGTCGTTTTGTCATTCATCTTACTAACGCAAACATCGATGTATGCAGACACATATACATATACATACTTGGTCGTCCGTCGGGACTCATACATATATATAAACATATGTAGACAGTTTCGGCTATGACACATGTATGTATACGGGTGGTGTTATGTCTATACATACGCATTTGTATGTTGAAATGTTGAAATTTAAACATTGGAAGTGTGGCGGAAATGTCTCGTTATTGTCTCGTGAATGTATCCATGTCATATTATGAAATTTTTTTTTTTTTTTTTTCCGTTGAAAAATATTTGAAAAATATTTTCTCGCATGTATGTATATATGTGTGGTGGGGTTTGTGTAAAATTATGATAGGTAAAAATTATTATTAAATTATTTATATTTATTTTTAAATTTTTGAAAAAAATGGGGGTTTATTTGTTATATTTAAAGCTGGTTATTTGTTTGTTTTTGGTGACTGTGTATATGTAACAGGTAAAAAATTGTAATCCTTATTGTTTAATTTATATGGTGATGTTTAATTTAATAACGGGTTTATATGATATGATGTGATAGTAATGTTTCAAAGGATTGGAGACAATGCTATTTAGGTTTTAGCTAATAGTTATTGTAAACTGGAAGAAATTGCAAATTGGTAGAAATGATTAGTAACGGTGGTGGGAGAATGATAAAACCATGAATGTAGTTATAGTGGTGGTAGCTTGAACTAAAAAGTGGTTGTTGGTGTTTTATTTTTGTTTTATTTTGTTATATGTATTAATTTATTTTGGTATAAATCCTGATAATAGGTATTCTATGTAAAATTATGGTAGTTGAAGATTGCTATAATTTTTAATTACAAAATTATTATTATTATATTAAAGCTGCCTGGTAATAGGTGTTTGTTCTCATGGTTACATATGGAAATTATATCTGATCATATTGTTTTAAAGTATTAAATATGCTGGGGGGTAATAAAGATTGTAGTGGATTATATGTTAATAGTGGGTGTGATGTGTAAGTGATGGTGCTGTGTGTAGGTGGTAATGATAATATTGATAGTTAATAGATATTGTAAGGTGGTAAAAGTGATTACTAATGGTGGTGCAATTATAATAATGATAGGTGCAATTATTTTGATGGTATCTTGAAATTAAATTGTGATTGTTGGTGGTTTGTCTGTTTTATCCGTTTGG
Source organism: Acanthosepion pharaonis (assembly GCA_903632075.3). NCBI lineage: Eukaryota > Metazoa > Mollusca > Cephalopoda > Sepiida > Sepiidae > Acanthosepion > Acanthosepion pharaonis. The sequence goes on from CAHIKZ030004854.1 coordinate 882,194, forward strand.
TATGAATTCGGATAATAGATACTTGTTCTCATGCCTACATTTGGAGATTATCTCTGATTTTTGTTTAGCAAGTTCTTTTGCGGTTTGTGTGATATTATTGCTACTTTTTCGTGTAGGCAAAGTAGGCATTTTTTCGTAATGTTGTTGTAGGCAGGGGCTTTTTCAATATTTCCCAACTTATTGTTGGTGTGATGTTTTTGTCTTTTTGCTGCCATATGTATGTAGAAAGTGTTGTGCTGTTCGAATATTTCCTGTTGTTGAATGAAAGGTTGTGATTGTTATTCCTCATCTTGAATGGACCTTCGGTGGCACCGATGTAGTGCATAGTGTTGTTGTTTGTACTTACCTTGGCCTTGTATATTGTGTTCGTAATTTGGCAATTTCCCTGGAGTGGACATGTTGCTCTGTTTCTGCAGTTGCATATAGGATCCTTGGTTACATTTTTGTAGGTTGTCATTTTTTTGTTGTGGTTTTGATTATATCTGTTATGTTTTTGTACAGCTGTAACTGATCTTTACGTTATTTTTGTTAAATATTTTTGATAATTTGTTTTCTTCAGTGAAGTGTTTTTCTATTAAGTTTAGGAATATTTTGCCTATGTTCGTTTTAACAGTTTTGTTATATGTTGGGTTAAACCAGATAATGTTTCTCTTTCTGTTTCTGCGTTTTGGCTGTGGAGGTATATATTGTAGTTGTTGTGTGTAACCACTTGCTTTTTTAGTGCTTCGTTGTATGGTGCTATTTTGCTATTGAAAATTTGCATGTTAGATGAGTTCTCAGATAGTCTGCGGCTGATTGACTTTGGTATTTGTTTGATGATAGAAGGTGGATGGTTGGAGGATGTGTGTACGTAAGTTGGTGTGTCATTTTCTTTTTTGTATGGTTCATATGTGTTGTTGATCAGGTTAAGAGTGACGTCAAGGAAGTTTACTATAGTTGTGCCTGTATTTATCTCTATTATGAATCCAATGTTTTTTAGGGCGTTCACTATTTTCTTCCTGAATTTGTCTACTTTGGGGCCATTGGATTCCCTTATTAAGATAAGACCGTCATCTCTGTATAATCCTGTGTCCTTTCTCTCCAGGATTCTGGCCAGGTATGATAGGATGAGTATGCCTACTAATTCGCATATTTCTGCTCCATCGTAGCTACCCATTGTTACGTCAAACAGGTTGTGGTTTTGTGTCTTTGCCCATGGTTCATTGTTGTGGAACAGCAGGGATTTGCGGCAATGCTTGATTATTTTTATATCACCGTCCGTGAGTTTTACATTTAGCTGTGCCAGTTGTATGGCTTCATTTAATATGCTTTCTGTAATGGAAGGGTAAAAATCCACAATGTCAAATTGGATGAAAGTGGATTTGTTCTTGTTGTCTATTGATTTAAACCACTCTATGACGGCTTTGGTGTTCTTCCACTGGTTGAGACTTAATTTTTCCCTTAGGTTGGTGTTGATATTTTCTAATATCTTCTTACTAATTTTTCCTATCTCGCTCTTCGCCGGGTTAATTAGTCTGAATGTTGGTTTTTCTATGAAGCTGGCTTTGTGGTCCTTTGCCGTGATGAAAGCATGTTGTTCAGCTAGTTTGTTTACTCTTTCGTCTATATTCAATTTGGTGGCTATATTTTTGGCTTCTTGGTTTATAATGTTTATTGTGTTCGTGTTTGTCTTTTTGTATAGTTGTGTAATTTTGTTGGTTAAGAGTTGATTGTAGGCTGTAGGTTCTATGGTATATATGTTTGTGGTTTTGTCAGCCAAAATGAATACTTTGTTGGAGTTGATTATTTTTTTCTGTCGTCTATGATTTTTTTCTGGAAATTGTCCAAGTGTCTTTTGAATTTCAAGGTTCTAACTATGTTTATCATGTCCTCTTCGAATTTTAACATTTTCTTGCATATTGGTGGACACTTTTTTGTATTAAAGCTGAATGTCTCGGGTTTTTCAGTTGTTTGGTTCTTTGGGTCGTTGAGGGAGAAATATGCTTTCCATCTCATTCGTCTTATTAGACTTTCGATTTTCTCATTTAGTTGGAGTTTGTATGAAGCTTGAGTAGGTATGGGGATGTTTTTCAGTGAGTATGGTAGGTCAAATTTATCCATTATCGTAAAAAGAATGGCGCGAGTGCTCAACCCGTGGGGGAGCGAAATATATGTGAAAAGTGAATATAAATATAAATAAATATATATATATGTATAATTATTTATATATTATATGCGCGGTACTTATTAGAAAGCGCTCAATATCAGAGATAGAGCTAACATATTTGGTTGGATAGATGTGAGTTTGTGACCCTGGGTTTCACGCTTTAGCGATCGTCAGACAAACTGATTACTGTTTTAAAAAATTTGGGTTTATGTAGATTGCGTGTATTGGTGTTATTGTGGAAGTGGTGGGGGAGATTTCGTCGTTTTGTCATTCATCGTACTAACGCAAACATCGATGTATGCAGACACATATACATATACATACTTGGTCGTCCGTCGGGACTCATACATATATATATAAACATATGTAGACAGTTTCGGCTATGACACATGTATGTATACGGGTGGTGTTATGTCTATACATACGCATTTGTATGTTGAAATGTTGAAATTTAAACATTGGAAGTGTGGCGGAAATGTCTCGTTATTGTCTCGTGAATGTATCCATGTCATATTATGAATTTTTTTTTTTTTTTTTTTTTTTCCGTTGAAAAATATTTGAAAAATATTTTCTCGCATGTATGTATATATGTGCGGTGGGGTTTGTGTAAAATTATGATAGGTAAAAAATTATTATTAAATTATTTATATTTATTTTTAAATTTTGAAAAATGGGGGTTTATTTGTTATATTTAAAGCTGGTTATTTGTTTGTTTTTGGTGACAAAAATGTAACCAAGGATCCTATATGCAACTGCAGAAACAGAGCAACATGTCCACTCCAGGGAAATTGCCAAATTACGAACACAATATACAAGGCCAAGGTAAGTACAAACAACAACACTATGCACTACATCGGTGCCAATTGAAGGTCCATTCAAGATGAGGAATAACAATCACAACCTTTCATTCAACAACAGGAAATATTCGAACAGCACAACACTTTCTACATATATATGGCAGCAAAAGACAAAACATCACACCAACAATAAGTTGGGAAATATTGAAAAAAGCCCTGCCTACAACAACATTACGAAAAATGCCTACTTTGCCTACACGAAAAAGTAGCAATAATATCACACAAACCGCAAAAGAACTTGCTAAACAAAAAATCAGAGATAATCTCCAAATGTAGGCATGAGAACAAGTATCTATTATCCGAATTCATACCAAGCGGATAAAACAGACAAACCACCAACAATCACAATTTAATTTCAAGATACCATCAAAATAATTGCACCTATCATTATTATAATTGCACCACCATTAGTAATCACTTTTACCACCTTACAATATCTATTAACTATCAATATTATCATTACCACCTACACACAGCACCATCACTTACACATCACACCCACTATTAACATATAATCCACTACAATCTTTTATTACCCCCAGCATATTTAATACTTTAAAACAATATGATCAGATATAATTTCCATATGTAACCATGAGAACAAACACCTATTACCAGGCAGCTTTAATATAATAATAATAATTTTGTAATTAAAAATTATAGAATCTTCAACTACCATAATTTTACATAGAATACCTATTATCAGGATTTATACCAAAATAAATTAATACATATAACAAAATAAAACAAAAATAAAACACCAACAACCACTTTTTAGTTCAAGCTACCACCACTATAACTACATTCATGGTTTTATCATTCTCCCACCTCCGTTACTAATCATTTCTACCAATCTGCAATTTCTTCCAGTTTACAATAACTATTAGCTAAAACCTAAATAGCATTGTCTCCAATCCTTTGAAACATTACTATCACATCATATCATATAAACCCGTTATTAAATTAAACATCACCATATAAATTAAACAATAAGGATTACAATTTTTTACCTGTTACATATACACTGTCACCAAAAACAAACAAATAACCAGCTTTAAATATAACAAATAAAACCCCATTTTTTTCAAAAATTTAAAAATAAATATAAATAATTTAATAATAATTTTTTACCTATCATAATTTTACACAAACCCCACCGCACATATATACATACATGCGAGAAAATATTTTTCAAATATTTTTCAACGGAAAAAAAAAAAAAAAAAAAAATTTCATAATATGACATGGATACATTCACGAGACAATAACGAGACATTTCCGCCACACTTCCAATGTTTAAATTTCAACATTTCAACATACAAATGCGTATGTATAGACATAACACCACCCGTATACATACATGTGTCATAGCCGAAACTGTCTACATATGTTTATATATATATGTATGAGTCCCGACGGACGACCAAGTATGTATATGTATATGTGTCTGCATACATCGATGTTTGCGTTAGTACGATGAATGACAAAACGACGAAATCTCCCCCACCACTTCCACAATAACACCAATACACGCAATCTACATAAACCCAAATTTTTTAAAACAGTAATCAGTTTGTCTGACGATCGCTAAAGCGTGAAACCCAGGGTCACAAACTCACATCTATCCAACCAAATATGTTAGCTCTATCTCTGATATTGAGCGCTTTCTAATAAGTACCGCGCATATAATATATAAATAATTATACATATATATATATTTATTTATATTTATATTCACTTTTCACATATATTTCGCTCCCCCACGGGTTGAGCACTCGCGCCATTCTTTTTACGATAATGGATAAATTTGACCTACCATACTCACTGAAAAAACATCCCCATACCTACTCAAGCTTCATACAAACTCCAACTAAATGAGAAAATCGAAAGTCTAATAAGACGAATGAGATGGAAAGCATATTTCTCCCTCAACGACCCAAAGAACCAAACAACTGAAAAACCGAGACATTCAGCTTTAATACAAAAAAGTGTCCACCAATATGCAAGAAAATGTTAAAATTCGAAGAGGACATGATAAACATAGTTAGAACCTTGAAATTCAAAAGACACTTGGACAATTTCCAGAAAAAAATCATAGACGACAGAAAAAAATAATCAACTCCAACAAAGTATTCATTTTGGCTGACAAAACCACAAACATATATACCATAGAACCTACAGCCTACAATCAACTCTTAACCAACAAAATTACACAACTATACAAAAAAGACAAACACGAACACAATAAACATTATAAACCAAGAAGCCAAAAATATAGCCACCAAATTGAATATAGACGAAAGAGTAAACAAACTAGCTGAACAACATGCTTTCATCACGGCAAAGGACCACAAAGCCAGCTTCATAGAAAAACCAACATTCAGACTAATTAACCCGGCGAAGAGCGAGATAGGAAAAATTAGTAAGAAGATATTAGAAAATATCAACACCAACCCTAAGGGAAAAATTAAGTCTCAACCAGTGGAAGAACACCAAAGCCGTCATAGAGTGGTTTAAATCAATAGACAACAAGAACAAATCCACTTTCATCCAATTTGACATTGTGGATTTTTACCCTTCCATTACAGAAAGCATATTAAATGAAGCCATACAACTGGCACAGCTAAATGTAAAACTCACGGACGGTGATATAAAAATAATCAAGCATTGCCGCAAATCCCTGCTGTTCCACAACAATGAACCATGGGCAAAGACACAAAACCACAACCTGTTTGACGTAACAATGGGTAGCTACGATGGAGCAGAAATATGCGAATTAGTAGGCATACTCATCCTATCATACCTGGCCAGAATCCTGGAGAGAAAGGACACAGGATTATACAGAGATGACGGTCTTATCTTAATAAGGGAATCCAATGGCCCCAAAGTAGACAAATTCAGGAAGAAAATAGTGAACGCCCTAAAAAACATTGGATTCATAATAGAGATAAATACAGGCACAACTATAGTAAACTTCCTTGACGTCACTCTTAACCTGATCAACAACACATATGAACCATACAAAAAAGAAAATGACACACCAACTTACGTACACACATCCTCCAACCATCCACCTTCTATCATCAAACAAATACCAAAGTCAATCAGCCGCAGACTATCTGAGAACTCATCTAACATGCAAATTTTCAATAGCAAAATAGCACCATACAACGAAGCACTAAAAGCAAGTGGTTACACACAACAACTACAATATATACCTCCACAGCCAAAACGCAGAAACAGAAAGAGAAACATTATCTGGTTTAACCCAACATATAACAAAACTGTTAAAACGAACATAGGCAAAATATTCCTAAACTTAATAGAAAAACACTTCACTGAAGAAAACAAATTATCAAAAATATTTAACAAAAATAACGTAAAGATCAGTTACAGCTGTACAAAAAACATAACAGATATAATCAAAAACCACAACAAAAAAATGACAACCTACAAAAATGTAACCAAGGATCCTATATGCAACTGCAGAAACAGAGCAACATGTCCACTCCAGGGAAATTGCCAAATTACGAACACAATATACAAGGCCAAGGTAAGTACAAACAACAACACTATGCACTACATCGGTGCCACCGAAGGTCCATTCAAGATGAGGAATAACAATCACAACCTTTCATTCAACAACAGGAAATATTCGAACAGCACAACACTTTCTACATACATATGGCAGCAAAAAGACAAAAACATCACACCAACAATAAGTTGGGAAATATTGAAAAAAAGCCCCTGCCTACAACAACATTACGAAAAATGCCTACTTTGCCTACACGAAAAAGTAGCAATAATATCACACAAACCGCAAAAGAACTTGCTAAACAAAAAATCAGAGATAATCTCCAAATGTAGGCATGAGAACAAGTATCTATTATCCGAATTCATACCAAGCGGATAAAACAGACAAACCATCAACAATCACAATTTAATTTCAAGATACCATCAAAATAATTGCACCTATCATTATTATAATTGCACCACCATTAGTAATCACTTTTACCACCTTACAATATCTATTAACTATCAATATTATCATTACCACCTACACACAGCACCATCACTTACACATCACACCCACTATTAACATATAATCCACTACAATCTTTATTACCCCCCCAGCATATTTAATACTTTAAAACAATATGATCAGATATAATTTCCATATGTAACCATGAGAACAAACACCTATTACCAGGCAGCTTTAATATAATAATAATAATTTTGTAATTAAAAATTATAGCAATCTTCAACTACCATAATTTTACATAGAATACCTATTATCAGGATTTATACCAAAATAAATTAATACATATAACAAAATAAAACAAAAATAAAACACCAACAACCACTTTTTAGTTCAAGCTACCACCACTATAACTACATTCATGGTTTTATCATTCTCCCACCACCGTTACTAATCATTTCTACCAATCTGCAATTTCTTCCAGTTTACAATAACTATTAGCTAAAACCTAAATAGCATTGTCTCCAATCCTTTGAAACATTACTATCACATCATATCATATAAACCCGTTATTAAATTAAACATCACCATATAAATTAAACAATAAGGATTAAAATTTTTACCTGTTACATATACACAGTCACCAAAAACAAACAAATAACCAGCTTTAAATATAACAAATAAACCCCCATTTTTTTCAAAAATTTAAAAATAAATATAAATAATTTAATAATAATTTTTACCTATCATAATTTTACACAAACCCCACCGCACATATATACATACATGCGAGAAAATATTTTTCAAATATTTTTCAACGGAAAAAAAAAAAAAAAAAAAAAAAATTTCATAATATGACATGGATACATTCACGAGACAATAACGAGACATTTCCGCCACACTTCCAATGTTTAAATTTCAACATTTCAACATACAAATGCGTATGTATAGACATAACACCACCCGTATACATACATGTGTCATAGCCGAAACTGTCTACATATGTTTATATATATGTATGAGTCCCGACGGACGACCAAGTATGTATATGTATATGTGTCTGCATACATCGATGTTTGCGTTAGTACGATAAATGACAAAACGACGAAATCTCCCCACCACTTCCACAATAACACCAATACACGCAATCTACATAAACCCAAATTTTTTAAAACAGTAATCAGTTTGTCTGACGATCGCTAAAGCGTGAAACCCAGGTCACAAACTCACATCTATCAACCAAAAATATATATATATATATATATATATATATATATATATATATATATATATATATATATATATATATAAGTAGTAGTAGTAGTAGTAACCTTAAAAGTATAAGAAATTATACTCGTTAGAAAACCTTCAGTGTTTTGATTTGCAAATAATCAAACCAATACCAAAGGGAAAAACATGTATAAAAAAAAAAGAAATAACCAAGAACATGTACGTTAGCCAGCTTAGGAGAAACCTTATTAGGTTTGTCTGGCTCTCTTGGTTCAACGATATATATATATATATATATATATATATATATATATATATATATATATATATATATATATATTTCGTTTTATATTTACTGAAACTAGTCACAACAGATTACATTTCATCTAAACATGATTCTGTCGTTAAGATTTTGTTCTCTCACGTGGTATGACGTCAAAGAACCGCATTACGAATTTACGACTTGCGTCTGCTATTCCGCGACCGTTATCTTCGCATAGCACTTTTCTATGTCAACATAACATATAACCACTATATATATATATATATATATATATATATAGAGAGAGAGAGAGAGAGAGAGAGAGAGAGAATGTCTAAAAAAAATTGACAATTTCGCAGACGAATAATTTTGGCAATTCTTGTTGATATAACCTCAAATTATAATTACAGTACGCTCATACGCTCGATCACGATGACTTGTGGGTTAATGCTATTAAATCCATAGACGATTATGAGAAGTATCCTGTTCACACATTTTAAATCAACGCGTGACATGTTTTTCATGCACTTTCCGGAGGTGCCACAGGCTGGGATCATCTCCAACAGACCATTATGAACAAGATGTCACGTTCCAGACAAATTGATTATCGTGACATTTAAACTCGTCTCATAGTTGCAAAACAATTGTTCTAACCCTTATTCTCCCATAAGTTGCTAATATAACATTACAATAAAATATATTCTTTAATATATAGGGTGTCCAAACATCATTTTGCAGGCCAATAATTTTGGCAATTCTTGTTGAAATAACCTTAAATTTTCACAGAATGTACAGAAACAGATCAAAACTTTATATTTAATGTTTTATTTTTGTTCTGTTTTCAGGTTAAGGCTTGCCGTTCACTCCCCAAAAGAAGTCATTTTGTCACTTGGAATATGCTCGCACACAGTTACCCAAGACTGTACAGCGTCCTTTCAGTGTAAACTTTTGGTAGGACTTCACGAACTGGCAAACAAATTTGGAGTTGGTACCAAAAAAATTAAAGGGGAAGGTTGCTTATGCATGGCTGAAGGATCTGGTAGGCTATCATCAATATCAGAGTGTTTGGCAAGAGCTTAACTACCTACTTGGCGTGTGCCTTGTCACATATTGAATACTTATGAAATCGGTCCCATAATAAACTTATGATGTTCAACACCTAAACTGTTCAATTTCATTGAAATAAACATAGTAATTTTCAAGACAATTGCTTTTAAAATGATGTAAAATTTTTGGAGACACACACACACACACACACACACACACACACACACACACACACACACATATATATATATATATATATATATATATATATATATATATATATATATATATATATATTATATCATATTATATTTTTTCGTTTTATATTTATATCGGTTTTGATTTATTTTTATTCTTATTTTTCTCATATTTATTTTCTGCTTATACGTTATTTTATAGATATAATTTATTTGAGTAAACATTTTCTTTTTTATTCAACAGCATTAATTAAATTTAACGGCCTGAATTTTTGAGAAATTTCGTAATTTTTTTTCCTATATATATATATTAATGTGTATTTGGGCAGCAACATTTCTTTCAAACATGTTTCATTGAAAACAGCCGGCAAAGAAGATTTAATTAATCTTTTATTGAATTTTTTTCCAGCATTCTAACATTTTTTTTTCGGTTAAATATATAATTTGTACTTGGGGCGGAAACCTTTCATTGAAACATATTTGGTTGAATATGACAGGTAAGAATAATTTGATAAAATTTTCATTTATTTTTTCTAATATTCCTACATTTTTTTTTTTTTATTTGGTGGGGTAAAGGTGTGTATAAATTGTCCGTAGCACTTGGGACAATGAAAATTCCTGGCATTTTTTCTCTCCACTCCGCCAAACGGAAAATGTAAGAATATTAGTAAAACAACAAAAAAATTCAATTTACCTTGAAATGATATGATAATATTTAAAACAACAATACTCGCCAGCGGTGTGAAGTAGGTAAACCACTGCTAGTGGTTGACTACTTAGACAGCATTTTACCCTCACTTACAATAATGTCCAACGTATTTATGAGGATTGCGACTTGCCTATTGTTCATAGGTATGGTATATAACAGTTGATATGGGCACCCAGAGGCCGTGTAATGGTTAGCAAGCTTGTCTCGCTAGGACAATTACGACTGAGTAGTGAGTTCGATCTTCACTGGGTTCCCCATACTTTCGGCCTTGTGTCACATCTAAGCTACGCTTGGAAAACCACTATAACAGTTGATATGCTGCTAAAGAAAATCGTCCATAGGTGACGTTCTCTAACTTTGAGTCGGAAGAGGGATTAGCTTCGTTAATCTATCTTAATGTATAGTAATCATTTTTTGTTCTGGTACAATAGATGTTTTGTCCCTATGACTGGTGTTCGTGATGGGATATACGGATCAGACGCACATAACTGTAGACATAAAAGACATTTGGAAGTTGATTTTGTTTTGGAGTGTTTCTTGTTTTTGTTGCACGAAATATAATTCTTTCTCCAGGTTTTATTGTTTTTACTTATCGATGCCAAGATAAAATATTTAGCTTTCAGACTGGTTCTTGAGAAAAGAATCAATGATTTTAAATATCGCATTTACCCTATATTAATATTTCAATTTCATCGGAATTTAAATTCATTTTAATTGCCAGGTCCGTCTTTCCGTTACTCTTTTTTTTTTAATTTTCCGAGAAATGAAATGCCATATGTTTGTAATTTGCCAATGATTCGCTTCCCCATCTCTGCAACAATCTGCTTCCTCCTGGCCTCTGTTCCTTTGCCAGATCCAAATGAGAAATGGAAGATAAAGGCGATTTGAGGAACGAAAAGGTTTCTCTTGGAATTAAAAGGTTTTATTAAATTTAGTCACTCACTCTCTCTCGATATATATATATATATATAGATAGATAGATAGATAGATAGATAGATAGATAGATAGATGGAGATACACACACAGAGGTAAGATGAGAACAAATAGGGTACAGTCCCAACGTACGTAACATTTAATTTCAAAGAAGACTCAATAGAAAGTAGAGCAATATTCTTTATTTTAGGATATTACATGAAAAAACATGTACAACGGTGACATTTACAATCGCCTGATGAGATCTGTTGATTCGCATCGAAACACGACTGCAACCGTATAGCGTTTTTTACATGTTTTTGTTCTAATATCCTAAATAGATATATATATATATATATATATATATATATATATCGACTAAAAAAGTTTGGGATAACGATAGATACATTTTTATATATAAAAAACAAAAATTTAGTGTCTGTATGTATGTGTGTGTATATTGATGTGATAGGAAAAAGAGTTTGATTTATAATCCAAAGTATTCATTTATTATTTATGTTTTATATTTGAAATTAAACTTGAGGAAATTTCTGTGCAATTTCTGTGTTGCGATGAAATCATATTTTAAAAAAAAATAATTATAATTTATATATATATATATATATATATATATATATATATATATATATACTAGGTCTGCTCTACTTTTGTATTGAGCACTTTTTTGTTAGTTGATTACTCGTGTCAGTTTTTTTTTTCTTTAGGCTTTGGACCTGTATGCTGTTCGATTATTTTTGACAGACGTTCATGTTTCTAGCTTTTTTCTTTTTTAAAACCTTTTTTCATTCCAAATTGATTTGACCATTAGCAAATCAAGAAACCGAAGGTTTTCGAGATGAGTGTAGTTACCTATATCTATATATATATATATATATATATATATATATATATATATATATATATATATATATATATATATATATATATATATAAGTAATTAAAATCTTGGCAATCCGTATGAATACTCCCAATCCGGGGAGCTCAATGTTAAATCAGAGCCATTAATTAATATATATATATATATATATATATATATATATATATATATATATATATATATATACTACGTGAAACTGGCGTCGTTTTCTACGTCTAAGGGTTAAGCAGCTCTGTAAAACAGCCAGATTCCCACCACATATCTTTTGATTATAGTGGTAAAAGCTTTCTCGGAACCAACCCCACACTTTTTTGAAGAGTCGAATACAGAGAACTGGTGCCAGTATTTCACAAGGCCGTCAAATGACCCTCTTCAGGTTTTGAATTCAGAGTTGTCATTCTAGACCCTTCGCCACCCAAGGCTATAGAGCCTAGTCTCTCCTGCTATTTACACATAGCTAAAGGGAGAAGAGATGAATTCATACCTTTCCAAAGTTTGTTAGCACGTAAACGAATGTAATGAACTCGACTGGAATATATATATATATATATATATATATATATATATGTGTGTGTGTGTTTTCTGTGTATATACTGTACACAATATTTTTTGTTTTCTTTTTTACTAAGTATTCAGACATTTAAATAAAAGATTATTTTCTAAATTTAAATTTCCCAGCGTTTCTAGTTCATGCGCATGCAACGTAAACCAAAACTAGTCTGATGAAGTCCAAAAGGACGAAACGTATTACACATCTTTTTTCTACTTTGTCATATATGTTTCCTCCAATATATATATATATATGTATATCCGAATGAAATGAGAGCCAAAATAACATAAATTCTAACGTTCACGGCATTAATTCCAAAGAGGGCTCAATAACGATAGTAGAGCAATAATTATTTATAATTTTTTCATATAAACAAAATGTGTGTGTTTGTGTGTGTGTTTCTGCAAGTACATCATCCCTTACATATCATACACCCCTAACTTACCACACTGCAATCCCCTTGATTTTCATGTGTGGGGCGCAGTTGAGCAAGAGACAAAAAATAGTCATTGTAACACAAATGAGGAACTGAAGGCAAGGATCATGGCTGCATTTACCAACTTAAAAAAGATGATCGTCCAGAAAAGTTGCAGGAGATTACAATGTCGTCTGGAGGCCGTGGTTGGAGCCAGTGAGGATTTTATAGAATACATTTACTCTTCAGTATTTCAAGATATGTTTGTGTAATTTTGACAAACATATTTGCTCCCTCTCTCTGTTAAAATGATATGCCAATGTTATTTTCGCTTTGGCATCAGTTAGGCGACAATTTATCCATCTCAGCCTGTATACCTATTAAAATGAGATGCCAGTGTTATTTCCATTTTAACGGCATTTAGGCGACAATTTATCCATCGCACCCTGTCTATCTGATAAAATGAAATGTCCGTGTTATTTTCATTTCGGCGTCATTTAGACGACAATTTATCCATCGCACCCTGTCCACCTGTTAAAATTTGATAGAAGTGTTCACTTTGGCGTCATTTACGCAGCAATTTATCTATCGCTCACTGTCTATCTGTTAAAATGTGATGCCAGTATTATTTTCATTTCGGGGGGGTCATTTAGACGACAATTTATCCATCGCACTCTGTCTATTTGTTAAAATGTGATGCCGGTTTTATTTTCATTTTGTCATTTAGGCGACAATTTATCCCTCGCACCATGTATATCTGTTAAAATGAGACGCCAGTGTTATTTTCGCTTTGGCGTCATTTAGGCGACAATTTATCCATCGCACACTGTCTATCTGTTAAAATGAGACGCTAGTGTTATTTTCATTTTGACGTCATTTAGGCGATAATTTATCAATCGCAGCCTGTATACCTATTAAAATGACACGCCAGTGTTATTTCCATTTTGGCGTCATTTAGGCGACAATTTATCCATCGCAGCCTGTATACCTATTAAAATGAGACGCCAGTGTTATTTCCATTTTGGCGTCATCTAGGCGACAATTTATCCATCGCACCTTGTCTATCCGTTAAAATGAGATGCCAGTGTTATTTCCATTTTGGCTTCATTCACAAGACCCTTTATCCTCCGTATATAGACCAGGTAAAATATAGAAAAGACGGCAGAATATGAACTTGATTAGTCGTACCTTTTGTTCGTGGATAATTTTGGACGGTTCCCAGGAACTTAACAGAAGAGATTAAAAGAAGTAAGAGCCTCCAGATGAGTCCATAAAAGAAAACTATTAAAATAGTAAGTAATGGATTGATCTCGTCATGTGTAGCCGACAGGCGTTAGAAAGTGTAATGGATGAGGTTTAACATTTGTAACGGGACGAGATTGTTCCTTGTTGCTGGATTGATTGATGTTTTTCACGGTTTATCTAACTTTTGCACGTTATTTAAAGCCATAAAATATTTTTTGATTGTAAGGATATTTTGCAGATAACAATGATTTACTGGTACCATTCCCTACTAATAAACCCATAGCTGGGGAAGAAGATGTGTATTCATATATTTGTATATTTCTTCATTTGCGCGTTAATTGGATATAACGAACCAGACTGGAAATGGAAATTAGGCTCCCCGATTTCCAATTGAGACTATTATTCATTAGACGACATACAGTCTGTGGACATCCATTTCGTCTCGAGGTAGGTTAACTTCGGTGATCGTAGAAGAACCGGTGCTTCAATATGATGTGACCGTAAGCACATCTGTTGTAGGAAGTTTAAACTCTTAAAAGTTATAGATGTATACATGTGTCTGATTTCATATCTATCTATGTAAAGAAAAACATGTTGTAAAAAAGAAGAGATAATATGATTGTTTGCATCGATAGAACTCAGAAACAAATAAAGAAAACATTTATGGGAGTTATGGATGGTGTGTGTGTGTGTATTTGTCCTGTGTAAATCTGCGCCACGTTGTTGTGTTGAAATTAAGTAGTCGGTTTTACACGCCTGATGCTTCCCTCTACTGTCTCATATCGGTGATAGAGTAAATTAAAGGCAGAGAATGTTTATGTCTCTTCCTTCCAGTCCTTAATTGAACGTCACCAGCTGCTCTCGCAGACAGTTATGAAGCATCGAACTTGGTTAATAACTATATGGGAGCCCGCTTGGTAATACCACGTGCTGTAAGCTTGGCTGGTTTAATAGATAATGGCGCAGAATTGTTAATTGGCGAGCCGATTTCCAATCCCATTTTCATCCATTATATTCATTTACACGTAAATACTGTTCGGAAAGGCATTAATCTACTTCTCCCCTATGTATGTGTTAATTAATAAGACTTATATAACTAAACCATAATTAACTCCAAAAATAAAATAAAATTGCGTATAAATTATTTAGATTTCCGCATAAAATAACCCATAAAGATGTTGATATGCCACTAAAGGAAAACAACCAACAACCAACGGCGTAAAGTAAAATTCCCTGGCAGGCAAGGTGGGATAATCCCAGAAATTAATTAATTTACGGCTATGAAACGCTCAGATTTTGGTAAGAAACCCAAGCTGACAAGACTTATTCATGTAATCATACTGAGAGGGAAAGATTATAGCTCCAAAGAGCTCTTTACTATCTGTGAATTGTCGTGACATATCTGAGTGGAGAGGTCGCCCATCGCATTCTACAGGGACTTGAATTTAGAATTTGTCTAGATTGGATACACCTATGTCGCATGATCCCAGGTCATCCTAATATTTTACCGACAGCTGTGTCATGTCTCCGAAGCAAACACAGCTATAGGTAAAAAAAATATACAGATTTATTGGCGAAAGACTAGAGTTCACACGAGCTTCATCACAGAATGCGCCGTTCCAAGCGAGTTATTTCAAACGTATTGTTATACCTAGCGTTAACTATTAGGTATATTTCAAACCCTAAGGTTAGAATTATGTTTAGCATTTAGGAATAATTCAAATATGGGAGTACATATTGTGTTAGCCATTATTTATATTTCAAACCTATATGAGAGATAGGGTTAGTTCAATTTATATTTAAAAATAAAGTTTGACCGAGCATTATATGTTATGTATAATTCAAACCTAACTTACTAAACCCTAGCTGTAACCTTGTAACTTTGAAATATACTTAATAGTTTACACCAGAAATAACACGTTAGAAATACACAAAATAGCGAATCCTATCTCTAATCATAGTTTTGAAATATATTTAATAGCTAATCCAAACTTTAATCATAGTTTTGAATTATACCTATAGCTACCACTAATTTTACCAACAGTTTTGAAATATAGTTAATAGCTAATACATGCTTTAACGTTAGTTTTCAAATATACCTAATAGCTAACGCTAACTTTAACCATAGTTTTAAAATATATTTAATAGCTAACACTAGTTTTAACCGTGGTTTTGAAATGTACCTATTAGCTAGCATTAGTTTTAACCATATTTTTTAAGTATATCTAAGAGAGAACACAAACTTTAACCATAGTTTTGACATATATTTAATAGCTTTATCAATAGTTTTAATTAGATAATATCCAAAAACTAGCTTTAACCAGAGTTTTAAAATATATTTAATAGCTAACACTAGTTTTAACCGTGGTTTTGAAATGTACCTATTAGCTAGCACTAGTTTTAAGCATATTTTTTAAGCATATCTACGAGAGAACACAAGCTTTAACAATAGTTTTGACATCTATTTAATAGCTAATACTAGCTTTAACAATAGCTTTTAATTAGATAATATCCAAAAAATAGCTTTAACCATAGTTTTGAAATATATTTAATAGCTAAGATTAACGTTAACCATAGATTTTAAATATAGTTCATAGTTATAATGACCATTAAATATGGTTTTGAAATATACCTGTTAGCTAACTCTAGTTTTCACCATGTTTTTGAGATGCGATGGAAAGTCAAAAATTATCCTCACATTTAGCAGTAATTGCAAATACTACGAAAGTGTGGATAACTTTTGACTTTACCTTTTAATAGTTCTAAACAGCAGTTTTACTGGCTAAGTGTTTCTCTTCGACCTATGGATATCAATCGTGCCATATTTGGGTTTGCGAAATTACAAGAAAAATGTTTCTTTTTCACTCGGGGCTCGGTCGGAGACATATCTTCCTAATTTAGTGACGTGTACTACCGTAAATATTTACAGAAAACAATTAAAACCATGTTTTAGACGAAGACCAAAACATAAATTAGATATAATAGGTAAGTCGAATCGACATACAGTGTAACCCGGATATAAGTGTCCCGGATATAAGAGAAACCCGGATATAAGAGAGATTTTCTCTGGTCCCAAATTAGAGCCTGTGTTAATGTAAACAAAATAGACCAAACCCGGATATAAGAGAAACCAGGATATAAGAGACTTCTTCTCCGGTCCCGACAACTCTCTTATATCCGGGTTACACTGTACATGTTCACGGGCACATGACTTCCACATATAGCATTTTCTCCGAAGCTCTAGCAAAAGAAGATGTTTGATAAGGTTTGGCTTGCTGGCCGTCTTACGCGCCTAGCTATGAAATATCTGGCCGAATATTTGATTCAATCCAATTGTTCTTAACAAATTATGTAATAGATTTTTCTAGATTATTAAATCATTAAGCGCGAGTCCCCACCCAGATGTCTATCCTCGGACCTAGATTGTTTATTTTACCTTCATTAACCACCTTTCCGATGTGATCAGTTAACAAGTTATTTATACTGAGGACACAAATACTTACTCCCGTAAAACAACAAAAAAAAGTAATCTTGGTTGCCTCGGCTTGCTAAGTTACAGAAGCGGAGCGCCAACCTAAAAATGAACTCAGGCTGCGTAAGCTAAAGCTAAAGTGGATATCATGCAATACAGATTAAATAGAAGCCCTGCAGTTGATGGAGTAATGAGGACGGCCGTAAGAAATGAGCAGCAGCAACTACAGTGTGCCCAGTAAAATAGCGGTAAATTTATTATCACTGTTTTATCTTTCAGGAATCATTGACCTTGAATAACCTTGACTAAATTTCTTGAATATTCATTGCCTTGAATAAACATTCGTCAGTCGCGTTATTATTTAACTCTGATTGGTTCAGTTATGATTAATTAATTGATTCTTGATCTTTTGACACGTCATTTAAAGTTTATTTTCAGACAACATTCGTCTTTCGCTCTGCCCTTCCCGTATAGGCTAAACACCTCACTGATTTTTAGCGTCAAGTTGACGTACTTTTCAAAGAATATCATCCGACGTAGAGATTGACGAAATGTGCAGAAATTCTTCCTGAATTTTTCAGACACCAGTTTTCAACAATTTATCTTGCGTATTTCTGAATTCACCGATTTTTACTGGACACCCCGTAAAACAAATGATGGTCAAAACCTGTCTATATTTCTGAGATGAGGTATTGTAATTATTTACACTATTTACATTGTTTTGATTGTTGTCCTCATCTTCGTTTCCATATTCACAACGTTTCGACCGTTGCACGCTCCGGCTTTTTTTTTTTTCAGGTGATTGGAATTTCGAATTGAACAATTTATTTCCTCCACCAGAGTAGATAGTTCTGTATGTCCTCAATGACACATAGTTCAGGGGATAAAAGCGTTGGTTCAATCCAGTGACTTGACCCAAAGTTCAATAACTGGCTACAAGAGAGGTGAAAAGATCTTGTAGAGTTGAGTTAAAGAGAGATAACTGAAAAAGAGACAACCGGAAGAGACATGGCACGTGGAACTAGAACAATCTACCCCAGTGGACGAAATAAAGGGTTCATTTTGAAATTCTAATCATCTGAAGAAGGTCGGAGCATAAAACGATCGAAATGCTCTGGATATGGCAACGAAGATTAGGACAACAGTCCGAACAATGTAAATAGTTTAAATAAATAATGGTCAGTTTAAATCTAAAACGTTTATTAATATCCAACTAAAGTTAGAGCTTCCTCCCTCTATCAATTTAATTCCGATTCTCGTCTATTGCTATTCTGATATATTAGAATAACTCTGTGTGAAATAGATTTTTCATCCACTTACCGAGAAAAGTCCTTTACGCCTCTTTAACTATGACAATTAATCGACGATTAAATCCAACCGCGCATGCAGGACCGGAAGTAATTCCTTCATCCGAAGCCCCATTAATGTTTGAGAAGAACGGATATCACGTTCATATTCAGGCTACAAAATGAAGCGTAAATTGTTTCTCTTGTATTTGTCAAGCAGAGAAAACTGAAATAAAACTGATTATCCTTCATAGTTCAAGAAGAGAAATCTGTTATGAGCTTGTCACAAAATATACAAAAGAAATTCAAAATTCGGCGGTCATATAATTAGTAACACATTCTAAGTATTCCAAGAACAGACGCAAAGAATTTAGAAAATCTAAATCCCCAAGATAGATAAATACGAAGAATATGGATATCAAATCGGAGGAAGTAATTAGGGAGTACAGCGTTCTGAGTATGACGATAAACTACATCTGGCAGCAAGCCCTCTGATAGGGAGGTTTTTATGAGCGTGGAGCCACTTCTTAATTGCTGATGTTCCCGGGTCCAACCTGACCAGAAGTTGTAGCGCCTGTTAAGATAACAACTATGGGCAAATAGTTGATCCCTAGACTGGGGTCAAAACACTATGAAAGTATAAAAATTCATATTGAAAGTAAAAATACCAACAATACATTTTTGAAAAAAAATATTACAAGCAATGCATTTTTGAAAAAATAACAGCAATACATTTGACTCTCGACAAAAAAAAAACCCTCTTTGCAAAACTACGTCAATGAAAACTGATCTATAAACTGATTTCTCACAAAGAATACATATTCTATTCATACGAACCTATCACAAAAATCTAGTCGGCATTAAATAACCAATTGATGCCGTGAAACAAAATAAACCAAATCAAAGCAGATGAGAAGTGCGAGAAGATAGATTAAAGAAATTGTTACAGTAAAACTTACGGTTCCATGTAGCTATTTCAACCGAAAAAATATGAATCCTAGCAGCCAATCAAGTAGTACAGTCGACGTACCAAGGAGGGCAGCTCATTAGAACAATTGCCATGAAAATATTTATATGAAAGACAGAAGGAAACGATGTTAGGGCAGTAGGAAAACCTAGATGCCATATAAGGACAGATAATATTGCAGACCAGCCTTTGAATTTTATCGAGAATCTCGATATATATTCCCGGATATGGCAGTAATAGTCAATCCAAGGAAAAATGGTAGATTTATAAATGTGGAAGATGGATTCTTCCGAGAAAAAAATCAACCAAAAATTAATATCATATTTAATCATGTGCTCACGTAGAACGAGAATTAATTTTTTTTTTAAATTTTCTTGTTGTTTCAAATCTCCGACTAAAATCATTATGAAGAACAAATTTAACAAATACCATATATATATATATATATGTGTGTGTGTGTGTGTGTGTGTGTGTAAAAGCGTAAAATTGAAACGAAACGAATAATACCGTTATTTCGTATTTACTCAATGAAAAATGACTTAATGCCCGTATTATTATTTTGTATATCCACCTTTATCTTTGAGAAGCTCTTTGATGTGATTTGGTATGGAATCTACTAATTAGACGCAGTCCTCATTGATTTTGGTGTCACGGTACCACTCGTCTATAATGGACGGTACGAGCTTCTCTTCCGTCGTACAGGGTGCGATCTCTCGGTGAGGCTAGCCAATGTATTCTTAGAGTGATACAGTTTTCGCGCGGGTCCCTGGAGTAACGTCCATAACATACAATGGCCGTAGGAAAAGTAATCGACAGTCGAGATAATAGTGACAGGGCGTTATAAAAATCTGATGAAATATCTTTCAAAGTCAAAAAATAATTCATCATACAATCCAAAAATAGATTCATATTACTGCACACCACTGCAAATGACCTAATCTAAAGGAAAAAATAGAAATTGATTACCCCCTGTCACTGCAGTGGGTCTAAAACTGACCGTATGGTGAAAGACAGGAAACTAAAGCGGTTGCTTCAGTTAATTTGCACAGGAATGTAATGGTCATTAACTAATGGTATCTTAATTTTATTTGTACGAAAGATTTTCTTCTGTTTCATGAAAATAAACTTTCAGCGTAGGTTGTGAGAGAGTTTTGAGATTTAATATTTCAAATTCTATATTGTGTTGATAGGACTAACTTGGATTATACCAACGGATTACTATAATATATATATATATATATATATATATATATATATATATATATATATATATATATATAGTACAGGTAATTGATCCGTTACTATAAACTCAGGGTGGGTCTTAAAACTGATCCACAGAGAGCTCGATGTTTTTTTTTTTTTTTTTTTTTAACAGACCATATCTTTTTTTAACAGTAAAAAAAAACAAACATTAACTCAACATAGAAATAGTCTATTTCAAGCCGTTCTGTACACAGCTATCATCACCTATAGCTATCATCACCTATAGACTATCTCTATGTTGAGGCATTTTTTGTTTTTTGTGGTAATATATATATATATATATATATGTGTGTGTGTGTGTGTGTGTGTGTGTGTGTGTGTGTGTGTGTGTGAGAAGCGTCCAATAATTTGATCGCCTCTGGGTACGAGACGAGAGATTTCTCAACAGTGCCCACAAAACTTGTTTTAAATTCAGAAAAAAAAGTTTATATATGTTTATATATATATATATATATATATATATATATATATATATATATATATATATATATATATATATATATATATATGTATGTATGTATGTATAATTAATACAAATATAAAATGTGAAGGCTGAAGATGAATTTAACCTTGTGGAACTCTTCCAGCTGCATGATTTTTGGACAACTTCGATTTAAAAATATTAAACTGCAATGTCAATCGTTACCTACTGTCTTCTTGATTACTCTTCGATTGTTCCCGCTCCATAACAATGTTTCTCTTTTTTTTTTCTTATTCTCTCGCACTGAGCAACCTGTTATGCTTTTTCTGCCTTACTTGCAATGATTATACCTGCAATGATTATATATATATATATATATATATATATATATATATATTCTCCCTAAATAATGATAACATCAATAAAAATTATGTTGATAGCTAAAGAAGTAATTTCTCTGTGTAGAGAAAACATCAGTTGGTGCATTCTAAAAGCAGTGTCTTTTTTGTCTGAATATAAAACGAATTTTGTGGTCGCTTTTGAGAAAATCTCTCGTGTCCAGAAGCGATCAAATTATTGGATGCTTCTCAAAATCGACGACATGATAGCGAATTGTCTTGACAACATGACAGTAAAATGCACTTTGTTGGTTGTCTGCCCTTGAATTTGCATCCTTTCTATTCGAAATATGAAGGGAAACATCCTGATCGTCTCCAGAAGGCATACATCGTTCGGGATCGATGAAAGGAATTTTGAGCACTGTCTTAAGTTGTTCTTTCTCACCAGATTTTGTCAGTTCTCTTATCAATTGATTCGGCGCGAAAAGGAAGCTTTCATGGAAACAAGATAAAAAGACAATGCAGGAATACTAATGCGTTTTCGATTAGTGCACTAAAATTGTATATACCAAAATTCCATTAGTACATACATTCTTCAGTTTAAACATAATAATTGAAAATTGATTTTTTATAGTTACAGATTAATTAAAAATTTTATAACATTTAAAAATGGGTAACTATTTTATTTATCAAGTATTAAGTTATCTACGTAATTACAGCAGGGTTAAAAAAAAAAACATGGACGATTATAAATAGATGAATTTTATAAAATAAGCCGATAATAAAAATACATATTTGAATATTTGTCTCTATTTAAAAATTTTGGAATATTTTAATTCTTTTCATATTTATTTTGAAGGTTTTAAAATGAAAATTCTGATTTAAAAAAAATGGCCGATTTAATTAGTTACAGAAATTTACATTTATTACGAAGTATCGAAATATAAAAGATGTATGCATTTACTATGGAAAGATTATAAATAACGTTTTTAGGTTCAACTACTGTTATATAGCAATAAAATATGGCTGCCGACACTTGAGTTTGAACACAGATCGCCAGTGAGCAACAGGCGATCCCATTATTGAACTAAGTAGATCACGTGACCATAGTAACTATATGTAGGAAGTAGCTGACGATTAACGATGGTTATTTCTAGTCTATCCTCTATTACTATTCGGTCCGCTTTTCTCTACTCTATTCACTATACTATTTCTCTATTCAGATCACTTTACGGTAGTTCGAGTGAGTATTATCGAGCAAGCACTATTAGTGTGAGATTATTCGAAGGCGTCTGACACCAGTATTGTTCAACGGCGTTACTATAGTTGTATCTGCGATTACAAAGTCACTACTACAACGAGCATTACGAAAGTGACAATGAGTATTCGTTGACAATACAAAAGTGGCAACGAGTGTTCGTTGACATCACAAAAAAATACTAATGATTATATGTTTCGAAAATTTCAAGAAATTGAAAATATGTACCTATATTTTAGTTAAAAAGTAGGCAAATTAGAAATTAATTGTGAATGAGACTAAAATTTGAGGTACAAATTACATCATTTCCTATGAGGTATTCGATTAATGCGTTTTCGATTAGTGCGTATCTTTTAATGGACACGTTAGCCACACGACGAATTATTGTACATTATATATCGAATGGAAGAGGAATTTTCTAGAGGAAGAAATTAATAGCGATAAAGTCAGAATGAAATGCAGAGAAGTGGGTTATTCTTGCCATTGGTATATTCGCTTCCAGTTCTATTTGTTATATTAAGGTCGTCTACCGCAGAGCAATATTTATTAAATTAGTGAGAATCATTTATTTTTTTAGATACTGCTTCACTATTACTTACGCCTCATTTTTTTTACTTTTTGTTTATAAATTTACAAACCGATTCTCTCTGGTTTACATTCTTAAATTCTGTCTCTGTATTTTTTTTCTTTAGTTTAAGAGAAAGAATGTAACTTCGGCACTGACAGATTCTTGTCTTCTATATCACGTTACTAAAATTCTCTCCCGATCATTGCTTTCCATTCAACATTGATCTTCAAAAATTTTAATGAAATTTTAATCGTTATCTTCTGTTTTCTTAATCCTAGTTCTTTTCCCATTACCCTTTGCATCTTATTGTCTTTATTGCCTTCCTTGTGGTAGAATAATTAAAAAGTGTGTTTCGGAACTACTTCAGCGAACCTGGCCATTTTAGTAAATGGTTCACGCGAAATGTTGTTAATGTAATTCAGAGGTTATAAATATCATCAAAACAAGTGTCGCTAAATTCTAGTATCCGATATTCATCTCTTGGGGTTTTAAGATTAATTTGCCAAATAAACAACAATAGATCAATAATTATTTTTCTCTAGATACCAAACACATGTTAGAAAATATGATGGTTGTAGGTGATACTCCAGCCGTCACATTCTCACCGCCGCTTTCTTGATCCTTTTCTATAAATATTTTCAAAGTATTTATTATAAGACGTCCTATTCATACCTAACTAGCAGCATAACCAGTCAGCTTGCCCAAAAATCAATATTAGTAACAATAATTGGGTGCAATTGATGAACATCCCCAAAAGGGGGGTAACAATTTGAAGGGGGCAGAAAAGGGAGTTGTATAAGTAATAATCTAAACTATTTATTTTCATTAAAGTTTTTTATGATATATATATATATCCAAGAACAGATAGTAAATAGTTTAACGCTTCTGAGAGTTATAATGGACAGGAAGTAGTGGAGAGCCATTGTCACCAGCAATGTGAACCCAAAACCGGCACTGAACAATTAACTATCAAACAAAAAAAAAACAATCAAAATCGGATGAAAACTGTGGAAATGCATAAAAAACATCTGATCACACCCCCACACACTTACATACACAGATATTTTTAGAATTATATAGATATAATTAATTATATAAATTTAACTCTATAATAATAAATAATATTATTCTAATAATTTAAACTATTTATTTTTATTAAAGTTTTTTATGAAAGATATATATCCAAGAACAAATAAATAGTAAAACTTTGCTGAGAGTTATAATGGTCAGGAAGTAGTGGAGAGCCATTGTCGCCAACACTTTGGACTCAAAATCGGCACTGAAGAATTAACTATCAAACAAAATATTTCACCAAAATCGGATCAAAACTGTGGAAACAACATCTGATAACACACACACACAAACATACACACACACACCCATACATGCACCTCGGCGTGGTGTAATGGTTAGCAAGCTTGTCTCGCTAGAACATGTTACGACTGAGTAGTGAGTTCGATCCTTACTGGGAGATCCATACTTCCGGCCTTATGCCACATCTCAGCAGCGCTTAGAAATCACCACATACGCATTTTTAAAATTATAGATCTTTGAGAATTTAAGCGTGGTACTAGGTTGACAGTTAAGTGTCATGATTTGATTTTCTCGCTTGTGCAGTTCTCTTCCGTCTTCTCAAGTATGAAGGGCATAAATCGAGATGACCAGGAACCCGGGAGCCTGTCTCTCCTATGACTTAGCTCTAGCAGCCCAATAGGTTCAGTAATGGCGTACAACATTCAATATCTCCAAAGCTGAACATAGTAATGTTCAGCCACATCGAGGAGACACTAAACTTTTATCCAGACTCCCTATCACTAAAATCTTAACCTCTTCAAGTCTAGAATCAACCGATATCTCTATTATATAACCTCATCAACTTGGATTGTATTCACTAACTTTAAGTGAACATTGACAAAAGAAATTACAAATTCACTAAAATGTTATTTTTAGGATTGGTCTATTGCTTTTATTAAGACGACTTCAGATATTTTCATACGTCCTTTACAATTGAATGTTGTGTTATGTAAATATATATACATGTATGTATGTATTTAAAAATTGTGTATTTAGGCAGAACCCTTCTTTAATGTACATTTCATTGAATACGACAGACAAGGTGCTTTGATTTAGTTTTTTTTATACAATTTCTCATGTGCTCTAATATTTTTTTTCTTTTCAGATGATAAATTATATAAAAAATGCCCGAATGTTCTTTTTTTCCGGGCGCTTTCGGTTATCCATATCTAGTTAACAGTTAATATATTTCATCCGTGAAAATGGCTAAATGCATAGCTGAAAGCGCTCGGGAAAAAAAGAACATTTTTTCTTTTTTTCTTTTTAATATATATATAATTTATCATTGGAAAAGAAAAATATTATTAGATCACATGAGATATTGTATAAAAAACTAAACCAAAGAACCGTGTCTGTCGTATTCAATGAAATGTGCATATATATATATATATATATATATATATATATATATATATATATATATATATATAAGTGTGTGTGTTCCCAGTAAAAAAATAAAATTAATTATATACTATAGTAAATTTAACATAACCGACTTAATCATAAGCAATAACAATTCTCCGTCGACCAGTGTTTTGGAAGAAGGCCACATTGTATATCAGTTTAAACGCCTTGAAGTTGGAACATGATATACACAACAATTAATTCCGTTCAAAGCGTTATACCGTTGCCTTTCTCGATGACTTTCTTTTTAAAAACAATTTATGTGTGCACATTCAGGCAAACCCAGCAAGTTTTGGGGAAAAAGTTCTGAGTCAAATTTATCAATAGCTAATTTGAAAAATTCATGAAATAACATGAAAAATTTAAGAAATATTTGGTTTTCTTAATAAAGCATACCATTTCTATAAGAGAAACGCATTTCTATTACAATATTAATTTGTATAGAATGAAAAACATTATGTGAACACTGAACATTATTTTTTGCATAACGGAGGATTTATTGGCAGTGGGTTATGTTTTACGGTTTTCGGTAACGAATTGTAAAACAAATCGTTTCTCAGTTTCAGCTTTTGTGAGAATCTTATTGTAATCTTGAATGAGTTTGAAACCTCTTTCTGCAATGTCATTCATAATAACATGTCTTCTCAAGTTTTTCAAATCGATATTTATAACCAGGATCATCCTTCCATGTTGCAGGATCTTTGTCGAGGAAATCGATGCTGATAGATAATCTCCTGAAGAATGTTTGTGTACAAGGAATTACAAAAGACGATAATTGTTTGTAAAGGAAGAAAAATCATTTTGATGCATAATGTATCTCTTCAGTTGATTTTTTTCTTCTTCCTCTGCTTCCAGCATAAATTTAGCAATATTTACCTTAACCTCTGTTGGAATATTGTCATCAAATATGGATGGAGCCACAGTTTCGGGAGCTAAGTATCAGAGATATTTGGAAAATATTTTTTCGCGGTAGTCTTACTGATTTCCGGATAGGTATTCTGATAATTTATCAGTTAACGCATGAATCAGAAATCATGATAAGGTACTTTAGTTGCTTCTGATGACAGAAACTATGCTCGAACGTAGACTTGAGGAAGAAAAATGCATATTCTTCTTAAAGGGTTCTTCTTTCCATGTGATAACTGAAATTGATTTTGAAACAGGTATATCTTGAATGTATAAATTACTTTTGACATCCACCTAGCAAAAATTACAGCTCCTGGTGTACGAAACGATATCCAGTTTTTTCGGAATGCCGCCAATGAAGATCATTGTTAAATCCAACAATTCTAGATAATCATCTCTCTGT
>CAHIKZ030004854.1:915000-990000 GCA_903632075.3 Acanthosepion pharaonis
CGAGTATTTAGATGACAAAATATGGCAAGATTCCATATCTGTTTTAAAAGGGCCCTGCGTTATGTAACATGAGTCCTCATGATAAGCATGTAGTTATATAACCAATATTATTACTCATGTATTCGTTTTGATCAGAAACAAAGGGCGATGTCAATTAATAAATAATCCTCAGTAACTTGGATTTTGCAGGTGAGTTTGTTTTTTTTTTTTTGATGGTGAGTTTTGCTGATTTATATTTTTCTAATACATAATTAATTTACTTTTCTCCTGTACATTTCATTTCAAGAGAATTAATACTGTTTATAGTTAACGTGTATTTGAGTTTCATAGAAAATGTTACGAAAGCGTTCAGATTTATAAGACATTTATATGGGCACCTCGAGGCGGTGTAATCTTTCGCAAGCTTGTCTGGCTAGAACAATTACGACTGGGTGCCCCCTACTTTCGGCCTTGTGCCATATCTAAGCTACGCTTGGAAAATCACTATAAGACATTTACATATTCATTATCATTGATAAATGCTAAAAGAAGAGCCGAATTTGAACAGTTTTTTACACACTTTATGTCCAAAAATGAAAAGACTTGTACGAATTCAAGAAAGATTAAATAAAAAGCTTAATTACAATACCTTGACAGTCATCTTTAAAAAAATATATATTTGGGTATATATATATATATATATATATATATATATCATACATATGAACATTAATTGGTATTTTCCAATCATCATAAATACGTTGGACACTATTGTAAATGGGACTAATATACTGTCTGAGTAATCCACTGCTATCAGTGGTTTACCTACTTCACGCCGCTGGCGAGTATTTTATTTTGTTGATGTTATAAAGATTACCATTTCATTTCTAACCTCCGCTTTGGTTATTCCTCATTCAGTAACCCTTTCTAGGTTACAATAATATATAAAACTGATTCTCTGTTGAGTGATAACCCCTTCCATAGTTTCTGCTTGTAGACCCGATGGTATTCCTGTAAAAGTCATTATGAATTGTGCTCCCGAATTAGCTGCTGCTCACTCTAAATTGTATAATAAATGCCTCCTGCTTTCATGCTTGCTTGATGTCATCGTCAGTGATCCCAGCTTTTAAGAACTTTCACAAACCATCTGACCCACCCAACTATCGGCATTCTGCCTCTTTTGGTAAACTATTAGAGGTCGTAAATTAATAAAATACTTTCTGCAGTGTCTCACTAACCTTTACGTAATTTAATATTCAGAATGTTTTCTTAAACTTATTTGAGTATTATCCGTTGCTTCCTTACACGTGACAGTATCCAATCAAAACATCCGACGGCATCTTACTAATATTTACACAGTTTAGCGTCGAGAATGTTTGTCACGCATATTTCAATATTATCTGTTACTTCATTACACGTAACACATATCTGAGCAATAAGAAATAGACAAACACAACATACAATTAATCTGTGTCTAAAATGTTTATCATTTTTTATCATTTCTATCTTGATCTATGACGAAGCTTTAATAAAGTGAAACATGTTAGGTTGAGATATGTTTCCTACTTGTTCTTTATCCTATCATTTTGTTGGATTTCTATTCACTTGATCTACCTATCTATCTAGCTCTCTCTCTCTCCCTCTCTCTCTCTCTCTCTCTCTCTCTATATATATATATATATATATATATATATATATATATATACATCATTCATACAAAAACACAGATATAGAAGTTAATGATATAAATGGCGAGAATATATCTTCGCAAACAAATTTAATAAAGTACATTAACCTCGAACCTGTAGATGAATGTTATGATCCATGTTTATAAATTCCAGTTGCATAAGGTCTTTTTTATTTTTTTACAAGCTTTCATCTGTTCATACAGACATCATCAGGTATGGAAATAGATTTGTTTTTGTTTTTTTACTTCTCGGTAATAACAGGACAACGAAAAAATTGTAAGAAATAAAATTGTAAAGAAATGTACTTTATTAAATTTGTTTGCGAAGATGTATTCTCGCCATTTATATCATTAACTTCTATATCTGTTTTTTGTATGACTGATTCATGTAATGTAAATTGAACTTCACCACATACTTGATATTAAAATAACTGATCCGACGTGCAACTTTTGGATAATAACTGTGACATTCCTCTAATTATTGAACAATTTAGTTCATGCCACATTGACTGAAAAACCTACCAATACGAAAGAAGTTAAAGGCATAATGGCCCACTTTGATTATATTTATTATATATTAACCGTTGACTAATTTGAAGCACGAAGAGAAAGATTTTATAGTCGGAATTTTCGGACACTCCTGTATCCTTTTTCAACGAAACGAGGTATAAACAAAGAAGTGAAACTCACTCTTCCAGGGAAAACTTTCATTTCGCCATTCATAAGAAAAACTGAAGTAGTTAAAAAATTCATGCAGAAATATCATAACCATTCAACTTGTGGGAGAAGACTAATAAACCAATAGTTAGAAGGATCAGATGACTCACCTGAGTTCTTAAAGACTGGAAATATAGATAGGATTTCTAACAAGCGGGAAAGCAATAAGTAGCAAGGTATTTATTGTAGAGTTTAGAAAGAACGACAGTTAGTTTAGGAGTGCATTTTTTTAAGGATATCACCATCAAATTCACATGCATTGTGGGATCCAGTTTCAACGATCTGGTATATCTCATTGCATGGTTCAAAATGTTAATAGATACTCGGCCAATGATGTGTTGTATCTCTGCGTCTGTGACTTGTAAATGCAAAAGTCCACTTATGTGTTTTGATAGGAATAAAAGGTATACAAAACTACTTGCTCCTTCATGATCCAGTCACGAATCGGAAATGGTTGTTGGTTTATCCAGACTCAGCGGCCGACATATTGATGGAAAGTGCTGATGGTATAGGAAATTTAAGGTGTTAGAGCGTGAATATTTCTCAGAAAATCAGACACTGTGTTGGGCTTTTGCTTAAAGATTTGAATTTCAAAAATATTTTTCGTACATTTCGATTTGTGGGAAAACAGTTTTTATCCAGAACCAATCAAAAGGTTTCCCTCCAAATTCCGAGAAGTGAATTTGAAGCCTGTCTGTAGGTTATGAAGGGGCCTTAGATTTAATCAAAGGAGTCAACGGAGATCTGCTGCTGCAAACCAGGTCGTTCAGGCTCACAAAGAAAAATAACACAGAAGAAAATTGACAACCATTAGACGAGAATTGAAAGGAATATCAAAGTCGCTCCCACATCAAGGAAAAGTTTTCCGCCGGTATGATTGTTCTATTCTTCGCTGTTACCACGAACTTTGCTTCGAAAATTGTACAAATTTTTTGAAAACTATCCAGAAAAGTATTTTCTCGATTGCTATATTTTATATGCAGTTGTTTTGTTTTCTTTTTCTTTTTTTTCTGTGGACCCTATATAGCATTGTAATATTTATTGTAAATAGATATATTTCATTTGCACTGATTACTTTTACATTAATGTTATTGGCCATCATTTGATACACAGTTCACTTAATTGTTTAATTCTTACATTTTTGGGTGTTAACAATAAATTTATCGTATTTTTTTTGTTTTTATTTTTTAAATCGCCTCGTGTCGTCTGTCATTGTTGTGTGTCCTTAGAAATTAAATGTTTCTTTAAATATTTGTTTGAAATAATTTTTTCGTAGGGTCTATTTACGAATAAATAATATATATAAATATATATATATATGGAAAAAGAGTAGGATGTTTGCATCAGTGAGTTATCCTGTCGTAAACAATGCCACACCAATAACAGACACCCTTACACAAACATTCCGGTCTGTAACAACGAAAAGCTTCCCACGAATATTAACTGTCTTGCGTTATATGATTTTGTCTGAATATTTTGTTTAGGTCCATAATTCTTCTATTTTGGCACATAGGACACATTAATTTATTTTCTAGCCGCAGAATTTTGATTTATGATTGGTCGTTGTCAATAGTTGCTTCCAGGTCATGGAATCAACCATTTACCAATGTGATGTGATTCACTCAGGTCAGTCATGATAATATTGTCCAGAAGCACCTTTTCAACTCCCGATAGCATTCTAAACATGAAAAGAAATTGCCAGTTGTTGAATCTTCTATACTTCAGTTAATTGCGTGGTTATCAAAATTGGTACTTTTGCCCTCAGCATAAAAAATCTTATAATACGTAGCATTAGGGTTGCCTTTGTTGCAGCATCACATGTAAATACACACACACACACACAGGGACATACAGAGAGAGAGAGACACACACACACATATATATATGTATATATATATATGTGTGTGTGTGTGTGTGTGTGTGTGTGTGTGTGTGTAATCAAGGAAGACAGAAATGCCATTAGTATACAGAGCGTTACATGAAGTGAAAGAAAATGAAAAGACTGATTGAGGAAAAGGGAAAAGGTGAACGGGATTCAACAAAATAGAAAATGGCGATTGACGTTGCATTTAAAATTAAGATTGTAGTTATCAGGTGAGAAAAACGAGAAAACAAACTGTTGGAATAGAAATGGTGGTTACATTTAACGATTTCGACAGTAAAAGGGTGATACTTAGATGCCAACCTAGTGTGTTTTAGAAGAACTTGATAATATTGTATGAAACAAAATCATGATTTTGAATATGCTGCCACTTTACCACCATACCAAATACTATACTCTATATAATATATAAATATCATATATATATACAATGTATATAATATGAAATAGAAACAAGAATGTGCAATATTATTGGTTTTTGTCTGGCATATCAGTTTCAATCACATTTCCTCCGCCGTAATGTAGCATCTCTACGTCCTTTCTATAAATATTTTTTTATGGTACATTTCATGGTAAAAGTTCTGATGAGATTTTCGCTTTGGGAAACTAAACTTTAAGCGCAGTACTAGGTTGGCGGCAATGTCTCATCATTTTATAGTTGAAATATCAACATGTAACCGTAACTTCTATGTAAGGCGTTTCTTTACTCGCACTTCTTACTTGTGGTACACTATTCCGGCTTCTTACCTTTCAGTCAACTAAGGCCTTCAAAAACTTAAATGCAATGTCAATCGTTATCTTCTGTCGTCTTAATTTCTGACCTTTTATTGTTCTCTCTCCTTACTTGTGTTTTCTTTTCCTCAAAAGTGTAACAATTTGCTTCTTAGTGGCTTTATTGCCTTGCTTGCGGTGAAAGGTTTGTTTTTTTTTTTTTTAAATTCTTCATTGTGGATCTTCATATATTGTTCACTCTCCTTACTTGTGTTTTCTTTTTCTCATATTCACTTACCATGGGTAACGCTTTGCGTCTTAGTGGCTTTATTGTCTTGCTTGCGGTGAAATGATTTTTTTTTAAATTATACATTGTGAATCTTCATATATTGTTCTCTCTCCTTAATTGTGTTTTCTTTTTCTCCTATTCCCTCACCATGGGTAATGCTTTGCGTCTTAGTGGCTTTATTGCCTTGCTTGCGGTGAAAGGTTTTTTTTTTTGTTGTTTTGTTTTCTTTTAAATTGTACATTGTGGATCTTCATATATTGTTCTCTCTCTTTAAAAATATTTTCTTTTTCTCATAATTTCTCACCCTCAGTAATCTTTTTTGTTACAGTGGCTTTATTAACTTCCTTAGGGTGAAATGATTTAAAAAATTATTCCCTCTAAAGTCAGATGCCTTGACCATTTCTAATGTATCGTAATCATTTGTCTCACCTTCAGGGTCTCCCCTGTTTCACAATTTAATTACTTTTTGGCTGTATAAAATAACTCTCCAATCAGTAAGTTTCAGGACATTCATCCGTATATCCTATATTTCTTGTTTCAGTTTCTTTGTTTTCAGTTTTTTTTCTTTTATTGATTCTGAAATTATACCTGAAATATTTCTTTACATCTTTGGTATTGCAAAGGCTTGCAAACGTTTGAGGCAATCTGTACGTAACTCATCTTGCTCAAATTTGAATCAACGTCTTCGAAATCAGAATAGGCAGAGACGAAAATGCAACCATGGCAAATATTCAGTTGATTAAGTACAATAATAATAAATATTATTAGTATTATCATGAGTAGTAGTTGTAGTAGTAGTAATAGTAGTATTTTTCCTTTGATTCTTGTAGTATAATCATTTCTTTCCGGGCCTAGAGACCAAATGTCAGGAATGACATCATGATATTTTCACTGAATATTTTTGTAAAAAATAAAACAACCTATAATCAGAGAGATTTTAAACAGATTGTGAGCTATACTCGTGATAATACGTTCTTGTATTTCTTTAACGAATAGCCTACCACGGATCCCTTCAGGGAGTTTATCACAACATTTTCCAATCAAACCGAGCGCTACAACAAATGAAATTATTGATGTCCTCATGGGCCACATCTTTTAGATTTCCATTTCAGCATCCTTGTATTTTGATGTTTTTTTGAAGTACTTCAGATACATTATTATTATTATTATTATTATTATTATTATTATTATTATTATTATTATATCCTTAGATTTCTGTTGTATGCATTTTCATTGCGGGTCCCAACTTGAGACCTAAAGTCAAAAAAGCCATCATGATATTTTCCACTGAGCATTTAGAAAAAAAAAAAACTAATATCACATATATTTTACATGGATAAAGCTCATCGTAATGTGTGGGCTGTACTTGTGAATATATTTCTTTAAGGCTTCAGCTACCAGGAATCTCTTTAATTAGTCTATCGGAACCATTTACAAACAAACCGAGGACTCTAACTACAACTGGAATTACTGATGTCCTCATATGCCACATTTTTGAGATTTTGATTTCAGGGTACTTGTATATTGAAAGTTTTTTGAAGAACTTCACAGATACATTATAATTTGCAGGGACAGCCATGTCAATAAGAAGGCATATTCTGTTTTTGTAGTGTCTGATACCGATGCCTGGGGGATTAGTTTTTTATTATTATTATTATTATTATTATTATTATTATTATTATTATTATTATTATTTGTTAGAATCAAGAGAAAAGGAACTGCTTCATGAAAGTACATTTGGTCCAGGAATTATAAAGTAAACAAAATTTTTTATTTTTATTTTTTGTGATTTTTTTTTGTCCTATTTCAATAAGTTATTTTAAGAATTTGTTTCATGGCAAAATTTTTTTTATTTTAAAATATGTTTTAATAATCGCTTTAGTTAAAGGATTTCCTATAAAATGGAATTACACACCCATTTTTTTTTATTTATGAAAAAAGATGAAATAATATAACAGATAAGATTTTACAACAAAACGTTGATAGGTAACCGAGACAAAAGAGAGAGATAGTAAAAAAGAAAGAAAATATCTTTATTTTTTTCATCAAGGCAATAAAGCCACTAAGACGTAAGGGTGTCACTGAGTGTTAAGGAATATGAAAAAAATAGTTTTAAGGAGAGGGAACAATAAAAGAATAAATTAAGAAGACAGAAGCTAATGATTGACATTGCATTTTACCTTTTGAAGGTCAAAGTTAACAGGGAAACGAGAAACCGGAAGAGAGTTCCACAAGCGATAAGTGGGATAGAAGAAACTGTTATTATACAACGTACGTTTACATCTAGCCATTTCAACTGTAATATGACGAGACCTAACCGCCAATCTAGTACCAGATCCGGACCAATAACATTGCAGATTCTTATTTGGGTTTTATCAAGAATCTCTAAATATTTAGACCTGATGTAGCAGCGATATTCAAAGAAAGGACGATTATTTTATAGATTCTTGCGATAAAAATTGTCTTGGACGACATAGTGAATCTACTTTCCTAGCTGCTGACTTAGCAGTTGATTCAATGTTCTCTTTCCACCTAATGTCAGTAGAAATCTTTAGTTCGAGAAGGTGCAATGAGTTACTCTCCTGAATCATCCATGTTGATAGAATGTAAAAAGTGTCTTCTCAGACAATTAAAAGAGACCAGTTTTGTTTTGGAAGCGTTAAAATTAACAAGCTAAAACTTGCCCCATTTAACAACAGATTGTAGGTCATTTTTTTAGACCAGCTGCTAATCTGACCTTATCGAACAGATCAGACTTAAATAGTAAATAGTGCTATCATCAGCATAGATAACAAACTGAGAATTGGTGGCATCAGGAATGTCTTTGATGAAAATTAAGAACAACATAGTTACAAAAGAATAAGCGTAGAGAATACCTGCATTAATGCAAATGGGGCTACATGATCCTTAATCCTGTGACCCACATGGTACAGCTCATTTTTTGAATTAGTCGCCATTAATTTATTGAACGGCTGTGAGGGCAGCGCCAAATGTTGTTTACAACTTTGCGCAGCCGTCGACAGCAGCAGTGTGTTTACATGTTTTCCCTTTCATGATAGTAAGTATATATCTTGATTTTAGATTTTGCCATATAGGAATAAAATGTCGCTGCTGACATTTGGGTTTGAACACGGATCACCAGAGAGCAAGTATCTCTGACCTCATCTTGAAACAATTAGATCACGTGACGGGTAAAAGAATATATATATATATATATATATATATATATATATATATATATATATATATATATATATATATATATATATATATATATATATATATATATATATATATATATATATGGGAATTAGTCGTCTGTCGAGTATTGTTCGAAGTCTTTACTATTATTGTATTTGGGCGTTACAAGAGATTTGATTTTAGCCTTCGTATTGCCTGTAAAAATAAAAAAAAACGTTGTTTGGTGGCATCAATGATTGTTTAATTTCTTGTTTTAAGCTTTGACAAAGAGCAATATATAGACTGTTTTGCTATATCACAGCTCTTCAGTGTGGCTAGACGTCCGATTGATTCAAGCCGGTATCGAAACCCCACCAATTCAATATCAGACAGAGATTCTATTGTCGAACGGCAATGGTAAAGGGAAATTTTAACGTTTTCTATGCAAAATATGTGTGTGTGTGTGTGTGTGTGTGTGTGTGTGTGTGTGTGTGTGTGTGTGGAATGAGCTGGAAAGACTACGTTTACTCAAGGATTTTTATAGGTGAGTATTGTCATCCGGTATTATCCGTGTTCCGGCAATGGCCTGGTAATAAATTTGCTGGCTTAACGAGGTCGGAATGTAATTTTCATTCCAGATTTTGTTATTTTTCCATATGTTTCCATTGCTTGCACTCAACTTCAAATATATATATATATATATATATATATATATATATATATATATATATATATATATATATATGTAATGATACAATATGGTAATTCATATGGAATTTCAGGAGATTATAGAACCAGGAGAGCACTATGTCAAAAGACAGAGCGAAATTATTATTAATTAAAAGAATAGCAAACACTTAAAATCCCATAGTTTTGATATTCTTTTAAGTAATAACAATAATAACAATAATAATAATAATATATATATATATATATATATATATATATATATATATATATATACAAATGAGAGAACAAGTGGTATAAAAATCCACTGTTCGTAGCATTTACACAAAAAAAGTGATCAATACAAAATAGAGAGCAATACATTATTATTATTTTATTATACTTAAGTACAAGCAAAAAAGGTATTGAAACATGGAAGCTTTTGTGTTGCGATTTCGATATGTTTTATTATAATAATAAATTAATATAATATAATATAAACATTAATTAATTAATATAAACATTAATATAAACATTAATTAATTAATATAAACATTAATTAATATAATATAATATAAACATATATATATATATATATATATATATATATATAGTAATGATACAATATGGTAATTCATATGGAATTTCCAGGAGATTATAGAACCAGGGAGAGCACTATGTCAAAAGACAGAGCGAAATTATTATTAATTAAAGAATAGCAAACACTTAAAATCCCATAGTGTTTGATATTCTTTAAGTATTAATAATAATAATAATATATATATATATATATATATATATATATATATATATATATATATATATATACAAATGAGAGAACAAGTGGTATAAAATCCACTGTTCGTAGCATTTACTTTTAAAAAAGTGATCAATACAAAATAGAGAGCAATACATTATTATTATTTTATTATACTTAAGTACAAGCAAAAGGTATTGAAACATGGAAGCTTTTGTGTAGCGATTTCGATATGTTTTATTATAATAATAATGAGAAGAAACATTTGGTTTTTATGTCATTTTGTAGCATCATCTGTTTCTTTGACAATGCACTTAATCGATTGTTTCTATTATTATCTGCATTACCACTCAGGCCTACATGCTCATCTTGGTTATTATACTCACAACATTTTTGCCTGTTATATTCTCCGGCCTTCTTCATTGACTTTTTGTCCTACTACTTAAACATCTCGCACTTTTGAACATGACACTTTATTCAATCCACGAGAGGGAGATTGTTCTAATTCCGTTTTCCCAGAGGAATGAATGTTTTATATCAATTAACATTCACCAGAATTATTCCCTTTCGAACTTTTCCTTTCTTCCATTGAACGATCGTATGCGAACGTTCAGCTCTACCGGAACCAGTGATTGAACTCAAAACAGTTGGGAAACCCGATGAATTATTAACCAAATATGCATCTCATCTAAAATCATTTAATATAGTTTTTCCTAGTATTCTCATATCTTTGACATTATACACTGACACTTTCAGATCCTCAGTGGGTGAAGCGACGGAGTTATGGATCTACTTTCTCACTTACGAGAACATTAATGTAAATCGAATTGTGTAAATGAATGTTTTTGACTCAGAGAAATAATTAGTCATGAATATTATATTAGTCATCGCCATACTAAGTTATTATTTCCCTCAGTAGCAATTTTATTATTTGGCATTTCGATAAGTTTTGTTAATTTTCCTTGAAATAACGTCCATAAGAACAATTACAAGCTTCCATTAAAAAGTAATAAATAAAAAATATTTCTTTTGATATTTTATGCATACTAATATTTTTTTTCAATTCTTAATTATTTGCTATTTTTTTCCTTTATTTTATGAAGCAATTTGATTCTATTTTCTCTGCGCAATTATAAGTGACATTTATATCGGCGTAATTTGGCATTAAAAATTTTTAGCTTTGTATCTATTGACAGACTTGCGTCTGACAACTTGCCCAATCGATCGGTATGTTCTATATTCAAACCTGATAAATAATTTAGTTAATAATGATCCAAATGAAGAACACCGGCAAAAACGCGTAAAATTACTCGAAGTTAACGTATTTTAAGGTCAGCCGAATCTTTGTTCCCAAGAACAAGATCAAGAATAGTCGATAAACAACCCTATTTTCTTGTGCTAAAGTTTGAACAAAAAGTAAAAGCAAAAACATTATTATACACAACTACACGTTTTCAGAAATATTAATCAGCCTAAAAATACCTCTTATTTGAAACAGCAAAATTGCAAATACACTCAGCACAAATGAAAATGAAACAAAGTAAACAGGTGTTAATAACAATTGTTTACAAAAAAGTATTTGATATGTCGGCCATATTTGTTCTTTGGGAATAAGAATAATTGACTGTCTTTTGTCTAAAAGACAGAAAACTCAGTGAAAATGATTATATGATTTAAAAAAGAAAATTCAAAACAACTGTCAGGTTTTCATAACATTAATATTGCAAAAAATCTCGTATAAATCATGTCCTTTTGTATTTTTTTCCACTTTAAACACGGACTCCCATTGAGGCAGGTTGTGACACAGTATTGTTTTCAACGTGCCTATACACATGAATATGCATAGGGGTCAAGAACAAAATTACCTAGCCCCTGCGACCATTGTCACGCTGACATTGATATTACACCTTGCCAACCTCTCTTTGTGCAATGAGGAAGGTGCTGCCGCACGGTTGGAATCCCCAGAACCGAGCGACTTCTCCCATCTAAGATAATGAGAGAACAGATACTACACTCTCATCCCAGTCAAAAGGATTGAAAAATAACAATTCCCATGCGGTGTTGTTTTATAATTCTACGTTGGTTGACGTAAAGTTTCCAGTATAGTTATATCCTTATATTAATAGCGTAAACCAGCATTCGTTATTTTAAATCGCAATGTATTAATACAGTTTGTGTGGATACATTTAGATTTTAATTGATAATATAGTGCAACATTCTAAAGAAAATTACATTGGGATGGCCGTACAATGCGTACGTATTATTAAACGCATTGATGCAATTAAACCCCTGACTCAATCGTATTATGCATAAGATGATACTCAAGTCGTATTATACACAAGAAGATACGGTAATAAATGTTTAAGCGACTTCACTCTTAACCTACTCCAGAATTTTGCGAATAACCGTTCATCAGAGTCATTCCGCCCGCTAAATCTACTGAATTATTATTAGATAATTTTATTATTATCCATGGATATACTGAAAATTCGGACCCTGATGCCCGGGATTAGGCGAATATTCGGAGTTGATCAAGAGATATATCGATCGGCGATTTATTAATTTATTAACTAATCATTTTAGAAAACATGGCATAAGCCCTGTCTAACAAGCAAGTGAAAATGGTTGACAAATCAGGGATTAGGAGTGACAGCGAACAGACAAACTTTACTAAGGGTTACAAAGGACAGGAAATTGTGGAGAAACAAGGTTAACTTGAAGGGACTCCACACATAGAAGTAAAAACGTCGTTGAACGACGTATCAGGATCTTTTTGGGTCAATCTGTAGTTCCTCAGTAGGTACCACTACGCTGCATCAATAACTTTCTCAACAACCTACAATTTTTTTCAGATTTCCTTTACGTCTTATATTTCAGAGATGGACATAGTAAGCATCGTTTATTGTGGGAACTAGAAGGGAGTGAAAGAGAGAATTGGTGCCAACAGGTAAGTTACTGTCGAGGGATCCACCCCTTTTATACAAATGAACTCACCCAGTATATACGAGGGTCATTCAATAAATAAGGTGAATTTTTCGGTATAAGGACTTCTAATACAGATAGAAGCTTACTTTTTTAATTTTTATAT
This sequence comes from Acanthosepion pharaonis, assembly GCA_903632075.3. Taxonomy (NCBI): domain Eukaryota; kingdom Metazoa; phylum Mollusca; class Cephalopoda; order Sepiida; family Sepiidae; genus Acanthosepion; species Acanthosepion pharaonis. The sequence goes on from CAHIKZ030004854.1 coordinate 927,957, forward strand.
TTTTTTTTATTTTTTTTTGCTTCTTTTTCACATGGATTTAATGTCTTTTGCAGATTAAAAAAAAAACTTTGAGAGTTTTGGCGATTAACAAAGATGGCCGACCAAGAAGCATGCTCCAGGATTGAACAGCAGTTAGTTATCAAGTTTTTGGTTGCTGAAGGGTGCAAACCAATTGAAATTCAGTTGAATGTCAACTGTGTATGGTGCCACATGTTTCAGCCAAAAAATGTCTACAAGTGGGCTAAATTGTTTAAAGAAGGACGGAGCAGTGTTGAGGATGAAGACAGGCCTAGGAGGCCTACAGAAGTGAGGTCTCCTGAGGTGATCGAATCAGTCAATGACCTCATTCAGTCTGACAGAAGAACTACTGTGAACTGCTGAGGCAGGTCAAGAAAGACATAAAGAACAAACGCAGGAGTCATTAGTCAGAAGGAGTCATCTTGCATCATGACAACGCAAGGCCACACACAGCAGCCCAAACGGTACAGATCATCAACGAGCTGGGCTGGGAACTGCTCCCTCATCCCCCTTACAGCCCAGACCTTGCCCCTTCAGACTTTCACCTGTTTGGTCCCTTGAAAGCGTTCACGAGAGGCACGAAGTTTAAAAGTGACGATGAAGTCAAAAGTGTTGTGAGCGACTGGCTGAGACATCAGTCCAAAGATTTTTACGCTGAGAGAATACGGAAGCTTGTGCACAGATGGGAAATGTGTGTGACAGTGCTGGGAGACGACGTTGAATAATAAAAAAATAAAGTAAGCTTCTATCTGTATTAGAAGTCCTTATACCGAAAAATTCACCTTATTTATTGAATGAGCCTCGTACATATACTACTTCAAGAGCGAGACGAGAGTAAGACGAGAGCAAGCCCGAAGAGTCGAGTCAAGTCCAGAGTGACAGAGTAAAAGGTTGTAGGTAACCGGAAGAGTGAGGGTGAGGTAACAGCGTTGTAGGAATCCCAGTGAGCGAGCACGTAGACTCAGTAAGAAGTCATACAGCGATACTTCAATACCAAAAACTGTATATATATATATTTTGCTACTAACCCGTATTCCTGGAACTACTAACCTGCATTACCAGCTTGTATTATTACGTTAATACCTTTATTTTCCTATATTCATTCCTGGCGTTTGTTATTTATTGGTATCGGATTTTCTACCCGGAATCCATAACAGTTAGGTTTTCATTTTTTTCCTTTTTTAATGAACACACCAAGTAAGATATTAAAGCCATTGAGACACAAGGGGTTACTGGATGTGGAAGAATTAGAAAACAGAAACACCATTAAGGAGCGAGTACAGAAGAGTAATGAAGAGGACAATAGATAACGATTTAAATTTTCGAAGATTATAATTGACGGAAAACCTGGAAAAGGAAGAGGCGTGAAATGTGAGAAAAGAAACGATTAGCATAGAACATAGGTTTATCATTTATCATACGCTTCAGAGAGAACAGGATCCAGTTCGGTATCACATTTCGTAAGGACTATTACAGGGATACAATTAGGTTCACAAGCTTTGTGGGGATCCTGCTTAGAGATGAGCGTAGAAACCATAGAATAGTCACTTAACAGGGAGTTCTAAATGTGAGATTAGGCACGGATAGTCCTGTTGAGTCAAGAATAGAGTTTAAGGAGAATTTGCAGGCGAAACATTTAGCTTCATCAGCAGATGTTAACACCTAAAATTGATTGAAGAGAAGAGCAATAGAAAACATACACTTATTTAATAGACTATTACACAGCCGCCAGTAATCACGAGAGCCAAATTTGAAGATTCTATACCACTGAATTTGGAACGGATACCATGAAAGTTTGAGGGTGGTAGGCGGTTTTTGTCTACTGGTTTTCTCATATTTCCTTTCGTTTTATTTGTCATGATGAGATTTTTTTTAGGAGACTATACAAACAAGTGAGCCCAGTGCATAATATGTCCGCCAGTTTAACCCACCGGAAATACATGCAGGAACACCGACACATGCGCGATATGTCATTACTAATACCCTGATGTGACTGTTGATCAGAGCAGCCGATTAAACATTATCAAATAGTTCGGGCTCCTTAATTACTCCTTAAGTCGATGCCACAGCTAGGGAACATCCAACCCGGTACCCTCATGGTGGAAAGACACGGCCAATTGTTAATCTGCTTCTCAAAAAAGTTAAGACAGTTAAATCATTGTTGCCACGGAAGAAGAGAGAAGAACTATTGAACCATACCCTGAACAGGGAACAAGAGATGTTCCTCTACTCCTGTTCAATAGACACTGAGGGATTGCAAACCAGACGCTAGGTGAACCTATCTACTCCTAACCTTTCTTCTTCAGGGGCTGTCACCCTGCGGAAATCCCGGTACACAATAGTACGGTTGGCTCGAACGAAAACCAGTCCTCGTGGCTTCTCTGATGTTGCAATTATAGTTCTAGTTTTCTTGATTCTTTTCTTGTTTTAACACTTAAACACTGTTAAGATTTCCACACACTTCTTCTTCTGTGTCTACCGTGTCCCTTCAGGACGTAGGCGATTAATGTTCTCCAAAATCCCCTTTTTTTCGTAGCCCCTAATAAATTATACGTTTTTTATTTTTCTTAAAACTTCTTTCGTCATCCATTTACTCGAGTTGACTAAGTATGATATACGTTCTTTTCCACTATCCCTCTTGCTTTCAATCTGTCACGTGAGTATCAGATTTTCTAAGTCCTCTTTTCCCCATTATTTGCTCCCGGATTTTCAACTGTTTCTTCCTGAGGTTTAAGTTTTGTTTTTGTTTCCATATCATCTAAAACGTTTTTGTTCACATATTCGTTCCATGGTATCCTTCTCTAGATCCATATTCATCCATGGTACCCTCAGCATCCTTCTCTAGAACCATATGTCTGTTGTTTGAAATCTCTGCAAATTTATTCAGCATTCTCTGCCATATAGGTTGATAGGTATCAAGTAAATTTTCAGTAACTTTTTTGTTTCTAAAGAATTTTTTTCTGTTTCTTAATATTTTGCTTAGCTTTTGGAAGGCATCTTCGGCTATAAACCGCAAGTACTAGTCGTCAAATTTCTGAACAATACAGTAAGGTTTTATTTTATCGAGCCTATGCATTCTGCAACAATATCAAAACCATACATATGCGCATTTGTAAGATATCGCTAAGGTACTTGGGAAAATATATTTACAAATTTATTTTCCGTTTCTCCATTTAAAAGTTATTCAAAGTTACTGTCCATTCACGACACTGGTCATTATTAGCTAAATTGTTAATTCGGAAGCCTATCAATATGCGTCCGAGTTTCTTTTGGCACTTGTCAAATTTTTCTATTTGTCGCTTTACTTTTCTCGCCAGTCAGCATCAAAAAGATTTATCAGTTGTCTTCAATAACATATGCGAACAGTTTTATCGCTTTACCATGAAAAACAACTGGGCAATCAATTTCAACGGCCATTTTTAATTAAATTCTATTCCTGAAGCACTTTTAGGTTTCGAAGAATTTTTTTTAATTATTGTAAAAACATATCTTTTCCTACGCGTTCTGTGTTAATTGTTATGTGGAAACTCGTGTCTAATTGATGATTATCGAAAACTATGTTTATATTTGCATTTAAACTTTTAAACTTCCGATTGTGACTGACGTAAAATATGTTGGGGTCGTATATAATTTTATTCTCGTTCAAGACTATGCCTTTTATTGTACTTGATTTGCGTATATATAGCATTTTTTATATTTGCATATACTATTTCTTCAGATCATTTTCCACCGTGTCGACGAGGCTCCGGACACGATCTCTGTCTCAAGATAGCGGGACTCGTGTTGCAAACAATTTATTTCAATTCCAGACAACAAACGACATTCCGTACAATCACAACGTCGCGTAAAAAACAGCATAGCATGATGAAAAAAATCCCCAAACTCAATAAAAACAAAGTTTTGTAATCAAAATGTTTATGCTATTATTAAGAGGAAAGACCAAGGTATTTTATTATTTTTTGAAGATTTTTACACTTCTTTAGAACGTTCGAAATTTTGGTTAAAATTTTGTTTTGTTACGACAGTGGCGAAATAGAGGAAAAAGATTAGTTTTAGTTTGCCCTTTTTCCGAGGAAAAACATTGATTTGGAAATTCTTGCAATATTCAAATAATTGTCGGATTTTAATGAAACTTTCAGCATGTATCTAGAAATTAATTAAATTATTTAAATTTTTTTTTTTTTGAAAATCTTGGTAAAAAAATATTTTTTTACAGATGTTACCACCAACTCACATAACTTCTTGAAATTTCGAGTAATTAATTTTTTAAGGGTTGGATTTCTTTTATTAGTTAAAAACAGGACTCTTTGGAGAAAGTAAATCTTCATTTTTTTTTTTTTTTTTTTTTTGTAAAACAGTTACCCGTTTCATCAAAAATATGCTCTGATTTATAAAATAAAAAATGCAATAAAACTATGACATTATTTAATTAGAAAATATTTTAGTTGCTTTTGTAAATAAGTTATATTAAGGACACTATGTGAAGAAATATAAGTTTTTCGATGAATAATGAATTTTTACAAGAATTTTTTTCATTTTCTTTACATTTTAATTATAATAATATAATAGTTCAAAAATCATTTAAAATTCTTCATTGCTTTTAAGAATGCATTTGGTTTTATCGTTAAATGAAAAGTAAATTTACGAATCAAAATTTGAAACGCTTATAATAGTCGTTTGTACCTGAAAATATTAAAAATAATTTTAATTAAAAAAATGTTCCTAATTTCTACCTATGGAAATCTATACATGATATAATTCTTAAAAAATCCATGTGATTTAAGTGTCGTCCTGCCGCACTGCAATTACATCACTTTTTAATTCAGTTCATAATTAACGTTTTTGCAAATCATCCCTTCAAAGTATCGAAAAAAAAATTGCTTTTTTAATTGCTGTTTCACTACTTTATGTATTTACCTTTAATTAATTATTTTTTTGTTTAAGGCAGTAAACTTAAGAACCTAGAAACGAAAGGAAAATTTCATAAAACTTCTTAAAACCGAACTAAAAGTCAATAAAATATTAAATAATTGCTGAAAATATGTTAATTTGTAAAAAATTACTAGGTCGTTAAAAACTAAAAAAAATATGCGTTCACGAAAGTTTCCGTAAATATGTCATTTCTGGTCATCCATAAGAGCCGTCATCACCTTAAAAGCTACTCGATAAATCAATAAAGATCTAAGAAGAGGAACTCTTTGTTAAAATATGCTTGTATATTGTTTTTTTATGCTATAAGTAATATTTATTTCAAATCAGATTAATTTAACTTTAAATTTTCTAATTCTACTTAACGTGTCACAAATCTATAATTTAATTTTGAAAGAATTTTAAACAAGATAAATTGGTTTGTTTACAAATTTCTTAAGAATCAAGAAAATGGCCGCTTTTAAGAAATTTTTTAAAAATCGAGCAATTATTTGACATTTCAATTTATATAATTTCTATCTAGAATACGCCAGGATATTTTACTTACTGGAAAAAAAGATAATCATTTAGCTTTCAATTAAAACTAAAATGAAATCTTCAAAAATGCTTTTTTATTTTTAAGAATTAATTTTAAAACTTAGGTATAGAAAATTCAGTAGGGTACCTAAACTATATGATCTCTCCTTGAAAGTACCCCCACAAGACTAATGCATTTTTCCACCATTATTTACCACGCTTTTATGCACTGGTGGACGGATTTTTTTGGATGTCTTTCAACTCAGTCCTTACGTCCCCCTTGATGGCCTCTACGTCTTCAAAACAGGACCCTTGATAATCCCCTTAGCCTTGGTGAAAAAAAAAGAATGTCACACAGAGCATGATCAGGTGAATGGGGTGGTCGTTCCAGTACAGCGATGTTCTTCTTGGCCATGAACTGTCGGATATTCAGGGCGTTGTGATTAGTTGCATTCTCGCGATGAAGCAACCACAATTTGTCTTGCCACAAAAGCATGTGAGAAAAATGCAATGGTTGCAGAAAGCTAAAAGCTACATTTATAAATTCCCAAGATATCATGTGAAATAACAACACAAATCGCTTATCCTACTTTTGCCCATAGCTGACACAACACAACCAGTCCAGTTACTTTTCAGAAAGACCACATACACTGATTACATTTCTTGCAGAGAGAATAGAATCCTCCCCCACCCACTAAATAATTCACCTTCTGGGTTCATGTATAAACACTATCAATGTTTGCCTCTAGACTCAAGTATACACCACATTAATGCTTACTTATATACTAAAGTATATAAGTATAAAGTAATATATAAAGTACACGATTGATGTTAATATTTAGAGTCAAGTATTAACTCAAAGGATTTTTACCTATGGACTCAAGTAAAAACCCGATCAATATTTCTGTACAGATTGTTGGTCATTATTTTAGCTGAACTGCCAATTTGACTTTATCGAAATGATCAGGCTAATCATTAAGACGTGAGTGAATAGTTTTGTCATCACCATAGATGTCTAGTTGAGAAGTGATGACGTTAGCAAGGTCACTGATGAAAATATAGATGTTTATATATTCAAATATAAATGACCAGAATTTGCCTATATCGTCGAATCAAGTAAATGATTCTCGGATAGAATATAAACAATTAATATTTAATTAATTCCTAATCAAATAAATGATTCTCAATTCAAATATAAACGACATATATTTGCCTATCCTCGAACCAAGTAAATGTCTCTCAATTCAAATATAAACCACTAATATTTACCTCTGGCGTATCAAATAAATGCTTATTAACACACATAATCAAATAAAAATATAGCCAATATTTTAAACCTATCCTCAACCCATGTACATAATTATAAACAAAATTATAACGTCTAATATTTACCAACAGACTCAATTATAACCGACCAATGTTAACCTATCCCCGAACAAATTTTATGATTAAAATCTCGAATATAATAAATAAAAAGAAACTGTTTGCGATATTAACTAACGTAACAAGGATCGATATATCGTCAAATCTAACGACAGAAACATCACGTTAATGGGATGGCATGGCTGTCTTTAATGAAACCAAATACTTGCATCAATAAAGTTTAAATGAATCTTATGGTAAGTCATACACGAGCGAACTTAGTGATCCTTACCTCAGAGGGTCGAGACTTCTTTTCTTCTAGATAGTAGCAGATAGTTTAGCCTGTCGTCTAGTACACATACTTCCCCGGTCTTTTGAACAGGAGTAGTGTTTTATCTCTTGTTCCTTGTTTAGGATTGGGTTTCGGATTTCTTCGAAAGCATTTTTATTTTCTTTCCTTCCCAGTAACATCCTTGCGTCTTAGTTGCTTTATCGCCTTGTTTGAGGTGAATTGTATGAATTAACTCCTCTTAGTTTCGCCAAAGCCTTTAGGGTGTGCTGTCAAATAAGTATCAAAATGAGGCTTTTCTACTCTCTCCTTCTTTCCGACCCAGCAACATGTAACGAGGCAATTCTGAGAGAAATCATACCAGGATTTATTATTTTCGGCCACAATCTTAGCAACATAAGATATGCAGATGACACATTGCAGATAGCAAACATGGAAGGTAGCGAAGGAGAGCGAGAAGAAAGGACTAAGCGCAAACTACAAGAATACATAATTTATGATCATCAGATAAAAATTGAGCCCAAAATGCAACTTATAGGTCAAGGATAGTAAAATGAATCAGGTAGAGAAATGTAAATATCTGGGAAATGTTCTAACAGAGAAAGGAAAGTGCGAAACTAAAATCCTAAGATGTATTGGGATGAGCAAAGATACCTTCCAAAAGCTAAGCAGAATATTAGGAGACAAGAAAATTTCGTTGGAAACGACAACAAAAAAGAAAGAAAAAAGATTACTGAACTGTTACGTGATATGGCGTATTCCTGTATGGCAGCGAATGCTGGATAATCTTCGCAAAGATAAGAGATTCGAAACAAAAGAAATGTTGTTCTACAGAAGGATATTGAGGATTGCTGAGGATACAATGGGCGTCGAAAACGTGGGTCACATTTAGAGAGTGGAAACAAAAAGAAAACCTACCTTCAGGAAGAGGCAAATTTCTGGGGCGGATAATGAGGAAGGAGGACTTGGAAAATCTGATACTCACAAGACAGATTGAAGGAAAGCAGTGTGTGATATACTGGATGGGCTAGGTTTGGGGAGAGATAAAAAAAGACAAAACATATTAAGAACTACAAAAGACAGAAAGATGTGGAGGGCCATGATCTCCTACATTATGAACGGACACAGCACATTAAAGAAGAAAGAAGCTGTAGCGACAATACCCTCCTAAACGTTTCTCGTTATGGGAATATCTTTCCTCTTAGTGACTGAACTTACACACACACACACACACACACGCGCGCGCTTAAATCACCCACAGGATTCCTGACTTTTACGCTCTTCATTCTTTTACATAAACACCAGTGTATTTTCTCTCACCTTGCTGCAATTTACCCTAATTACTTACACACTTCATTTCCACGAGTAAAATCTTTTTCTACTGATTTTATTTATTTAATAGGAGCAGTGCGTAACGCCCTCAATGACCTACTCTGTTTGTACATTGATGTTTCAAAGGATAAAAGCCTTGTGGGTAGAATTTTCACATTCTGACCATGAGACCCGGGTTCGAATTTAGTCGATTTGTCATGAAGGAGACTTCTTGATGTTATCGAACGGGAGGGAAAAACCTGAAAAACCATACGACGGGTTGACCCAAGCCTCGTGAAGGAAATTGGGGAGACGGAACCCTTGGGGGCCGTCAATAGCTTCGCTAGCACGAAGTCACAAGTCATCGTGGCTGAAGACTTGCCTTGTTAAAATTGTTGATCACGCTAACCTGCTTCTAACCCAGAAACTGTAACTACGGTCTGCTCAGCATAGTTGCAGTATAAACCACAGGTTGGCATTGTGGGTGTTAAATAAACGCAAATGCGCCTGAGTAAACATCAGAAAAGGAAGTTGCTAGCCACCCTAGTAGATGGGTATCCTCGAATTCGAGTGGCTAGACATACTTACACTCCTCATTTGCACGTGGCAAATATTTTCCTACTGCTTTTATTCATTTGTCTCCAAGGATAAAAAGAAAGGAATGTGCGGTTGGGTCGTTGATTTTATTTAGCGGTATATCAACCTCTATGCCGAAATCTAAATATTTTGAAGGCAATTTTATGCCTTTAACGACAATTAAAATGTATTTTTTGACATTCTACTATAATATGTATTGCTGGTCATTTCCCTTTGAAATGCATTGTTGGTAAGTTTAGTATAAATAGCTATTTATGGTAACTTCATATAAAATGTATTGCTACTATTTTTACTTTAAAATATATTTTTCATTCTGTTTTGTTTTTGTTTGTGAGTTCGCTATATGCTCATAGGTGGGACCCTAACAGGTGCTACCACCCCGGTTTAGGGTGACCCTGGTAATAACAGCAACTAAGAGGAGTTTCCATGCTCGTCAAAATCTCCCGATGAGAGGCCTTTCTACTAGCTGTAGTTTTCGTTATACCCAGGACGGTAGGATGATGAACTCTTAGTCAATTCCTTCATCAAAATGTTGTAAAGTTTTCTTCTTCAAGATTGGTTGTCTTTATTTTCGATGCTCATTTTGAGGTTGTTTTGATTTATTTATTTTTGTTTTGTTTTCATTTGCTAAGCACTACATGCATGTGTGGTTGGTAAACCAACACGCTCAAATCACCGTGCTGATAACAAATATGGCGCCAGTTTGTTTACATTGCGAAGATCAGTACGAACATTTCAGTGATTGCGCAGGTTAGTGTTACCAACATTCTGTGAAAATTTTCTGTAAATTGATTGGACGGTTTTTGAAATATTAGAAAAAAGTTATCTTGATAATAATTTGGCACGCAGTATAGTTATCCAACCTTAATTATTGTATAGTATTGACTCTAATTGCGTTTGCGGTCATATTGAAATCTGAATTGTTTAATGCCAAAAAAACTAAATTATCAAGAATCAAACCTTAGAAAAAATGACGCTTCTACAATAGGTCAAGATTGAAAATTATTAGATGCTTGGCATCAATGCACTTGGTTCAGAGATGCTTAAACATTGCAGTCTCATCACAGGAGATGTAAGCCTTGATGCTAGGAGTAGTTTATCGTCATACCCAGAACTCTAAATGCGAGGTGGGAGCTTTTATTGTGTCACCGTTTGGTATAGTGATAGCTAATATACCTATCTTATTTTAAAAAATTCACATACTGCATTTTGTGGATTCGAACACATAATTCTGTTCTTCTTTGTGGTATGTACACTATAAAATCCATTAGAATAAAAAGGTCTACACGGCAACCTATATTTATCATTCTGTTGCCCTACATTAGAAAAATAAACAAAATTAAAAATTATCCGAATAACACAATTCTAGATTCAAAGAATTTTATTGATATTCTTATAGGTTTTCCATTCATTCATTGAATTATCTCCGAAATCTTTATTTGTTTCCTTTTTATGCCTTTTCATCTTTTTTCTTCCCGCTTTCCATCCCTCGCCAGTATTCTTGTCAAACAAAAAACTCTATCTGAAATATCTCATTTTCGATTCAAGTCAGACGCGTATCACGTGACTCAAAATGTGTAAGTTCAAAATAACAGACTTTCTTTTTCAGCGTTTTATCATTTTCGTATTTGCTTGTGTGACTAAATTTGCGTTCGTTTCGTCATTGCTTTTTCCCTCTTGGACACGTTTCCGTCTTTCTACCATCTAAAAGACATTTTCTTCTATTATTTCACTTCTTTTTTTAATTCCTTCATTCTAAAAACAGTCTTTTCTTTTTTTACTTTCTTCCATTTCTTTTTTTTTTTTTTTTTTTTTTTGACAGATTTTCTGTGCAACATTTATATAAGTACTCTTTTCATATTCACGTATGGATAAACCTTTTTTTATTACGTGGTCAATATTTACATCTCTTCACACTTTCTTGATTATTATAACTTAAAATTTTCATTTGTGTATAGAGAATGTTTCCTTACCGTTTTATGTTCAATCGTTTGCTTATGAAGTCTTCATTATTTAACCATTGTCTTTTAAGAATTAATATTATTTGTTCGTCTTTCCTTCTACCTTTCTTTCTTTCATTTTTTTATCTTTCTTTTTTCACAGGCAAGTTTTGCTCATTTTACAGAATTAAGTCTGTTACTTGCTTTTTATTCTTTTTCTAACGTTTTTTACTCACTTTTTTATTTTGTCCTTTTTTCGTTACGCATTCGTCATTTTTTCTGGAATCGGCCTAAATTTTATTTTCTATGCTTCATACTTTTTTACGTTTGCATCCCTTTCGTTCGTAATTTGAATTTTTCATTCCCTCTTTCTTTTATCTTTCTTTCTTAAACTGCATTTTCTCATTCAATTCTCTGCTTTCTCTTTCTTTTTTCTTTCTTTCATTTTTCTTTGTTCTTAAACCGAGTTTCTCATTCATTTCAGTGACTCCAACCTTATTAACTTTCCTCTTAATTTTTCCTTCTCTTTCTTTCTTTTATTCGTTCTATTATTCTCTCTTTCTTTCCTTTTTCTAATTAATTAGTTATTTAAAATTCCCTTTCTTTCTTTCGTTTTTCATCAGCGTTTCTAAATCATTTTATTAGTTCTCTCTTTCCTTTTCTCTTCATTTGAGATTTTCTTTTCTCTTTTCTCTTTCTTTCTCAATTTGCGTTTATCATTCATTTCTTCCTTTCCTTTTCTCTTAATTTGCCTTTCAATTTCTTTCGTTCTGTCTTTTTTCATTCTTACTTAATATGCGTTTCTCATTCATTTCATTTGCTTCTCTCTTTCTTTAGTTTTCTATTAATTTGTCATTTTCTTTCTCTCTTATTTCTTTCTTTCTTTCTTCACCAGCGTTTTTCATTCATTTTAGTAGATCTTTCTTACTTTCCGTTCCTCTTCATTTGAGATTCTCTTTCTTTTTCTTCCTTTCTTAATCTGCGTTTATCATTCATTTCAATGCTTCTCTCTTTCTTTCCTTGTCTCCTAATTGTCTTTGAATTCATTTTATTGCTTCTCTCATTCTTTCTTTTCTCGTAATTTACTTTTGTCTTTCTTTTTCTTTCTTAATATGTGTTTCTCTTTCATTCCTATGAATCTTTCTTTCGTTCTCCTCTTTATTCTTCCTTTATTCCCCTTTCTCTGTAGCTTCCTTTTCTTTTCTATTCTTCAGAGTTTCTGTTTTTCTCTTTCCTCGTATTTCTCTCTACATATTCACTTTATTTTCATACTAATGCACCGAAGACTTTCTCAGAATTTTTCTTATACACCAGCGTGAAATTAGATTATTATTTTCATCAGCGTTGTGCACTACGCCAACGAAATGTTCAGTTGTCGACTAATTCTTCCAAATCATTTGTTCAATTTTGAATGATATTAACTTTACCTTATTATTCCATAAACATCGCATTTTCGAGGTAAGCCATAAGTTTTTCTATCTTTTCGTTTTCTTTTAATTTCATATTTGAATCGACTACATCAGGCGCTATGCGTTCGTTTTTAATGTTTGCCTTTGTACACGAAAGCAGTTCTGTTCTCCTGCTATAGGTAAGTTAATCATTTAGCTTTCAAAATTCCAATGTATTTGATTCTGTTATTTTCGAAGTTAGTTTCTGATTTGTGTGAAAGTTTTCTCTATATTCATCAAGATTGTACTATTGAATGGATAACTGTGACTACCCACGGTTAAAACTTTATTTATTATTATTATTATTATTATTATTATTATTATTTAAGATTTTATTTATATTAAGATTTCATACCAGAAATAACTGATCCAGTGACAGCACACCTGTTCAGTATTCCAAACCTCCCCTTTATATCCGAGATGGTTTTATTAATGCCATTGTCATGATTCTAATTCCTTCGCGATGTTCTTAAGTGATCCCAGTACTGCGCAAACTTTTGGTACTACCATCTAATTTTCTAAATGAAAAATTATCATTATTATATGCATATAGTCGTTTAGATTTTATACTCACAACGAATAATGGGGCTTGGAATATTCCAACTGAATCCCCTGAAGAAAGGTAAGTCCACCCCTCAAAAAAGGGACTACAATGCGTACAAACTCGGGTATGCCTATATTTTTCGACTACCTATCAATTATTGATAGGACGTTAAACTAACCAATTCACATAAACCCAACATTTTTGAGTCGTTTTTCCCTCTGGGCTTCAACATAATTTGCTTGAAGGATTTTTTTGCGGCTTATCAACCTTTTACAGGTTATTTATTTTTTGATTGAATGAATATTTTGGAGATAATAATGATTTTTTAATTTTTATTGTAATCCATAGCAGACTGGGGGAAGAGGTGGATTCATTGCTTTCCCACGTGTATTTGTGCTTTAGTGAATATAATGAACCCAACGGGAATTGGAACACGGCCCTCCGATTTCCAATTCCGAGCCGTCATCAATTACACCATCCGCACGTCTAAGACATGGTATTTCCAAGCGGTCACCGATCTAGTTATCGACCAGGCCCGACGTTGCTTAACTTCGGTGATCGTACGAGAAGCAATGTATTAAACTTGATATGGTTGTAAACCTGACCTTCTTCCAGTTCCCAAACGAATTCGATAATCTTCTTGAAAAAAAAAAACCAGAGTAGATTTTTCTGGCTCAGTTTTCCATGATATGGGGATATTTCATATATACTCCCCATCCTTGTGTCACCTGTTGCTTGATTCATTCATTCGTTTTCTACGGTTTATCAACCCTTTTCAGGTTATTTAAAGCTAGAAAATATTTTTAGATTGTAAGATTCTTTTGAAGATAATAATGGTTGACTTATACACATCTTATTATAACCGTTGGCAAGTAGAGGATTAGAAAAAAACAAATATTGAAACATCGAGAAGAACCAATTGACCAGGAGCAAAAGACGAATCGGAAAAGAGAAGTTGCAGATTCCTCCGATATCCCATATGTTATGCACACAAAGTTTCCCTCTTTTGTGATAGTTTTTGTGATGAGCTGTCGTGAAGGACACGTCATTCCTGCTTACTAAGGTCAATTGAGTCTTAGGTTGAATGTTGCTGGCAAGAGTTGTGAAACTCTGGATAGACTTTGTATACGATGAAACGCCGCGCGTGTTTCAACAGGACCAAAACATAAATATCTGGCCACCTAATTCCCCAGACATAAACCCCTTTGACTATTAAATTCGGGGCATTTTTAAACAGAAAACTAATCAAAGTTTCCACAATAAAACTGATTCCCCGAAAGCCGCCATTACCGAACTAATGTCCAACGTCAATACAGACTCTGTGAGACGTACATGTCAACGATTCCGGTCCACCATTGAAGCCATCATTATGGCTAAAGGCTGTTACATCTAATAAACATGTAATCCAACCATTACTGCATGTGTGTACCAAGTTTTGTATCAATAAATTAAGTTGTTTGTAAGAATGGCTGTTTTTCTTACAGTCCTCAATATGTCCTCAAATAACTTACCCTAATGAATTCGAGCATCAATGTATACTCTATATTTGTGTCCTTGTGCCAAACAAAACAAAGTGAATAGTATTTATATATACTTGGTGTAGAAGTTAAAATACATTTGATGAAAATACATTTAATATATTTAGCTCATGGGTTTCATTCCCTCAGACAGCACCTCCCTCACTTAAGACTTTGAGCCCTGAACACCGCTTTACCGGTGATAGAGAGAAATGACTTAATGCTCAGCTACCGGTAGGTAAACACTTGTAACTATTTTTATATCTACCGTGAAACATTACATAGCAATTATTTGCGATTTTTGACTCAGGGACCAAGTTGGAGAGTTAAAATTATTCAGGAACGCTGGTCGCAACGGGTTAAAGAGGATATCAAGGTTAGTAAAGGTTTTTAATGGTCTCAAAAGAGTAATATTGGAGGAAAGCGGTTAATCTTTGATCCCTTCCCAAAAAGTGTTTGGTTGGGATGATGGTGAATTCAACCGAGCATGAGTTAAATATATTTTCATACGAATGTAATTAACATTATAATCATTGTGCAGAGTCATGGATAGCGGATCGGACTGAGGAATCGGAGAGCCGAGTTCGATTTCCATTCGAATCCATTACATTCATTTACGTGCTAATACCCTTGGAAAAGGTATGAATCCTGTTCTTCTCTCCCCAGGACATTATTATTGAGAAAACTTTTCCAGTGATTCCATAACTGAAAACCTTGAGCAACAATCCTTTGTAGCACTCCTTGCCGAAGGCCTTTGAAATGCCTAATGCTATGGTCAGTTAGGAGTTTGTTTCTAGTGGGTAATAGCAGTTAGGAGAACAGCAATGGATCGGCCGATCTTAACTGGGAGCTCAATAATGGTCTTGTTCATTATAGCCTCAAAAAGCTTCCTAATAATACTGAGGAGACTGATATGTCTATAATGAGAATCTAATAATTAATCAGAAACATTTATAACTAATTTTGCTTTCATTATTTTATTTCTTTCCATTTTTCCATATTATATTTAATTATATCTCATTGACTCTTTTATTTTCATCGAAACTAAAATGAAGATATTCTCTTATATCCTCATGCTAAAATCAATGCACGTTCGGAGAAAACCCTGAAAACACACACCTAATCTTCGCTGTTAATTGATGTAATTCCGAGTTGAATACGCACTAAGTCGAAGAATTTCAATATCACATTCCACCATAAAAATTACATGGAAAATTTTAAGTATAACTGTATTATTTTAATGGTTGGATATTTTGGACGTTGAATAAAGGAAGAGAATCAACAGCAGCAGCGGCAGGTGTAACTTAAACGAAGCTCTGGGAAGGAGGTTAAGCGTGACAGCAGCAGTGGCTGCAGCAGGCAGGCATAGAGGAAGAAAATTACTTTTCAGGCTACACGTTCTTGGTTAAGAATTTTCAAAAGAGATAATAATGGATTAAAGTGTTTTTTCGGGAATTTAGGGGCATAGTTGTGAGTTCGATCCCTGAGCCGAGTAATATGACAGGACAGGAGAAACAATGCGAACAACGACCGAGAAATAATAAAAACAGATCAAGACAAGATGCCATTAGGCGTAGACATCACAGCGATAAGAATATATTTCAGTAAATTAAATAATATTTGAACAAATGTCCTGAAGCTTACACCTGAAGTAACCGCCGAAACGTTGTGGAAACGACAAATAAGAAGATATTCGCCCGAAATGAAAAAAAGAAATTAGTCCATTTTCTGAATGTTGTGCGTTGGGACGTAATGGATATTGGCTCGGAATGAGAAATTGTTGAACCGAGTTCGAATTCTGGTCGGGTTCGTTGCATTCATTTAGGCACAAATACCATTGAGAAAAGTATGATGCCATTACTTCTGCCAGCAATTAGATTGGATATCAAGACAGACGACCGCAGAAAGAAACGGTAACATACGGTGGGAAAATCTTCTACCAAGTCAGCCATGAACCGAAAGAGACATGATCACCCAAGCGTGTATCAAGTATGGCACTTAACTGATTGAGTGAAATAATTTGAAAGTACCGTCAAGAAAACTAGTTAATAGTCGGATAGTGATGGCCATCTTTTTTCGTTTCTATTCGTCTCAATTCCAAACAAGTATAAAATCTTTCAAATAAACTTTAAACATGAAAGGAAATACGGACTCCAACAAGAGAGCAATCATGTGCAAAGGATTATAAAGAGAGATTATGGCAATTGTAGACGGGTTTTCAAACAGCTCTCCCTACAGTTTAGCACAAGTATTAGCAAAACGAGAAGTTATGAAAATAAATTAGATTTACAAACTTCTTGATATGACTACAGAACTTGTTTTCTGATGTAGGGCGTTCAAAAACTCGTCCACAAGCGGTTGGGCTATCCTTAACTTTCAAATCACTCAGTCCCAAAGAGACTTATGGAAGAAATCAAAATCTAATGCATGTTTTTTTTTTTCAGATTTTGTAATGGTACAGACCAGGGGTGGCCACACTTGCTTAATATAAGAACAACTTACGACAAATTTCAGCTTTTAGTTTCAGAATTTCTATATAAATATCAATAAATGCATAATCCAGTAATATCTATTCATGTATGCATTTTTTTAAATGTTCATTTGTATTTCTTTCAGTAATCTCAACGTATACATACATATACATATACCCCCCCACACACACATATATATATATATATATATATATATATATATATATATATATATATATATATATATATATATATTTTAAGGCATAATTGTCGGACTTTGTCCATTTCATAATAGTGACGTCATATATATATATATATACATATATATATATACATATATATATATATATATATATATATATATATATATATATATATTCCAAACTTTCTTGCGTCAACATTCCATTCAAGAACTATGAAGAGGTCAGAGTATCGTTCTAGCTGCCATTCAGAAATAATGCACCATCAAGAAGTAAGCATCAGTCGCCTACACGAAACACGAAAGCAAAAATAAAACAGCTTATAGGGTTCCTGCTGCACTCTGGATATAATCCGTTCTCCTGTACTGCTTGTGGTCTTTTGTGCAATTCTCGAACCGGTCTCAAAAGTCATGCCCGTCATAGGCACGCAGATAATTAGTTCGTGGTAGCCGCAACCTCATACGTCGAACTCCACGGGAGAGTCCATCACATATCCCAAAGCACACATATATATTCCGAAAGTTTTCAAAAACTTGACTCATGATTAACTGTATTTAATACGGTGTGTTCTGGGTATGAACATAAGTTTTTATATATAAAAAAGACCGACAATACGTCACTAGCAATGCATTTTATCTGTAGTTGAAGGCATATAATTGCGTTTAAAATATATTTGGTTGAGGCCTTAAAATTGTGTTAAAATTATTTAGATTTGGCATAAAATACCCCATAGTTTCTATGCCTCTAAACAAATTCAAACAACCAACTTTCATGATATTGATACATATAATATCCTGTAATTCTTAAGTCAAACTCAATTTCAAAATAACTTAAAACTCATATATCCCTGCATCTAGTAATTTCCACATATACATGCATATACATGTGTGCAATTGGGTAAACAGAATAAGATATATTTTTATTACTTGAAAACTCACAAGAAAATTAAGTTTAGGTATTAAATGATCTTAGGTATTAAAGTTCTTATGCTGTTAAAAAAATGAAATATTTAATAACGTAATCATCTGGTAATTTGTAAGAAAAATGTGCAAATTTGCATTTCAGTAACATACAAATATAAAAGTGCAGTCCCTTTAATCCCTTTACCCAATGACCTTAGTGTACTGAGATTCCTTTGTAACCCTTGCTGACCGGAAATTCCTTTAACCCTTCTGCCTTCTACCATTCAGTATTAAAATGTCTAACACAGATCTAGCATTAAAATTAGGATTTAAATTCTTAGCTTTACTAACCATGAAAATTAAACTAACGTTTGCATCGAGTTGGGTCTCAATTTATTTTCCTTTTATAGCAAGTTTGATGAAAAGAGGAACACAGTCAACAAAATATCAAAGAGCGGTATGTAGCTCGCGAGACGCCGTTTGGCCACTCTTGGTATAGAGGAGGTCAGGAAATAATTTGATTTTAATTTTAACAAAAGATAAACTTTTCCTTGTAACAAAAGAAATTAGTATTTATATTTTTAAATAATTATATATTTAATTTTAGGAATTAATTTAATTTCCTCTATTACGATTAATTTTTATTTTTTATTAATGAAACAGTTTTATTTTTATTTTAAGAATGATTTCTCTTTTTATTTCGTGAATAATGTTATTTTTTATGTTATGAAGCAATTTGACTATTTTTATTTTCCAAAAGAGCGAATTTTCTTTTGTCAATTTTATGGATGTGTTTGATTTTTTTTTTAATTTATATATATATATATATTTCATTGAAACAGATTCATCACGAAATATATTCAAATGATTTTTACCAACTGCACATCGAATTTCATTATTTCAACTTTGAGCGACCTCAGTTTAAAATAAACCTTCGGCATAATTAGTAGTTGATCCTTATCCGCATCAGGCTGATTTTTGGAAAGATTAAGAATCGAAAGCAAAATCTTTATTAGCTCTCAGTGAAAGACGACTGGCAGGAGTTAAAAGCCAGATGAAAGAATTCTTTATTCTTTCATTCTTTAAAACCATGCCATTGCATTACACACATTTGCACGAGAATTATAAATAATAATAATAATAATAAAAAAACATTGATTAAGGTTCTTTTTCATGCAAAATGTAAAAAGGAATTATGTCTGATGAAAATTAAGCATTCTCTTGCTTTAAAGACTTATGTTCTATATTTCATTTCTTTTAATTACATAGCAGCAAGAAATATCTTAGAAGGCAAGCAGGTCTCTTTTCGGATTTAATTTTCATCTCGTATATTTGGAACTAAATACGTTTTTGTTTCATTTGTTTAGTTGCTAAAAATTATGTTGATTTTACTAAAGCCTCGTTATGGTGTCTGGAATATAGAGGTTAGTAAGTCTATAATCTTGCCACCGTACTAATTTTGATCCTCGCTGTGTGCCCTGCCGTTATGACACTGTCGTTATTGAATAATTTTCATTATTTGCACATGAATTATTCTCATCTTCTTTGTTGTTATTATCACAATGTTTTTGATTGTGGCGTCTAGGATATAGAGATTAGTGTCACATTAATCTGTCCACTTTAATGATTTTGATCTTGACTATTATGACTCTGTCTGAATTACATTATTTACATTCGGAATATTGTTCCTTTCTTTGGCCGTTATGCCCAGCGGCCATCATCAGGTGCTTGTCGATCCGGAATAAGCACCAGGAGATTTCGAAATTAACACGTTATTTAATCTAAGTCAAGTAGTCCTGATAACCTTCAGGGAATATCGTACTGAACTCTTTATTTGAACCATTGCGACAGTCTATTCTCATTTTAACTCCCAATTACTAGGGATATTTCGTCTTATTCTTCTTTAGACATGCGCAGTTCTTGCTTGACTGTTTCCACCGAGACTGAGTCTACACTACCTGGACCACAGTTTGAACTCAGTTACTCTCCCACCAAATTCACGAACCAATTCTTGGATGCTAGAAGAACTAGCTTTAAGTAAATGCAATAATGGAAACGTTAATAAATGAACAGAAAACTTCAAAAACATCAGTAAGAAAAATAAGACTTCCCGGAATGAATTCAAACGTGATAATCAGCAATATCAACACCAGTGTGGGTTTAAGGCGCCAAAATTCTAGTCTCATTACTCCGCTTTGTTGATTAAATGAATTTGGTGACATATTAGTTCTGAATTCAAGCCGTGGTTCTGGTAATGCAGATTTAGACTCAGTGGAAACAAAGTGAGGATGATCTTCGCGATATTATAGAACGACAAGACGAGATCCCCCTAAAATTAGAGAGTACAATTAAAATAGTCTACCCCCATTGGATTAAATAAAGGGCTCAGTTCTATATTCCCTGAATGTTATCATGGTCATCTATCACCTGACGAAGGTCGGAGAGTCCATTTTGACAAATGAAAATACCCCGTGTGTAAATAATGGAAATATGACTCGGATTAAACTACAGTTAAGAAATATTTCCAAAACCTCGTTATAGAGGTCGTAGTTAAATGTACTGTGAAGATAACATTTTGGTTTCGATCCTCAACTGGAGTTCCATATTTGAAGCTTTCTGTAATATTAACTTTAGCAGCAGTGAAATATAATGAAATCTTTTCATTTATAATTTTAGCTGTGAATTAATTATTAATTTCCATTATATATATATATATATATATATATATATATATATATATATAAGAATAACAACGTTAAACATAAATAAAATGTCTTTAATAAATATATATATATATATATATATATATATATATATATATAATGATTAAGTGATTTTTTTATTAACGTTATTATTAACTAATTATTTTTTTGTTTATTTATTGGATCAATTTCTAGTTTTATTGCTACAATATTTGGTTTACTGTGCCGTGCCGGACAATCTTTCTCTGCAGAATCTCTCTGACAATTATTTGTTCATACATTGAATATTGCTGCCATATATGGTCTGGTTCTTGACAAAGTCTAAAAAATGGTCTGTCATGAAATTGATCCTAACCAGACATTTCGATTCCTGTTACTTTCCAATCGCCATCATGTGGTTACTCTCTGTCATTTCTACAAATATTTTCATACCAATTATTCTGATCAGTTTGGTGCCTTGACTGCATAGATTTAAGCGTACTGCTAGACAAATAAGGTCGCATCGTTTTAATGTGGAAATAGATGTATCTGTATATTCTATTCTAATACTATCTTTTCGCGCACTTCTTTCTTGTGTAACTCTTTTATAGTTTCTTGCTTCTCTGCCATCTACATTCTTCAAAGATCAAAGTTAAACGTCACTCTCCATCTTCCCTCCTTATGTAGACTGCTTTTCTTTAAATTGTATTTTCCTCACTAAAGTCCTCCGAGTAGCCATTGTGTCTTAGTGGCATAATCGCCTTGCTTGCGGTGAAATGATTAAAAAAGAGTTGCCCTGTCAGTTTGTTTTTTCTATGACGATAAAGCAGACATATAAACTTAGTAAGCAACACCTGCCATCAATTTAACTTGAAACCTAGTGATTAAAAGGCAAGTAACATATTCATAACGCCATTGTTCTGCTGCCTAAACAGCACTGTGAAATTAATTTGTAAATATTTAAATTACTAAGAGATCTCTTAATGTAAACAATAAGATAAAAAAAAAAAACATGTGATAAAACAGCTCTCACAATAAAACCGGAGATTTATTGAGCTTTTTAATGTACACACCCCACGGTTTCATTAAACGTCATTTTTCAATTCAGAAGTTGAGCACTCTTTTAATGGATTCCAACAGGCTAGATTTAATGGGGGATGGAAATTTAAATTTGGCACGAGGACTAAAGAGCCTCGCGGACGACGTGGTGGTCTGAATCTGGGAGATATATTTCATAGTTGACCGTTTACACAAAACAGAAGTCCTTGGTTTGACGATAAACTACATCCGACAGCAAGGTCTCTCATCGGGAGATTTGAGGTTTTCAGAAGTGTGGAAACACCTCTTGATTACTCTTGTTCCCAGCTCCACACTGAACTGGGGTGGTAGTATAAAAATAGATATTTATAGTAAAATAGACAACAATACATATATCAGTTTGACCAACAATTCATTCTATGTGTAGTTAAAGGCATACAATTGCCTTCAAAATATTTCGGCATTAAATAATCCATAGAGGTTGATATGCTGCTAAATAAAATCAACTAAACAGCACTAGAGAGAATGTTAGCGTCGAAGACATTTTAGATGTACAGTCATTTATCATGTTAGGGTATTCATGCCACTAATTAGAAAATAGTCTTAGATTGGCTGGTTTCTCTAAGTTCCATGTGTTCGTAATGGAGAATTTAAAATTTTGGCAATCGCTACGAGCAACTGATGGCGGGCAGGTGAATTTTAAATAATGAATCAGATCGATCAATGTGAAATATCCTCAAAGAGTCTCAAGGTTAGTTTCTACTTGTTTCGAGAAGATTTTTTTTCCTGATAAGGGGAAACAACTCTTGAATATATATCGAAAGAGAAAATTTGGAATTATGTAAATTAAAACTAATGTTTCTATTGGCATCTAACAACAAACACTATTTACAACAAAAGAACTAGTTCTACTATTTATATTATTCGAACTTTTTTCCTCAACTTTATCATCATATTCACAACGATTCGGCCGTTGTACGCTCCGGCCGTTTTCAGGTGATATATGTTGGAATTTCAAATCGAACACTTTATTTAGTCCATCAGCGTAGATTGTTCTAGTTCTACGTGTCATACTTTTTTCATTTTTTTTTTTTTTTTGGTTATCTCACTATAGGGTTTAACAGTCGAAACGTCGTAAATATGAAAAAAAAATGAAGACAACCCTGCGAACGATGCAAATAGTGTAAATATTTAACATACCTCATATCAGAAATATAGACAGATACAGAAAGTTATTTATTTAAAAAGCGTGCTAATATATGTCTTGTGATAATACAATAAGAATCGATCTTTTTTTAATGTAGTTGAATCTTTCCTCTCCTATTGTCATCAAACATTGAAACAAAACGCATATATGTAAAGGTCTATATTTATCAAATTTGTATCGCAGTGGGTTACCGGTTTAAGTACAATTTTCTTTTATTTAAATGCCAGTTTAAAAAAAAAGAAACAGAAGATGTATTTAATTATTTCATACCAAGTAAGCAACAAAGCCACTATGTTACAGTTTGTTACTGTGTGGGAGAGAGATATGAATATAAAACATAATTAAGGAAAGAAAAAAAAACAACTATTACCTATTGCATTTATTTTTTTTTAAGATTGAGGGTGGGTGAGGAATGGATAACCTAGAAAACACAACTTTGTTTTTGTTACTGTTGTGAAAGTTAAATCTTTCTCTGCCTCGGAAAACATAACTCCAAGCATCAAACAAAATAATAACAAGGGGTAAATAAATGTATAATTTATTTACATACATACCAAAACTAGTAACTTCTACCTATTGCTATTGGTAAGAAAACAGGGAGAGAGTGAGGGAATTAGATGTGAAATAGACATTTCGCGTTGGTCGTCGTAGGTTGCGTCACTATCACGGTGTGCCGGTGTTGACATAAAACGCTGATCTGTGTCGCGTCTCTCTTCCTCCGCTTATCGGTGTTGATATTAAAAGCTTGTCTGTGTCAGGAATGTTTAATTTGGGTATATATGGATTTTAGCCAGTTCGAAATTGAGGTGTTGGTTTTTGAATGGTAGTTTATCTGACTAGTCATAATATATTATTACTTTTGCTTTAGTTAAAGCGGATGTATGCATGGAGCCTATGCGCAGAAAACGCATTTACGCAGTCTGATTTTGGTCGTCGAAAGGTCAACATACGGTTTGTGTAGAAGAGAGGAACGTTTGTGTAGTGAGAGGCACGTTAAAATCAAATTTGACAGGAAAGACAGATAGAAGTGAATGCCACAAGCTAGAATTGCAGGAGAAGAAACAGTTTGCATAGAACTTACATTAAATTTAGATATTTCAGTTGAGAATTGATGAGACTTTGCCGCCAGTCGAGTTCTACGCTTCAATTTTAAACACAACGTAGCAATGAGGAAAGCACTTCAGAGCAATTGCCATGAAAATGATTGTAGAAAAAGGAAGTTATTTTTTAAAAATCAATATAAATATTATATAACATGTTTATTTTATAAATTATGAATAAATATATATAAATATATATATATATATATATATATATATATATATATATATATATATATTATGAAGAAATATAGTTTTAAGGTTTGCTATATTTATGGGATAAAGGGCTCAATATTAGATATGGAGTGTATGTATATATAAAAGTCAACATTGAAGGCACAGACTGTTTCATGCTAGACGCAATCATCAAGTCATATATATATATATATATATATATATATATATATATATATATATATATATATATTCTGTTTATGCGTTATTTTATAGATACAAATATTTAGGTAAATCCTCTGTTTAAAATAAACAGTGCTTACAAACCTTACCGTGCCGAAAGTCCAGCAAATTTCATAGAAAACATGTATCCTTCGACAGGAATCGGACATATTTTCTGTTTGTCTGTGTATCTGAGTGCCCGCACGCCTGCGTCTATAAAAGAGAAAAATATGGACTATTTAAAATACATTGTCTTTTTTTTACAGATTAATACTAGGAATGTTATATATATATATATATTATAAATTAATTGATTTAAAATATGGTTTTTTTTCGCTACACAGTTCCAACCATGTTTCAAAAATAGAAGCTAAAAACCCCGAATTTAATTTTGCAATTAAATTAAAAGCATTAGTTCCATTTCATCTTCAAGCGAATTTTGGAGTAACTTTCAAAAAAAGTAATATAGTCTATTAAAACTAACAATGAAAATATTTTAAAATTTTAAAGTGGTAATTTTAAAATTGTAATTAAAATTGTAGTTAAATAAAATGAATTCTAACCTGTTCTTTTTACATACATATGAAACATTATTACTTAAGTTACATATATTTAAAATATATAAATTAATTAATTAATAAATAAAGTTTACTAAATCTGAGAAATGACTTAGCTAGCTTTGTAGTAAGTGCCATTAATATTACTTAAATAATATTTAAATATAAAAGTTTAAAAATTGTAATTTACATATACTTTGATATGGAAAAATAATTTTACTTACTATGAGTAATATTCCTTCTGTTATAAAGTAATATAGTCTATTAAAACTATCAATGAAAATATTTTAAAAGTTTAAAGTTGTAATTTTAAAATTGTAATTAAAATTGTAGTTTTAAATTGAATGAATTCTAACCTAAATTTCTTTTAAATAGTACTACACGCACTTACAAGAATAAAAAAAAAACACCTATAGTAAAATAAAATTAATATGAAATGCCATAAGATGTAAGCTTTTGAATGACCCATGTCCTTTGTACTTACATGAGAAACATTATATTACTAGGTTTATATATAAAATAAAAGTTTACTAAATCAGTGAAATTAAGTTACCATTTTTGCCGCCATAGTCATAAATTTAAAAAAAAAATATAACCTCATATACATACTTAAACTTGAATTAATACATAAAGTTTACTAAATCTGAGAAATAACTTAGTTTTGTAGTCTGTGCCATTAATATTACTTAAATAATATTTAAATATAAAAGTTTAAAAATTGTAATTTACATATACTTTGATATGGAAAAATAATTTTACTTACTATGAAAAAAATAAAAATGTAACCTCATATACATACTTAAACTTGATGTTAAAATAATCCTACATAATATAATGGATTCTAATACATTTAACTGTTCTTAAAAAGAATATAGTAAAATAAAAATTAAAAGGAGAATATTTCAAATCGTAGTTAAATAAAAAAAGTATTATGATAAAAAAAACCCGAAAATCTTTAAATTTATTAAAAAAAAAAAAAATGACGTTGAAATTTTTTTACCGTTAACAATAATTTTTTTTTTTTTTTTAATCCAGACGACATCCATTCAACTGATGTCAGGTTTCATTTAAAAAATACATCCCTACCCCTTACCAAATTGTAGCTAATAACTGATACAATGATACTGACATAAGGAAAATCTAGACACCCCTTGTTCAATTTAAGCAGAATATTCTGTAACCACGGATTTTTAATTTTTAAAAGTTACTCCAAAATTCGCTTGAAGATGAAATGGAACTAATGCTTTTAATTTAATTGCAAAAATAAAATTAGGAGTTTTTAGCTTCTATTTTGAAACATGGTTGGAACTGTGTAGCGAAAAAAAACCATATTTTAAATCAATTAATTTATAATATTAATGCTCTGTAAATTTACATTGAGCACTATTTTGTAAAAAATAAAATATCTATAAGAACACCGGATTTTATATCTTACTGTTCTTTCTTTTTTATTTATATATATATATATATATATATATATATATATATATATATATATATATATATATATATATATATATATGAATATGAGGGAGCGTTATCAGGAAAGAGTTTCTGTACATTAATGTCCAACATCTGCACAGAAGAAGCACAAGAAATGTCCATTGGAAGAGGCTATTTGCCGTTGAAAATGTCTCGAACGTCATTACATCGCATTATGAAGAGAGATTTACACCAGGATCAGGAAATAATACAGGAAATAAAGACCATAAATTATGAGCATCGCTTGAACTCAGCTGGACGCATACAAGGGATAACGAATAAAGATGAATATTTTAGCCAACATTTGGAGTCCGTGAATGCGTTATATTCCATGATTAATTTAATGATCTTCATTTTTACATAAATAATATCAACTTAGAGTTATTCCTTTTGCTCATACGATGTATACATATACATACATACATACATACATATATATATATATATATATATATATATATATATATATATATATATATATATATATATATATATATCTGCTGATGTTTTGAAAGAGCCACCTTCGAAGTCATTCGAGAGAAAACAATGATCTACATGGGATGTAGGTGGTGAGGGGCAAAAAAGATGTTTTCAATATAGGGTCATGTTTCAATATAGGGCAATCAATATATATATATATATATATATATATATATATATATATGTGTGTGTGTGTGTGTGTGTGAATATATATATATATATATATATATATATATATATATATATATAATTATTTATATTTTATATGCGCGGTATTTATTAGAAAGCGCTCAATATCAGAGATAGAGCTAACATATTTGGTTGGATGGTTGGATTGATGTGAGTTTGTGACCCTGGGTTTCACGCTTTTGCGATCGTCAGACAAACTGATTAATTTTTTTTTAATTTGGGGTTTATGTAGATTGCGTGTATTGGTGTTATTATGGGAGTCAGGGGAATCGTCGTCGTGATGTCATCGTGGTAACGCAAACATAGATGCATGTTCATACGCCCGATGAGGTACGCAGACACACTCGCTCGTCCACCTGGACTCATACATATATAAACATATGTGGACAGTTTCGGATTTGACATATGTCTGTATATGGGTGGTGTTGTTAATTTTTAAAAATTAAAAATAAAAATAATAATAATTTTTACCTATCATAATTTTACACAGACCCCACCACACGTATATACAAACATGCGAGGAAATATTCAGTGGAAAAATAAAAAAAAAAAAGCTTTGATTTTTGTCATGTATACATTCACGAGACATTCACGAGAAATTTTCGCTACACTTCCAATCTTTGAATTTCAACATAGAAATGCGTATGTTTAGACACAGCACCACCCTTTCCATACTTAACACTATTCTTCTTTTTCACTCTCACGTGGTCAGGTGTAATGTCATGAACCGCAATGTGATATTTGCTTCCTGCGTTTCATATGCACGAATTTATCGTTGCATAGCAATCTTCCATGTAAACAAAACCAAAACTATCATTGTTGCATAACCATTTTAAAATATTCTAACATAAAAAATTACAATCTTTGTTATTTCATTTATTATTTAATTTATTGTAATTTACTTGTAATATCTGATGATGGCTTATGTAAGCCGAAAGATTAGACAGGATTAGCAATAAAAACATGTATCAATATGGGGATTTTCTTTCCTGTTTCAGTGATAATACTAAAAAGCTTATTCGACAATATGAAAGGAATTTAATTAAAATAAATCGACAAGACTTGTCTATGTTACTTAACGAAACATGAATTAATATACATTTATATATATATATATATATATATATATATATATATATATAAATGATTATAATAACTTGAAATGCTGGTGATAACAGTAAACAACACAGATATATATATATATATATATATATATATATATGAAGAAAAATATGGAAAAACAAAAATCCGAATATGCAAGTATGCTGTTTTAATGTTCTTTCAATGTCGACGTCAGACGTTTCGGTCTAGTAGACCTTCTTCAGGACATAGTTATTAAAACATAATTAAAATTAGACGATATTCAAGTCAACATGAAATGACGATAAGACTAATCAAAAAGAATAACTGAATTTTTTAAGATCAGCAACGTTTCAAAACGATGTTGTGAAAACGAATAACTGAATTTTTTAAGATCAGCATTACGTTTCGCAATACGATCACCATGAAAACGTATTCTAAAATATTTTTAAATTAAAAGAATTTTATTTTAATATAAATTCATAAGTACGTTCGTCCAGTATTAATCTTGCCAGAAAAGGAGAAATATTAATGAAGCCTGGTGTAGTATTCACCGTGCGTGAGATAGATATTACGCCTACCTCATAAATCAGTGTAAGATTTTTATTATGAATATATTTTAAAATCTTTACAGAATCAAAATCAAAATTATGATCAGATTTAGTTATGTATACAAATACATTGTTTAAATTACCGAGGCGAATATCTCGTTTATGTTCGAAAACACGAGATTTTACGGACCTACATATTTTAAGTCACAGTTGTTACATGAGATTTGGTAGATGCAGATGAAGGTCTACTAGACCGAAACGTCTGACGTCGACATTGAAACAACATTAAAACAGCATATATTCGGATTTTTTGTTTTTCCATTTTTTCTTCATCCTGTCGGATCTATATCCACATATTTGCTTACAAAATATATATATATATATATATATATATATATATATATATATATATATATATATATATTAATAAATATACATATTATCCCTCATCGATAGTAGGACTCGGAGTTTCATGTCCAACGCAATTTTCAACGCAACTAAGGTTTATTTTTGACATTCAGGACTCCTGACTTTATGAAGTCGTCAGTGAAATTCTCCTGTGTAAAAAAAAGTCCACGAAATATCAACCAATTGAGGAAGGAAATTTTTCAAAGATCACGAACTATAAATATTACCACTACCACCGATGCTAAAGTGATCAAAATTCTCAATGTTAGCTTAGACTTGAATAATGGTGATTACAAACCATACATCCGTGGTCTATATATATATATATATAGATATGTCATTAAAGAATCAAATCACTATCATAAAATTTTAGATAATTTACATAAATCAATCCGTGTGTGATTATCTAGCAACTCCAGTAATAAGAAAAAAATGATAATAATAAATTTAAATATATAAATGTTTTAAGAAGTAAACAACCATAAAGTATAATTAGAATATTTAGAAATAATAAAGAAGGTAAAAATAAACAAGAACATTGTAGGGGTAACATTTTATGGTTTAACTCACCTTTTAATCTTAATCTTCAAACGAATATTGGAAGAATTTTCCTAAACTTAATTCATAAGTATTTTAATCATTCTCCAACACTAAAAAAGATTTTTAACAAAAATAATGCTAAGATCAGCTATAGTTGTATTCATAACATCGATAAATCTATATCTCAACATAACATTATATTAAATAAATATATTTCCCACAAAGGCAGCGTTAATTTTTTTTAAAAATAAATGCAACTGTCGAAAAAATATGATCTGTCCATTAAACAGTCAATGTACACTACCAGACACAAAGTATTTGGCCACGCTCAAAAATGTTTATTTCTCATCCTAAAAGTGTTATTTTTAATGTAACATGTTAAGGAACACAGTTACATAGTATTTATTTTATTTATTATACTAAATTCAATTCTTCCTCAGTAACACTGACCTTAGTATAACCAGATATCTTTAGAAAAATTGATTTGAAAGCGTTTTTCTTCTTTAGAACTCAGCATGAATAAAACTTTTTCCAAAAGTTACATTATACCACCACTTAAACTCACATTAGACTATATTGTGAGTAATTACTGCTTGCTAGATATTACCTGTTTTATCAATTTTGCCAATGCACCTTGCCCAGTAGTGAAATCTGTTATTCTTATTTTAAATTACGAATCAACAAAATTCCCAAAACACGTGAAGTTGCACTTGAACATAGACAAGAGATCATTATTTTAAAAAAGAAGGATATTCAAGCAGAAAACTTCAAAAAAATTCCTAGTTGATTATACTGTTTGGAGACATCAAGGAACATGACAAAAGCAACAACAAGAGTAGAGGACAGTTTCATCAGAGTTACCATCTTGTTTGACGGAATACTGACTGCTCCAAACATCACTGGACAACTGAACCAATGTCGTGAAAAAAATGTGTCAAAATCCACTGTGAGGAGAAAGCTTTGTGAAGCTGGCCTATATGGCAGAATTGCTGTCATGAAACCACTGCTGAGGAATCAAAGCAATGTCGAAAGGTTTCATTCGGCTAAGGTGCACAAAGCCTACACAATAGAGCAGTAGAAAAAAGTTCTTTGGACTGACGAATCAAAGTTCGAAATCTTTGGGTTAAATAGGATGGTCTATGTGCGGTGAAGAGTTGGTGAAACAGATTCAATCCCCTATACCAACCAACCGTAAAGCATGGAGGAGGCTCTGTTATGGTGTGGGGAGCATTTGCTAATTGCAAAGTCGGGGATTTTCACCCGGTGAAGGGGAAATTGTATTAGACCGGCTATCACAGCATACTGCAGCATCACGCGATCCCATCTGAAATGCAGCTTCTGGGTAAAGGATTTGGACTCATGCAAGATAATGACCCAAAGCATACTTTTCCAGAGGTAAATTAAAAGCAAAGAGGAACAGCAGGTCTTTCACCTGATGTCTTGGTCGGTTCAATCAACAGACTTAAATTGCATTGAACATATGTGGGATGCACTTGATCGAAAAATCAGAGCTAGACAACCCACAAATGCTGGGCAAAACACTCTTCAGCCTGCCCCCAGTCTTTGGTGGAAAGAAAGCCGAGAATCTGTGAAGCAGTCATAGCGGTTAAAGGAGGTCATTTTGATTAATCAAAAGTTTACGAAGTTTTTTTTGTCTAATTTGTATTTAATGTAGATCAGGAAGACTTTTATTTAGTATAATAAATAAAACCAATGTGGTGCTTAAATTGTTTCATTGAAAATAACACTTTTTAAGATGAGAAATAAACAATTTTGAGAAAGATCAAATATTTTTCATAGGTTGTCTATGACCGACGTTGTTGTATACCGAGCTAGCATACATTTCGATGTCAATGTTAAATGTTATTTTGATTTCATTAAAAACCCTAGCAATTTCGTATCATTTATCGAAGGACATTAAGCAATATAAAATAACAAACTGCCCTGTTCTCATTAAATATTTCCAGCAATTAAAAAATGGTGCTAATAAACCCAGTATTACAAAAGCCAAATCTAACATTTGGAAAGGAAATATATTTAATTTAATACCTATAGAAAAAATAGTTATATCAAAATACTTCAATAACCCGAGATTATTAAACAAGAGAAATAAATTGATTGTAGGCATAAAAATAAATATTTGCTTTAATACGTTGATCCGGATGCATCTTTAATGTAAGTAATGTTTATTTTGCTTTTTTTTTTAAAGAACAAGTAAAAATTAATATTCTTAAAGTCAAAGATTACATTTTTATATATATATATATATATATATATATATATATATATATATATATATATATATAAATACCGTTTACTTTAAATGCGAAGTATACTTTTAAAATAAAAAAAAAAATAATCCCAGTATAATATATAACAGTGACTTCATTGCGATAAACCGATATTTTTATTAAAGTTAAAATTACGTAAAGATAAAGTCTATACTGTGCACCTGAAGATTGCGTTGTGAATAAAATTCCTCGTCGTGCTTTTCGGTGAGGTTTAATATATATATATATATATATATATATATATATATATATATATATAATAATCCCTGACGACTGAACGGCGTTATTCCTGTGAAGTTTTCCGTCTACCCAATTTTGAACACAAGACTTGGGTCAACACGAGGGTGCTTTTCAGGCACTTTCCAAAGTTGACGCACGCTGAGATCGTCCTTCTCCAGACCGATAACAGCAGGAAATCTTCTTCCTGACAAATCAACCGAGGTGACATTTTTTTATATATATATATATATATATATATATATATATATATATATATATATATATATAGTAAGACGAGAATGAACAGAGTACAATTCCAACATTGGTAACATTTAATTTAAACGAGGGCTCAATACATCGTAGAGCAAATTTTTTTTATTTTAGTATATTACACCAAAAAAGCATGTAAGAATCGATACACAATTGCATTCGTGTTTCAACGCGTAATAATATCCTAATATATATATATATATATATATATATATATATATATATATATAAAGAAATATAGTTTTAAGGTGTGCTATATTTATGGGATAAAGTGCTCAATATCAGAGATATAGTGTATGTTAATACATATATAAAAGTGAACAATCGTTAGGTCATGCGACGAATATTAACCATGACTTTCATTCTGGGGAACATAAACCCAACTCTAGTGGTTTCTTTCGATCTTTTTTTAATCAATATATATATATATATATATATATATATATATATATATATATATATATATATATATATATTAAGAAATGGACAAAGTCTGACAATTTATTTATTAAAGACATCTTTATGTTTAACGTTCTTTTTTTATAGATACAAGTATTTAAGTAAATGCTCTGTTTATAATAAACATTATTAAATAACATTTACCAAAGGACGAATATTTTCTATGAAAATTTTCATTCAATCCGGAAAATATTATTTATTTACTGAATCCTGTCAAATTTACTTAAATACTTGTATCTATAAAAAAGAACGTTAAACATAAAAATGTCTTTTAATAAATATATATATATATATATATATATATATATATATATATATATATATATATATATATATATATATATATATATAATCAATATATATGTTTATGTGTGTGTGTGTGTGAATGTGTGTGTGTGTGTGTGTGTGTGTGTGTGTGTGTGTTGGCTCCCCAAATTAGAATTCCTGCAAAATATTTTATTTCTCAATCAATTGAATATATCCGAGGAGAAATTCAGTTTTTCTTCAAATTGAATTATTGTATTCATTTTATTTTCCTTAGCAGACAATCATTTCATTCGTCAGCCATTCTTATCCATCTCAGATTGGAAAAGCCATTCTTTTTTTTTCTCTCCGTCTTTCTGTCTTCATTTAGGAGAAACCTATCAACTGTAGCCAGTCAAATCTTCGTATTCCCACCATTCGTTTTCTTCTTAGTTTTCCTGGTGACATTATCATAAATTGGGAGATTCTTAAATTACTTGGGAGGTGACAAATGCAAACCTCCATTTATTCTGGAACACGGAACGGAAATAAATTATGTCTTAAACTACTTAATTACACGTGAAAAGTAATAACTGTCATATGCACCCGTTTGTGGTGAAGCTGGAAGACGTTGCAATTCTAAGCGGATTTCGTCGTATTTGAAACTACAGACGTGGAGAAATCGTTTAAGACTGCCTGATGTTCATGGGATATTGGCCTGTAAAAAGATATTGACGGAAGACAACATACAACACGACTACTTGTAATATAAGATATTTTTAAGTTTATTTTTTTTTTACTGAAAATATATAGGCAAAAATAAAGTTACAATGCACTAGGCAAACTTAAAAATGTATGTCCTTGTAGAGGTAGAGAAGGAGCGCTGTTCTAACAATGACAGTTTTGTAGTCGTTGAAAAGAGCTGTCCGGAAAAGGACAGTTTTGTAATCGTTGAAGAGTGTTACTTGAAAAGGACTGTTTGGTAATCGTGGGGGATTGATGGCCTGAAAAAGGACGCTTTTATAGTCTTTGAAAAGTATTGTCCCGATTAGGACGGTTTTATAGACGTTGGATAGTCCTTGAAGTGTGTTTTCCTGAAAACGACACTTTTATAATCGTTAAATAATGCTGTCCTGAATAGTACTTTTTGTCGTTAGAGATTAGTGTCCTGAAAATGACGTTTTTGTAGTTATTCAAGGAAATGTTTTCGTAGAAGTTGCCTTAACTATTTTCTCTACAGCAAACCATATCTGTAAAGATATACCTTACAAATAAGGGATGTTTTTCCTCTTTGGAGAAATGACTATCCATGATTAAAAATTGGCACTCATTTCCTCATATTATCCTTGATGACAATGAGATTAACAGATGGCGCTGCGTGTGATTTATATCTACATAAGTTATTTGACAATAAAAAAACAGTATATTACTACTCCAGAGGAAAAAATATAGATATTTCCTGTTTCAAAATCTATAAATGTTTACAAGTATGGTCTTCCTGAGTAAAAATCACCAATGGTTTAAATTGATGAAAATGTTACTTTCTCAAAAATTCAAGAAACATTGTACGTAATCATTCTTTATTATTTATTTCCGTTTGAGAAAATATGAGTTAATAAGGGAGGAGAAAATGCAACTAAATTCTAAGAAAAGATATTTTCATTATGGATTTTTTTTTAAGCATTTCACCCCTAGCAAGGCAGGAAGCCACTAGCACGCAAGGGGTTACAGAGGATTTGGAGCGAGAGCTGATAGGAGTAATAGAGGAAAGGATGAGGAGAAAGATGGTAGATAGATTAAGGCAACTGGAGATGTCGATTGACATTACATTTGAATAGTTAAAGATTATAGCTATCAGGGAAACTGGAATAGGAAAGGGAGTTCCACAGGCGAGAGGTGCGAGACATGAAGCTATTGGAGTAGAAGAGACGGCTACATTTAACACTTTCAACAGTGAAAGGATGAGAGCAGGATTCCAGCCTCGTGGGACGCTTGAATTCGCGAAGTCTGGGAACCAGCGAAAGCAGCTCATTGGAGCAATTACCATGAAAGTAATTGTAAAAAAGACAGAGAGAGGCGACGGCACGTCTGTGAGAGAGCGACTGCAGACGAGATGCCAGATCAGGGCGAATTATATTGCATATCCGTCTCTGGATCTTATCAAGAACCCCGAGGCAAACAGAAGGGGCTCCAGACCAAATATGGCAGCAATACTCCATGCAAGGGCGAATGGTTGATTTGTAGATTTGAAGGATCGACTCCGGGGAGAAAAATTTCCTGTCGCGGCACAGGGAGCCAACTTTCCTTGCGGTGGACGAAGCAATTGACTCAATGTATTTGTTCCATCTCAGGTCAGCAGTCAACGTGAGACCGAGCAGCCGCAGAGAGGTGCTCATGAGAAGTTGAGCGTCAGACAATCTAAGGGGGGGCAGGGAAGTATCTCTGTTTTGATTAATAGAGAGCAGTTTTGTTTTTGAGGCATTAAAGTTAACCAGCCAATTCCTGCCCTAGTTCACAACCGATTGAAGGTCCTTCTCGAGATGAACGACCAGGTTAGTTTTGTCTCCGACACTAGATTTGTTTTTGAGGCAGGAGCAAATTGTAGTGTCGTCTGCGTCGATACCAACTTGGGAATCTATGGCGTCAGGAAGATTGTAAAGCTTGTAATTGAGAAAGACCAACCCGGCCACATGAAGTCCGTGGTCTGCATTTTCTTTTAAGTTATATCATAAGATATATAATATATTCTCCATTACTAAATTATATTCTTGTAAAGTCATCTGTAAAACAATTTATAATGCCACAAAAGTTAATTAAAACTATAATTATCTGTCTATATTTCTGAGATGAGGTATCATGTACACTATTTACGTTGTTCGGACTATCGTCCTGATCTTTGTTGCCTTTATCGACTGTGCCATGTGTTTTCAAGGATACATGGCACAGTGGATAAAGGCGTTAGTTAGATCTATTGACATGATCCAAAAAGTGTGAGTTCAATACCTGGTTAAGGCAGTGGAGAACTTTGAGAGGTGAATTAACAGAAGATATCTGATAACTGACTTCCATTAGACATAGACATGACACTTGGAACTAGAATAATCTACCCGAACGAGCGAAATAAAGGGTTCAGTTGGACATTCCAACCACCTGAAGAAGGCCGGAGCGTACAACGGCCGAAACGTTGTAATAAATATAGCAACAACGATAGGGACGATAGTCCGAACAATGTAAATAAAAACTATCAGAAGATAAAAGATAATCCGACAGAAGGATGAAATGTAACGGCTTATTACCTGAACGTCGGACACTGAATTATTATATATGATGATGAACGGATGTTCCCCTATGGAAGCCCTCAGCCTTGAGCACCTATCGGGACATCTACTTGACCTAGAGATCAACTTGAGCTCATACATACGACCCATCGCTAAAGATACTGTAACACTGACCGGTTTTCCAGTAAGTGTATGACTCCTTGTGAGATCTTCGACATTTACAAGAGCCATATCAGGCTGAAAATTGTGCACTGCTGCAAGACATGGGCAGAAGCTACCCACTCTTTACTTTCCAGTCTCGATAGAATGCAAAAGTGTCTCCGCGTCCTTGTGGGTGACAAATTATTTTCGACAATACAACCTCTTTCTTGCTGCTCTGTTGCTATTTCCATGGAAAGTGTTCAGACGAACTAGATTCCTTAGATCCACTAGTTCTAACCATCACGGCCGACCCGCCATGCCACGCCCATTGTAGCAAAACACTCTCCTTCCCTAAGTATTTCATTGCTAAGAAACTAGTTCCACTTGAGCAGATTCTTCCTACAAAACGCTGTTCTGTGGAACTCCCAAGAGGATGCTTCCCGATCACTATAATCTTAAAGTTTTCGAGTCTCTTATAAACCGTTATCTTCCCTACATATTCCCATAAACTGTGCCTGTTACTCTGGAACCTAACTCGTGTAACTCTTTGGCATCATTGTAAAAAATCTACAAAAACAATATTTCAATCAATTATTTAAAGTCTGGAAAACTCAGGATACTAATTACTTGTTTCAGAATGATCAAGTCACCAAAATATAATAGTCAAATATATACAATCTTTTTAAATTTATTTACGACACTTTGAAGATGTATTTATTTTTGAATATTCAGACCAGTCCTCATGGCGTTTGACTTGTATAAAACAATGGTTTTGCAGAGGCCGTCGACGAGATTATTTGAAATTTACCGAACTAGCAATTGACTAACTAAATTTAGTCTGACTTACCGAAATGTTCCCGACAAACACTATACTTATGCCGACATATCTACGAAATTTATTTTCGTAAGAAAATGAAGGAAATTTATTCGGAAATTAGAGCACACGGGAAGGAAAGTAAAAACTGAAAGTTTTTGATTGACAAGTCGATGAAAAATCTAAAAAATGATGAATGGTCAAAAAAGAAAATCCAGGTTCTGTTAAAGACAGAATTTGTAGAATAACTGAATTAGCATATTAGTAATTCCTTATTTTAGTATACACTATCATACATTTATAAATGAATAAAAGTGTAAGGACGATCGCTACAATGCTCTCTTTTTAAAACATAAATCCTTTTTTTTTAATCTATGTTATATCAAAATAAACATTTGTGAATGCTACAGACGATCAGTGTTCAGGCATTATTTAATCGTCCGCAGGAACATCTTTGCCTTCTATCAGCAAGGCTGATGCTAACCAACAGGAGAATGACTCATTGCCCCTTCTCAAGTTAACGCTATCCACTGAAGAGGAAATATTATATTCAATCAGCTGCTAGTAAAATTGGTTCAGTGTCGTGACAGACATTTTCTCTTGCCAGAATCTATGTTATGCATTTATAAGTCTACCGTTCGTCCATACATCTGATCTGGTGCTTCTGTCATGTATTTGAAAATTCTAGATAAAATTCAGACAAGAATCTGTATTTTTATCGGTCATGATCTGCCACCACGGTTTCAGTCTCTTTCCCACTGCGATAACGTAGATTCAGTTACTTGTGATGTAACATGTGATGTAACATGTGATGTCACATATGCTTAATCTCCCATAAAATTTCAGGATGGTGAATTGTTAAATGCTAAACACTTCAGATACCTCGGCCTATGGATCAGCTATAAAAAAATTAAGTATAAGAGAAAAAACAAATTGAACATAGAATAGGCTGCACCAGAGATAGTTTCACACAATACCGCAAATTGCTACAAAACTAAAACATCAACCTAAAATCTCGAGTCATGTTCTTAAATAACCTGGTCAGATCGAGACTCATATATGGACCATGGTACCATACGCATTCAGACATGTCTAAACTCTCGGTTATATAAAAACGCTACCTAAGATCAGTGGTAAAAATCCTTTGAACGAATGAAGCCTATGGGTTTTGGCTACAACCATATATCTTTGACCTTTGTGAACTGGCGTTATGGAATCAAAAAGAACCCTACCACCACTTAATGACTACCAACAGCAACGACAACTAAAATGCATAGCACTAGAAGAGAAAATAATGACATAATCAAGAGGTTAACTTTCCACATGACTTCGATTAAAAGGTTAGGAAGGAAACCAATATCACTACTGAAAAGACCGATAACAGCAACTGGACTTGTGAAAGCATATTTGTTTTTTGTTTGTTGTTGTTTTTAAAAAAAAGCTGTTTTATGAGAAAGATTGTATGAATTTTAACCGAAAGTAGTACTCGTTACTTTGTCAATGGATGCCAAATGTTTCCTTACGTGGAAACGGCTAATATTAACCATTACCATTAACATTTACAGTGAGACTAATCTAAGAATTACACTGTGATCCAGTAAGGTGAATATCCACTTGATATGTTCTTGTTTAGAACTACTAGATCCCACAAGGATTTGGTGATCCATTTCTGAATGCCAAATTCTATGGCATCTCATGGTCTGTGTGTATATTACTGGTCCGTATGCTCAAAATGCACTCGCTTGCACAGTTCTCTGTGAATTACTTTTCCGACTCAGCCATGCCTATACTTGTTTTATTTCAAAACTTTTGTTCACCTTTGGGTGTTATATAATTTATCATCTTACTAGTATTCAAAACTATCCACTCTCATTGGTCACTTGATTTTTACATCTGAACAACAGCAATTTTATACAAATTTCTCATTGACCAATGGTATGGAAAATCTTTTATGTTGATAAGCATCATTGCGACCTACTGAATTTCATTGTATTTATTAATATGAGAAAGTTTGTGTTTCGTTTTCTCCATCGCCAGTTTAGTTGTTGGTGTCATAAGTATTAAAAAATCTGATCTTTTGCTAGTTTTTGCACGATTTCAAGAGCTGTTCCCCAAGGTAAAGTGTGTCCCATCCACAAAATGACCGGTTAGTATGTTGTTCCTTTATGTTGTGGATTCCGAGATGAATTCGGTCTCCAAGGAATGACAAACGCAAGAATTAAATATAAGAAATAAAATGTATTTACACAATAATACAAAGGGTAATACTGTTAGTAAATCCAGGAACACGGTTAGTAGCAAATACAGATAGATATATACAGTCTCGAAGTAGGACTTCCTTAGAGTCTACGTGCTTGTAACTGACTTCTACAAGAGGTTACCTCACACTATCTCCGTTCGTATATTCTCTCTCTCTCTCCGTATATGCTCTCTGACTCTGGGCATTTAACGGCAGCACTCCAAGTAACACTGGTAGAGTCCACTTATATGAAAAGGGGAGGACCCCATAACACTAATTTTTATCTGCACTTTTGCTTCTTAGGGTACTATCTTTGATTAGTGTTAAAATTTAAGTATCATCCACTGATTTGTCTAAATCGATGTAACTGTTATTTGCTTGTAATGTGTTCGGAAATCTACAGTGTCTATAAATATCAGTACAAAGGTAAAAATTCACAAAAATTGAAAACATGAAGATAACTCTACAGGATTTATTGAAAAACATCGGTAAACAAATAAAGTTTTATTTAAACGTATCAGTACATTCCAGATTGACTCCATTGGCTGAACGCATCACTTCCAGATGATTTCTACTTTTTTCAAGATATTTTTTTGTTTTTATAAACTTCTTGTGCCCACCACGGATGTTAACATGACTTCTTTTTTTTTTCTTATTTTTTGTACTGTAATTCCATTAGACCTAAGTGTTCAATTTGAACCATAATGCACGATGCTCTTTCTATTGCGCTATTGTCATTTTCGTTAAAAGTCAAGGGTCAATAATAAGAAATTTTAACATCTACCTGAACATACAAACGAGAGTGAATTTAAAAAAAAACGAACAGACTATATATAGATTAAAACTTTAATAATACTTCATTAACATGCAAAGAATTGTATTGAAAGATCTTAACGCTAATGTGTACAGTAAACTTTGGAAGTTGTATACCATATATATCATTGTTATTTTGCCATTTTAAAATCTCGTTTTTGGATTTTCTCTTCATCTTCCTTTTAGTTTCTCTCTGTTATGATTAGGCCGTTGTTCCAAAGTCAGTTTTGCTTATCTATCGAGTCTCTTGTCGACAGAGTCGACGTAAGTCTCGACGCTGACAAGCCCTCTTCCTCCTTCAATATTCAAGGTTTCTCAGTTCATTAAGGTTAGGTCATTTAATAGCTCTTTCTATCTTGTTCTGATTATAATATTTTGCAAATAAATGATGACAGACATCAACTAATACATTAAATGAAAACGCAACCTATAATTATAGTCTTAAAGGCAAAGCATGAAGATTTGGAGATTGAACGAGTGTTGTCAAAGTACTATGAGGGCTGGAATCCGTTGACGCTGATGCTATAGTCAAATGTAAAATGTAAAACGGAAAACGCCGACTAATGTTTCTAATGTTCTCAGAACTTCCATATTTCTACGGAATTTCCGTGATTTATAGTTTTAAATGTTATTGGTAAACTGGATGTATTGACAATTTTAATCAGAACCTGGACATTAGAATTGACAGGAACCTAGTTAAGATACTTAGAAGATATTTGAAGAATTCTATACGCTTGTTAATAAGTCCGATTCTGCAATAGCAGAATACCTTAATGAGTAATCCAATTTATTCCTTGTCTTTCTCCCAAGATACCCTTCTCAGCCATCAACACATTCAGATTATCATTCAAAAAAGCCTGTGACTCGATATATTAAGTCTAGAGAGCTTTCCGTCCGTAAGCAGGAGGTTTTACTGATTTTATATAGTATTTTCTAAACTCTATTTTAATTATTGTGCAGATACGAGGTCTGTTTAAAAAGTAA
This sequence comes from Acanthosepion pharaonis, assembly GCA_903632075.3. Lineage (NCBI taxonomy): Eukaryota > Metazoa > Mollusca > Cephalopoda > Sepiida > Sepiidae > Acanthosepion > Acanthosepion pharaonis. The sequence goes on from CAHIKZ030004854.1 coordinate 969,461, forward strand.
GAAGGCAGTTACTATGGCAGATAAAGCAGTTTGGGATAGATTGAAATTGAACTCTGTCGACATACACACGAAGTTATGACGTTCTCACTTATTTCCGTGCTTGGAAGGAAAGTGTTTAGAGTGTGGTCATCTCAGCACAGAGGTTCTATCAGTGACCCTGGTTTTTGTAGCCGTTTTTGACAAATTACTACATTCCCCGAGTACGACAACTACCATATTTTCCAGATACCTTCCTTGCTACTTTTTCCTCTTCAAAATCAAATCCCACTTGAAAGGAACAATATTACCAGACGTCTAGGATTTTCCACGAGAACAGGACAGATGCCCGCGATCGCAAAAAAAGAAATTCTAGTTATTATTCCATCATTGAACACGACACTGGATAAAGTGTTTGGCTTTGGAAGGGAACTATTTTGAAGGGGATTAAATACTGAATCGATATGTTTTGTAGTTTTCTTTTTATAGCACCAGTCACCTTACTTTTGATGACAACTTTTATTTTTGTTCTCGATTGAGCTCTGAAGAGTGAAGCGCGATAATCCGTCGTTGCTGTTTCGTTTTTGTTATTATTTTTGGTTCACCAATTTACGGTGATTAATTTTTCCCATCATTGCTCTTCCCCACCTCTTTGTTTTACTATATTTCAATATGTTAATATCTGCATTTAAAGCGATTATAATATTCCTTAAATTATTTAAATATTTAACTTAATTTACCAAACGGCGAAAAGTGTGACATAAACCTGAAGGTGATCGGAAAAAGGGAAAATGCCTTTGAGAAGCTAAGCAAAGTATGTGAATTAAAATATATATCCTTTAAACCAAATAAGATAGGTTTTATTTTATATTTCACCTCAAGCAAGGTAGAAGTGTCACTAGCACGCATGGGGTTACAGAGAGAGGAAGAGAACAAGGGTAACAAGGGGTGTTGAGGAAAGGTTATAGAGAAGGACTGGGATCGGGATCATGGCATCAGAAGATATCGATTGCCATTACATTTGAATATTCGAAGATTGTAGCTATCAGTGAAGAAAGTAAGGGGAAGGATGTTCCACTATCCGAGAGAAGAAGCTGTTGGAATAAAAGAGACGGTTGCATTTAACTGTTTCAACAGTGAAATGGTGGGACCGAAATGCCAACCTAGTATCAGGCTTAAAATCATACAGTAGGAGTACCAGTGAAAGTAGCTTATCAGAGCAGTTACCATGGAAATATTTGTAGAAAAGACACAGGGAGGCTATCTCACGTCGGTGAGAAAGTGACTGGAGTCGGGATGCCAGATCAGGACCTATCACATTGCATATTCGTCTCTGGATTTTTTCGAGGACCTCGAAATGAACAGAGAAGGCACCAGACCATATATGGCAACAGTATTCAACGCAAGGACGAATGATAGATTTGTAAATTTGTAGAATGCAAATTACTTTAATCAACAGAAATGTGGTTCTACAGAAGGATGCTGAGGATAGCATGGACTGAACATTTGAGCAACGACGAAATTTTGGAGGAAATGGAAACAAAAAGTTTACTAATACTTAATATCACGAAGCTGAGGGTTCTGGAGCACATAATGATGAAGGAGGACTTGGAAAATCTGATACTCACAGGAGAGATAGAAGCCAAGCGGAAAACAACGCATAACATAGTCAGCTTGATTAAATGGATGGCGGAACAGGGTTTAGGGAAAATAACTGAAAGCCCATGTTTACTAACATCTACAAGGGGCCGGAATTTGGGGAGAGCCATAATCGCTTACATCCTGAGAGGACACGGCACATAATGTAGAAGATATTCGGATTATTGTCCTCATCTTTGTCGTTGCTATCACAAGATTTCCGCCACTGTCCCTTGCGGCTTTCATCAAATGTATATCGATCCGAGTAGCCTTCGGGGAATTCGAAACTGAACACTTTCCTTAATCTACGGGTGTAGACTGTTCTCGTCCCACTGCCCATGTCTCAGGATGTCGTCTAATTCTTATTTATAGTAACGTTCAGTTAGTGCTCGCACGTTTCCACTAAGTTCAGTGACACACTCCCCGACCAAGGGATTGAACTCACAACCACTATGTCATCAATGTACAAAATCAAAGCTTTAATGAACACGACCATTTGAGTTCAATTCCTGGGTCCTGCTTTGTACGGTGCTGGGGGCACAACGGCCGAAACAGTGTAGAAACGACAACTATGATGAGGATAATAGACCTAATAAAAAAAATATAAATAAAGACAATAGTGCTGGAATACTATGAAATATCTAATCTCCTCTTCATAGATTAAGAAGATAATTGAGAAACCAAACATGTGGTAATCCCAACGAATGTGGAAAATACTTAACAAGCGACAAAAGAAGATTTAACGAAACTAAGAGCTACAAGGAAAATGCTGGTAACAGTTATAAAGAGAAAGCTAAAATTCTTGTGATCCATAATAAGGAAAGAAGGCTTGGAAAAATAAACATTCATAAGAATTACTGTTGGCAGTAGAAACTACCGGAAGTAATGAGTAACATTCATAACTTATTTAAGTGACTGGACGATTGGGCATTACGATGTGGTGTATTGCTTAGAAAGGTTACCTCGTTAGATCGATTTTGAGTGAATAATGAATTCGATCCTCAATTCGCCGTCCACACAATTCTCCTTGCGCCAATTCTAAGCTATGCTTGGAAAAATATTTTATGCACAACGACGTTCTGTAATGATTAGTAACTTCTTTTGCTAGATCAGTTACGACTGAGTCGTAAGTTCGATTCCATATCGAAGGCAAGACAAATAGGAGAAGACACCGAGCCAAATACCTCACGAACTTCTTAGAATGGATTGCCGAATAAAAGCGGGAGGTTTGTCAAAAGGAGGAACAATACTAAGGACCACAAAGGAGAGGAAGTTATGGAGATCTATGCCCTGAAGGGATACGATACATAGAAGAAGAATCTTAGTTTGACCTTGCCAAATTGATGGCTCTCTGCCAAGAATTACAGCTAAGTCTCGCCCAGCTTGGTTGTGTTATAAATCACAGGCGGACCCTTTGTTTTGAAGCAACAAATATATGACTGAGCAAATGTCTGCAACAGGGAATAGCTAGCCAGCCACTATAATTAAATTTATAATCAATCAAGACTGATGAGCATCTACAATCATTGGATCAGAGCAGTTTCACATTTCGTCATCCATTTTTTTTCTTCTGACATTTGTCGAATTAAGTCTTTCTGGTATAGATGCGAATCACTTGAACCGGAAGTCGTAGATTTCATCATAGCCAAGTAGAATTTTTATTTTCGCTACCGGGCTTCATTTTCTGACTTGGGATTAATTTTTCATACTTTTCCTTCATTCAGTTTTTCCATTGTATTATCTTTTCTGTTCCATATGCCAATTCTTGAAGCTCTGGCATCCATTCTGTTTTTCCTCCAGCATTTTTGCTTGCCAACAAAATCTGCTTTAAATATTTTTGTCATTAGTTTTAGATATTCTTGCTTTCATTGTCTGTCGTGTGTCTTCTTTAATTTTATCATTAAAAATTCTATTCTATTCTGTAGTGATCCGTCTCGAATCCCACTTTCATTTTTTTTAATTTCCGCAATTAAGTACTTCGTCAGAGCTTCCATAATTTAAAATTTTTTCTTTAAAATATGCGCGCTTTTTACTTTCTCTTCTTTGAAAAATTTTTCGTTTTTTCATTTGAACTCTTTTATTTCTCATTTATTGTAGAGAAAAATATAAAATTTAAATGCAAAGCTTTCTCTTCATTTTGTGAAAGAAAATATTTTCGTTTTTGGTATTGAACTTCAGAGAGCATTCTAGACTAAACAAATCGATATTTTTGTGCATTTTTTAAGAAAAAAAAAAAGCATTCTTAAAATTTTACACTTCGATTAATTTTTCCCTTGATTTCATTTTAGAAATATTTCATTGATGTCTTTCTTTTCTTCTTTCATTTTTACTTCCTTAATTTGAAACCTTCAGCAAGCAATCGGTGAAAAGGCAAAAGAGACAAGCAACTTGTCTTTTCAGGTTCAAAATACTATGCACCATCGTTTAGAGATTCGCCAACAAAAACACGAGTGCAGCTGCCCGCGGGACAAAAATGTCACATGATGAAGAGAGGAAGTAGTGATAAAGATATAGCGTCTATCAAGTGTTTGTTTGCTGCCATCTTTTCAGCAAATCGATCAAGTGTCTTTATATTCAAGTGGCGGGAAACTTAATCGAGATCCGCTTAGAGAGGTGCAGAGTTATTCCCATGCACTTCTGAGCGGCAATCATTTTGCTGTTAAACATATCCGTTTGAATACAGAATGACAATGGACGTTTGGCAGCTGGAGGTTGTAAAAACAATATGAATTCTTATTGAATAAGGACGATATGGTGGAATATTTAAGCTAAAACACACTGGTACGCATGGCACACATATATATATATATATTTTTAAGGTTTCATCAGGTGGGGAAACTTACTCTTCGTTCTTTTACATTTGGACACACACACACACACAAATATATATATATATATATATATATATATATATATATGTGTGTGTGTGTGTGTGTGTGTGTGTGTGTGTGTGTGTGTGTGTGTGTGTGTTAAGAATTTTGATAAATGATCCTGACAGAGTTATACATTAATGAAAATTGGAAAAAAAACGTTCATGAAAGTATAATATTTCGATAATCCATTTCACCCATTTTGGGCTTTATCAGATCGAAGACGACAAAGTGAATTGTGTGCGTACGAATTTGTGTGTTTGATAAAATAATGATATCATATTGTTATGGGATCTTACCCATAATAATAATAATGGACTATTCCATACTTAATAAATACTGCGCCTCAGGAGTAGGAAAGTTGTCATCAGTCAGTCAATCGACCCAGTACTTTCTGAGCGACTGTTCGGTTGTACTCTCTTCCTACGGACGGGATGAACCCGAAGGAGGCTACGCCGAAGGGCGGAGTCTCCTTCGGGGAGGTAAAACCGGCCCTGAACCCGTTTATAGGTGTTCAAATGGGCTATTTTTTGGCCGAGCCTAATGGCTCGGGAATGCCCACGTTAAAAAGGCCTTGTGCCACATGCCACCCTCGTGGGGGGGGTGACTGAATATCGTCATCAGTCAGTTAGTCGTTCAAGTCTTGACTGGCTGTTCAGTTGAACTCTCTGCCTTCGGGCGGGGAGGAACCCGAACGAGGCTACGCCGTAAGGCGGATTCTCTTTCGGGGAGGTAAACCGACCCTGAACCTGTTTATACGGGTTCAATGGGCATATTTTTGGCCGAGCCCACGGGCTCGGAGATCCCACGGGCTCGGAGATCCCACGGGCTCGGAGATCCCACGTTAAAAAGGCCTTGTGCCACATGACGCCCTCGAGGGGGTGACTGAATATCGTCATAAGTCAGTCAGTAGTTCAAGTCAGTAGTTCAAGTCGAGTCAAGAGTCGAGTCAGAGGCAGTCCGAAACAGAGTCGCGTTCAGACAATTACTGCAAGACATTGGAATAGTGATACTGGTCGAAACTACATTGTTCTCTCTACTAAACCTGATTGTTCATACTAACACTTATACTTCTCTGTATATATTCCTGTTTGTAATATATCTGTGTTATTCCATACTTGTGTTCGCATTCTTCTTTATTGGTTCTACCTTGAACTATCACCGTGGTACAAGGAACCGGACCATAACATATATATATATATGTTCCCTTCTGGCGTTGCCCATGACAAGAAAAGAAAAAAATGAGTGACTTATTCAAAAAGTCGTTAAATATTTTATGTTCTTTGCTGTAGGTCTCCGAGTTTAAGAGAGAAATCCATCAGAATGGATACACGATAAATAAAATATATGTTTTTTTTTGTTTTTTTGTTTTTTCATACGTTCTCCATATTGACAATATATTGCACGTAGAGTGCTGGTGTTAATAAAACAGTCACCGGAACTATTAACCATATATCAATAAATATATATATCATTTACATTATTTACATTATTCGGACTGTTATCCTCATCTTCATTGCCATATTCACAATGTTTCGGCCATTATACGCTTCAGCCTTCTTCAGGTGATTGGAATTTGAGAACCGAACCCTTTATTTCATCCACCGGGGTAGATTGTTCTATTTCCTCGTGCCATGCCGCTTTCGGATGTCTCGGTTATTTCCCCTTGACTCAGTTCTTCAAGTCTTTTGTTTTCAAATTTTGTCCTGAGAACACATGGCCTAGTGGATAAAGACGTTGGTTAGATCCAGTGCTAGACCCAAAGCGTTGTGAGTCTAACAATGTAATTTTTTTTTCTTTATTTTCATTGGCATCAGGATTTTGGTCAACAGTGTATCTATATTCATAGGTAAATTCCAGAAACTAATGTTTAACAATTTGATCTTGGAGAAATTACACTTGAAGCGTTGGATGTGTTTTATAAGTGTACATACGTATATGTATATAAGGTATATTTTTATATAAGGATATTAACATATATACATATATATATTCAAATGTTTGTAGATAATCGTTTATGTGACTTTCTTATATACATCAGTTATAATCTTAAATTATTAATTATTTTATATTAATTTTTGACAATATTATCCTTGTTATTTTTTTATTATTATTATTATTATTATTATTATTATTATCATCATTTTTATGCTTATCTATATTTATATATATGTATGTGTATATATATATATATGTGTGTGTGTGTGTGTGTATGTATATGTGTGTATGTGTATATGTATATGTACTTATTTTTAGTTTTGTAAATTTTTTCTTTATCTTTTAATTTATTTAATTTTTATTTTTAGATAATTTTTATATTTTAATCTTAATTTATTTAACTTATTTTATTTTATTGATGTCAAATATTATTATTATTATTATTATTATTATTAATTTGAAACTGTGATGATTATAATGCAATTAAACTGTCGAAAATGACATGAATATTAGATTTTAAGTCTTCAGCTCGTAAAGAAAGAATAATTTCTAGGTCACTCTATCGACTCATGTTTAATTCTTCCTTCCTTCCTTTCTTTCCTTCCCTTTCTTCCTATCTCCCCTCTCCCTCTATTCTCCCCACTCTCTGTTTCTCCTTTCCCTACCATTTTTTTAAATTTATATTGGAATTTTTCCTTATTCCGCTTTTAATATATATTTTTTTCGTTTCCATTTTTTATTTTTTATCTTTCTCTCCCTCTTCCATTTTTCTGGATAGATTCACTCTATTTATTAAAACGCTTCGGTCTAAAGAGATGAATATATTGTATATATTCATGAAATAAATTATAACCGAATTTATTTTTTTTAAGGATCGTCTGTTCTTCTTCTTCTTCTTCTTCTTCTTATTATTATTATTATTATTATTATTATTATTATTATTATTGCTCTGTTTCTTACATTGAGCTCTCTCTTTATTCATATCCCCCTCGGAATAATCTCTACCAACTGTCAACAGATATTATCTATCTATCTATCTATATATATATATATATATATATATATATATATATGTGTGTGTGTGTGTGTGTGTGTGTGTGTGTGTGTGTGTGTGTGTGTGTGTGTGTGTGTCTGTGTGTGTGTGTGTGTGTGTGTGTGTGTGTCTGTGTGTGTGTGTCTGTGTGTGTGTGTGTGTCCTTTGACGGTAGAGAGTTTAATGATGATCTTCGCGCCAAATGCAACACTGATGAAGTTTAAACATTGCTGGGTCGGTCATGTTGCAAGGTAGAGTGACGACAGCACATCTAAAACTCCTCATGTATAGCGAGATTGACAGTGGGTAAGGACTGTTGAACGGCCGTGACTCAGGTGTAAAGCCAAGCTGAAGGCTAACCTATCAGCTGTCAATGTGCTTCATACTGACTTCGAGTGAGTTGCCCTGGATTGAAATAAGAGATACAAGAGGTGTATCGGTCAGAAAGTTTGAAATAAGCCTTGTTGACCGGCTAAGAGACGAAAGACAACGACGGTGAAAAAGTCAGTAAATATTCCTGTGGTTGTGTCCCAAGATCCTCACTGTTGCACAATATGCAGACATGTATGCAGATCACTATTGGCACTGAAGTGTGACAAATGACAAACATAAAAACTGACTAATGTTGTCGGTCATCATACGTCGAAATCGACAGGAGAGTCCATAACACACACACACACACACACACACACACACACACACACACACACACATATATATATATATATATATATATATATATATATATATATAAACTGACTGTTGTCGGTCATCATACGTCGAAATCGACAGGAGAGTCCACACACACACACACACACACACACACACATATATATATATATATATATATATATATATATATATATATATATAATAAGGTAATGAAAGGGTTTGGTAATCCGTGTGGATAATTCAAAGAGGATGTAATCAGAGAACTCAATGTAACTCCTGAGTAAATATTTAAATAATTAAGAAGAGAAATCCTTAAGAATATATATATATATATATATATATATATATATATATATATATATATATATATATATATTGATATTAGATATTAATACTAGTGATTAGTAAACTTAAAATAATATAATTTAACGTATATAATATTTATCAGAATTCAGAATTTCTGTTAAGTGTGTGTTGGATATTATACGGGGGGTGATAGTCATTAAACTCTTATTTTTATGTTGTGTGTCTCTTCAGGACTTTTGGTGATTCTTTAACCCTAAAAAGTATTTGTTACTTATCCCAGTCTTCATTCTAACAGTCTTACGGCCACATCGCTTTGAAACACTGGTTTCCATAAGATCATTGAAGTTAAGACATCGTGTGGTGTAATGGTTAGCAAGATTGTCTCGCTAAAACAATTACGACTGAGTAGTGAGTTCGATCCTCACTGGGTTCCCCATACATTCGGCCTTGTGCCACATCTAAGCTACGCTTGAAAAATCGCTATATGGACTTGCCCGCAAATACCCGAGGAAAATGTATAAATGCACCTTTCCCTCCACCCCATCTATGTGTTAATTAGACTTGTATCACTAAACCATAATTAACTCAAAAAATCCAAGAATGCTAAAATTTCTTTGGCTTTAAATAACCTGGAAAGCGTTGATATACCCTAAAAACGAATCATTTAAACATTCTCTCTCTCTCTCACTCTCTCTCTCTCTCACACACACACACGCACACACATATACACATATAACTATACTTACACTTACAAGTTTGAGACTACTATCTGGGTATAATTATTAATATATTTTATACCTGCTTTGGTAATAAGTTACGATTCTGAAACTATTTAATCCACGAACGGTATAGTGTCCATTTTTTTTGAAGAGAGGTTTACCAAAATTACCTAAAATTTCCAATCCGTCAGCCCTAAGATTAATATTAGTTTTCAAGGTGGATTAGGCAAAAAGTGCTAAAATTTCATGGAGACGTTAATTGTTTAATTCCGTTCCTATTATTTTTATACATGCAGCAACCTCATTCAATAGCTCTCTACTTTGAGCTGCTCTCAGGCCTTATATTGGGGGAATAATCATAAAACAAAGAGAAAAAAAGTTAGGAAGACCCTCAATTTGAGACTGCCTGAACATATTAGGTAAACTGATTTGATGGTATTTCTAACTGGGCTCCACCTGGAAGGTTATGTGCAGCTTTTATCAAAACCTGTTACTATATCACATCCATTTGGTCGTGATGAATGTATGAAATAGGGTACAAGAAATGGGGTACTTTGGCTATCGTGTACCTGTTCCCACATATCACTTTGTTAACGTACTGCTCTCTCCTAATAATAATAATAATAATAATAAAGACGTCTTAATGAATAATAATCTCAAAATTATTTTTGAATTTGAGGATGAAATGGATTACCAAATTTAGGCCAGCAGAACAAACTTCTCATCATAAACTAGAAGAAAATATTTGAATTTATTATCAAACGAAGAATTACAAATTATTATTAATATTATTATTTTTATTTTATTTGATTTCTGGCGTTTACACATTTCTTTCCGGGTCCCGCCCAGGGACCTAAGGTTAGAAATGGCATCATGACACTTTCCACTGAAAAAAAAAAAAAAATTACATAGATAAAGTCCTTCGTAAAGTGTCGGCTGTACTTGTCAGAACAATTTTTTGTATCTCCTTGAGGCATGGACTTCCAGGAATTCTTTCAATTAGTCTACTGCAATCTTTTTCAACAAGTCCTAGGGCTCCAACTACAACAGGGATTGTTGATGTTCCCATATGCCACATTTTCGACATTTCTATTTCAAGGTCCTTGTATTTTGACAACTTTTTGAATATCTTCAAAGATACATTGCAGTCAGCAAGGACTGCCATATCAATAAGGAAGCACCGTTTTTGTTTGTGGTCTTTAATAACAATATCTGGCCGGTTGGCCTTGATTGTTCTGTCAGTGTGTATTGTGTAGTCCCATAGAATTGTAACAGGTCCTATCTCCGTAACCGGGTCTGGTTGGTGTTTATATCAGTTTTCTTCCCGTAGAAGTTGCAGATTTTCCAGTGCAGATATTGGCCCACTCTGTCATGCCGGGTTTTATATTCAGTGGGTGCCAATATCGTGCAACCTGATACAAGATGATAAATCGTTTCTGGATATTTATCACAGAATCTGCATTTTGGGCTGACACAATATTTTAGTATATGTGTTTGATAATTCCTAGTTAGCAAGCAATGGTCCTGTGCAGCAAGGATAAAACCTTCAGTTTCAGCTTTCAAGCCTTCACTATGTAACCACTAATGGGTACGGGTTTTGTCTACGTCAGCTTGTTTGGTACAGGTAGAGTATTGGCCATGAAGCGGTTTATCTTGCCATCGCTTCTGTATCTGGTCGGTTGCATTCGTCTTTGCTGTCTTTTTTTAAAGTATTTTGCAGTTTCAGCCGGTGTATTGTGCTGTAGTTGCATCTCTACTTATTATCATTATTATTATTATTGTACCCATGTCGTCAAAAATTGTTATTAAGTTTTTAATAGGGAGATGCAATGACACAAAAATCGTGAAACAATGTAGTGAGTCTAACTAAAGCAGAAATGAAGAATTCACAACTGAAATAGAGGCCAAGGAACCATTTCATTAATCCATTTCCTTTATATTTTGTAGTCGTTCTTTGGTATCTAGGATTTATTGATTACTGCTGGGATTATATAAATCGCTTTTAGCTCAATATCCTTTCGTGTTAAAAATTTATCTGTTTATATAACATTGAAATGGAAATATCTCTCGAAAAAAAAACGATTAGCAACACAACAGCAAAGATGGCAACGACAAAACCTATTTCAAGATTATTTAGGATTACTTATTAGATAAACGTACCTGGGTGCCTCTCATTTTAAAATTTTGAAAATATAAGACTGCAACTGAAGAACTTAAGGGGTTAAAGAACTGATTAATAAAACTGTTCATTTTGAACGGGAAAAAATTTTGTCTAAATGCAGATAAATATTTTTTGTAATTATTAAAACGACTAAGGGAAATTGTCACTCATAAATTTGATTTACATCCCTTTCAATGGGGCAGGAAATATATAAATAAATACATATTGATGATCATTCTGTGGTATTATTATTATTATTATTATTATTATTATTGATTACGGATGGTATAATATAAATCGCATTTTGCTTAATATCTTCCAATCTGTGTGTTTAATATAACAGTGAAATGGAAATATCACTCGGAATAAAAGATTATCGACAGAACGACAAAGATGACAGGCTGAACTAAGACAATCATTTAATAGAAAAAAGTATCTGAGTGCCTCACATGAAAATCTTGAACATATAAGACTGCACTCGAAAAAATGTATCAGTAAGAAACTGATTAATTAAACGGTACATCTTGTTCAAGAACAAATTTTGTCTAAGGGCAGATTAATAAATGAAAGTAATCACTGCTCTTTGGATTGTCATAGCTGAAACTCTTCTGTTACGCGCCAAACCTCCTATGAATTGTGTTGGATCTTTTCAATTTGATCTCATTAGATCTAAGTTTCAATTATGAACCATCTTCCTGTTGTGACTTTCTGATCCATATTTCCTCTCTACATTTTTAAAACTTATACACCGTTGATGGTTCTTGAATGAATTTTGAAGATGGAAGCCAGAATATGAAAGTTGCTAACATTACTGAAGGATTGAATGATGTTTTTCTTCTCACCATTGACAAGACAGTGCGGCTGGCACAAAACGGTTTAACCTGTTCTCTTTCTTAAGACAAAATAGTTTCAAGATGGCTAAACGTCAATTCTGGAAATCCGGAATAATAAAACTCAATTAGTTTAGTGGGGTTTTAGATATTAAACCTTTTGTGAGATGGATAATTATGCTGTAACACGATTTGAACAATTTTGCTGTTACAGACAATATATATATATATATATATATATATATATATATATATATATTTGGTTGGATAGATGTAAGTTTGTGATCCTGGGTTTCACGCTTTAGCGATCGTCAGACAAACTTATTAATGTTTTAAAAAATTTGGGTTTATGTAGATTGCGTGTATTGGTGTTATTATTGTGGAAGTGGTGGGGGAAATTTCGTCGTTTTGTCATTCATCGTACTAACGCAAACATCGTTGTATGCAGACACATATACATACTTGGTCGTCCGTCGGGACTCATACATATATAAACATATGTAGACAGTTTCGGCTATGACACATGTATGTATACGGGTGGTGTTATGTCTATACATACGCATTTGTATGTTGAAATGTTGAAATTTAAACATTGGAAGTGTGGCGGAAATGTCTCGTTAATGTCTCGTGAATGTATCCATGTCATATTATGAAATTTTTTTTTTTTTTTTTTTTTTCCGTTGAAAAATATTTCCTCGCATGTATGTATATGCGTGTGGTGGGGTTTGTATAAAATTATGATAGGTAAAAATTATTATTATAATTATTTATATTTATTTTTAAATTTTTTGAAAAAAATGGGGGTTTATTTGTTATATTTAAAGCTGGTTATTTGTTTGTTTTTGGTGACTGTGTATATGTAACAGGTAAAATTTGAAATCCTTATTGTTTAATTTATATGGTGATGTTTAATTTAATAACGGGTCTATATGATATGATGTGATAGTAATGTTTCAAGGGATTGGAGACAATGCTATTTAGCTAATAGTTATTGTAAATTGGAAGAAATTGCAAATTGGTAGAAATGATTAGTAACGGTGGTGGGAGAATGATAAAACCATGAATGTAGTTTTAGTGGTGGTGGCTTGAACTAAAAAGTGGTTGTTGGTGTTTTATTTTATTTTTGTTTTATTTTGTTATATGTATTAATTTATTTTGGTATAAATCCTGGTAATAGGTATTCTGTGTGAAATTATGGTAGTTGAAGATTGCTATAATTTTTCATTTTTAATTACAAAATTATTGTTGTTATTATATTAAAGCTGTCTGGTAATAGGTGTTTATTCTCATGGTTACATATGGAAATTATATCTGATCATATTGTTTTAAGGTATTAATTATGCTGGGGGAGTAATAAAGATTGTAGTGGATTATATGTTAATAGTGGGTGTGATGTGTAAGTGATGGTGCTGTGTGTAGGTGGTAATGATAATATTGATAGTTAATAGATATTGTAAAGTGGTAAAAGTGATTACTAATGGTGGTGCAATTATAATAATGATAGGTGCAATTATTTTGATGGTATCTTGAAATTAAATTGTGATTGTTGGTGGTTTGTCTGTTTTATCCGTTTGGTATGAATTCGGATAATAGATACTTGTTTTCATGCCTACATTTGGAGATTATCTCTGATTTTTTGTTTAGCAAGTTCTTTTGCGGTTTGTGTGATATTATTGCTACTTTTTTTCGTGTAGGCAAAGTAGGCATTTTTTCGTAATGTTGTTGTAGGCAGGGGGGCTTTTTTTCAATATTTCCCAACTTATTGTTGGTGTGATGTTTTGTTTTTTTTTTTTTTTGCTGCCATATGTATGTAAAAAGTGCTGTGCTGTTCGAATATTTCCTGTTGTTGAATGAAAGGTTGTGATTGTTATTCCTCATCTTGAATGGACCTTCGGTGGCACCGATGTAGTGCATAGTGTTGTTGTTTGTACTTACCTTGGCCTTGTATATTGTGTTCGTAATTTGGCAATTTCCTGGAGTGGACATGTTGTTCTGTTTCTGCAGTTGTATATTGGATCCTTGGTTACATTTTTGTAGGTTGTCATTTTTTTGTTGTGGTTTTGATTATTTCTTTTATGTTTTTTGTACAGCTGTAACTGATCTTTACGTTATTTTTGTTAAATATTTTTGATAATTTGTTTTCTTCAGTGAGGTGTTTTTCTATTAAGTTTAGGAATATTTTGCCTATGTTCGTTTTAACAGTTTTGTTATATGGTGGATTAAACCAGATAATGTTTCTCTTTCTGTTTCTGCGTTTTGGCTGTGGAGGTATATATTGTAGTTGTTGTGTGTAACCACTTGCTTTTAGTGCTTCGTTGTATGGTGCTATTTTGCTATTGAAAATTTGCATGTTAGATGAGTTCTCAGATAGTCTGCGGCTGATTGATTTTGGTATTTGTTTGATGATAGAAGGTGGATGGTTGGAGGATGTGTGTACGTAAGTTGGTGTGTCATTTTCTTTTTTGTATGGTTCATATGTGTTGTTGATCAGGTTAAGAGTGACATCAAGGAAGTTTACTATAGTTGTGCCTGTATTTATCTCTATTTTGAATCCAATGTTTTTTAGGGCGTTCACTATTTTCTTCCTGAATTTGTCTACTTTGGGGCCATTGGATTCCCTTATTAAGATAAGACCGTCAACTCTGTATAATCCTGTGTCCCTTCTCTCCAGGATTCTGGCCAGGTATGATATGATGAGTATGCCTACTAATTCGCATATTTCTGCTCCATCGTAGCTACCCATTGTTACGTCAAACAGGTTGTGGTTTTGTTTCTTTGCCCATGGTTCATTGTTGTGGAACAGCAGGGATTTGCGGCAATGCTTGATTATTTTTATATCACTGTCCGTGAGTTTTACATTTAGCTGTGCCAGTTGTATGGCTTCATTTAATATGCTTTCTGTAATGGAAGGATAAAAATCCACAATGTCAAATTGGATGAAAGTGGATTTGTTCTTGTTGTCTATCGATTTAAACCACTCTATGACGGCTTTGGTGTTCTTCCACTGGTTGAGACTTAATTTTTCTCTTAGGCTGGTGTTGATATTTTCTAATATCTTCTTACTAATTTTTCCTATCTCGCTCTTCGTCGGGTTAATTAGTCTGAATGTGGGTTTTTCTATGAAGCTGGCTTTGTGTTCCTTTGCCGTGATGAAAGCATGTTGTTCAGCTAGTTTGTTTACTCTTTCGTCTATACTCAATTTGGTGGCTATATTTTTGGCTTCTTGGTTTATAATGTTTATTGTGTTCGTGTTTGTCTTTTTGTATAGTTGTGTAATTTTGTTGGTTAAGAGTTGATTGTAGGCTGTAGGTTCTATAGTATATATGTTTGTGGTTTTGTCAGCCAAAATGAATACCTTGTTGGAGTTGATTATTTTTTTCCTGTCGTCTATGATTTTTTTCTGGAAATTGTCCAAGTGTCTTTTGAATTTCAAGGTTCTAACTATTTTTATCATGTCCTCTTCGAATTTTAACATTTTCTTGCATATTGGTGGGCACTTTTTGTATTAAAGTTGAATGTCTCGGGTTTTTCAGTTGTTTGGTTTTTTGGGTCGTTGAGGGAGAAATATGCCTTCCATCTCATTCGTCTTATTAGATTTTCGATTTTCTCAGTTAGTTGGAGTTTGTATGAAGCTTGAGTAGGTATGGGGATGTTTTTCAGTGAGTATCGTAGGTCAAATTTATCCATTATCGTAAAAAGAATGGCGCGAGTGCTCAACCCGTGGGGGAGCGAAATATATGTGAAAAGTGTATATAAATATAAATAAATATATATATGTATAATTATTTATATATATATACGCATGTACTTTAGAAAGCGCTCAATATCAGATATGTTAGCTCTATCTCTGATATTGAGCGCTTTCTAATAAGTACCGCGCATATAATATATAAATAATTATACATATATATATTTATTTATATTCATATACACTTTTCACATATATATATATGTGTGTGTGTGTGTGTGTGTGTGTGTGTGTGTGTGTGTGTGTGCGTGTGTGTGTGCGTGTAGGTGTGCGAGTAAAAGTTTAAATTTCACAATAGGAACAAAGACAAAGGAAAAATATATCTTAGCAGAATCGTTTCGTCCCATCAGCGTTCTTAAATTTATTTTAAAAAAAGAACTTTTTCGCTCTTGTATATAAATGCAAAAAAAATTCCTTGTATTTGCTTTGATAAAGTCCCAAACTTGACGTAACGCATAGACTAAGATAAGTTTTCCTTTTGTCTTTATACATATTATCCATTCTCAGATATTTTTATATCTGAATTTCAAAACACACACACACATATATATATATATATATATATATATATATATATATATATATATATATAATTTCTAACACATAACTTACCCACTTTCATTTATTACATTCGTCTCCCCTATAGCTTGCCTGACATTTCAATTAACCTGATGAATATTTTTGATCGTTGTTTTGATAACATTTGTGTGTATATATATATATATATATATATATATATATATATATATATATATATATATATTCTCACAAATTAAAATACATGCGTTTGCATTAATAAATTCTCACAGAGGACCAAACGCGTCGGCTAAGATAAGTCTCGTTTTCTTTATCCATATATATATATATATATATATATATATATATATATATATATATATATATATATATATATATATATAATTTGCAGGTCTGAAAGATTACAGGCTATTTTCATAGCATTCATGAAATAAAGATTATTAACTATGGTATTTTAAGTGTTTGATATTCATTATATATATATATATATATATATATATATATATATGTGTGTGTGTGTGTGTGTGTGTGTGTGTGTGTGTTACTTTGTATATGTATATATATATATATTCATTTGACAAACGTTCATTTGAATAATAACGATAAGATCCATCATTCCAATTTTTAATAATCCTTTCGAATTTCAGAATTATTATGTAATCGGTAAATTTACCAAAGTAAATCAATGAAATGGAACACAATTTTTCTGGGTTTTTTTTCGTGTCTTTTGGAATGTTGCTGTATTTGTCTTCAAGGATTCATTTTGTCTCTCTTTATGTAATTGTTTTTGCTTCTTGCCTTCCATCGTTTTGCTAATACCAATTTACTTCAGTAAATATACTGTTTACGTAAGACAACTAAGGCCGAAATTTAAAAAGGTTAATAATCATTTGGATAGACAGAACTTGTCGATATTGTTAAACCAACCATGATTGAATAAATTATTGCTGTCTATACCCACATTATGTCCTTATGTTTACACACACACACACACACACACACACACACACATATATATATATATATATATATATATATATATATATATATATATATATATATATATATATATATAGAGAGAGAGAGAGAGAGAGAGAGAGAGAGAGAGAGGGGAGGCACGGTGGAGCAGTGGATAGCGGCTTGGATTGAGGAATCGCAGAGCAGAGTTCAATTCAGTCGAATCCATTACATTCACTTACGTGCTAATACCCTTGGGAAAGGTATGTATCCTCTTCATCTCCCTCCAACTATGGGTAAAATAGCAGGACAGACTGGGTTCTATAGCCTTGGATGGCAACTGGTCTAGGAGAAGGACAACTCTGAATTCAAAACCTGCGGAGGGTCGTTTGGGAACCTTGTGGCATGCATTCGGTGCACCAGGTTTCTGTATTCGTCCCTCCAAAAAGTGTGGCTGGTCCTGCATGAGGCCTTCACCACTATAAACAAATCTCATGTGCCGGTGTCGGGATGTCGGTTTCCTGGGGACTTATCGGCCTGACCCTCATACGTCGAACGCGACGGGAGAGTCGATTATATATATATATATATATGTATATTTTATAGAAATAAGAACAGTTAAGACTAATTTTACCCTTCGTGTTAAAAACAAGAACAACCGGTTTCGCCCTCATTCAGCAGAGATGGAATCAAGGGAATAAATATGACAATATAAAATATAAAAAACATAAGATGTGCAATGTTAAAGGCCGAAAAATCTAGATTGAAATAAAGTCAAGTTCAAATAGACACTACCTCTGTTTACAGATGGCGGGCGAGGGTCTCTCTAGACGTGACATAAATTGTTTCTAATGCCTTGAAATGTAAAAATGAACGAGAACGACTCAAAATGGTGAAAGAGCCTGTACTGAAATTGATGGCACAATTTAAACTATTACCGCAAACGCAGAACCATACGTATTGTTGATAATGTCACTCATTTACAATGTACCATTACTAATTCTCTTAGGGAAGTGCTCATGCATTCTAGCCGTTGTTTTTTTTGGGTTTTTTTTGTATCATGAAGGGTAAAATTGTTCTTACCTTTTTTTTATTTCCATAATAAAGTACTGTACCCCAAGGAAAATTATGAAATATGTATATATATATATATATATATATATATATATATATATATATGAAAATAGGAAAACTAGTAATTGCTGATGTGTTTCGTCCAATGTGGACATTTTTTTTCGTATTTTTGCTTTGATAAAGTCCACATTGGACGAAACGTATCAGCAATTATCAGTTTTCCTACTGTCATTTTTATTCCTAAATATTGCCTTCTCTACTCGTCAAATCGGAGAAATTTTCATATATATATATATATATATATATGTGTGTGTGTGTGTGTGCGTGTGTGTGTGTGTGTGTGTGTGTCTGTGTGTCAGTATATATATATATATATATATATATATATATATATATATATATATATATCAAATAATTAAATGCCTGGTTCACACTCCTCCTATATCGATTGTTTCCTGTTTAGGATTGGGTTTGCGATATCGCCTAAAGCATTTCCTTCTCTTTCTCTTTCCTTTATGTTATAGTATCATTATCGCCTTGCTTGGCGTGAACTGATTTTGTAGAAACACAAACACACACATATATATATATATATATATATATATATATATATCTGTGTGTGTGTGTGTGTGTGTGTAGTGCACCGGCTAAATAAAAACAAATTAAGATAGCAAAAGAAAAAAAAAATGTTATTTTACCAAGCTATCAGTGAGTACATTAGTCTGCAGATTTATAGTAGACTAATCTCCTCACCGACGACATATTAAACAAAAGGGGAACTAAAATCAAGGAGACTAGGTACCCATATGTTTAAGCGACATGATTCTCAGCCTGTACATCGCTGTGAGTTCTGGCATTTCCCTGAGACTATTCCGAATCACTTGGATGCTATGAACATCACATAAGACTCATACTAGCTACGGCCAACTGTACATGCATCCATCAGTCCGACGCAGTGCCGACTGGTCATTTTTAAGCCGATCTGTGGTTGGCTGCTTCTACCAGAAGAATGGCGTCCATTTTGTTTTTATCTGTCAAATACGAATCTTAATAGGCTGGCATATCGCAAAGAGTATTGAGAATGGTAACATTTGGTATATGCGTCTCAGATTACATTTGGTCACTCGAGATTCTACCTACTTTATTTCAAAATGACCAAAGATGGTCGAAAGTAGTTCGACGATATTTTCGGCAATTTTCTTTACATATTTTCACCTAACATCAAGCGACATACTGGAGACGGGAGAGAACACTTTATTCCCTGCCAGTTCTATTTAATCCAACACACTTAAACGAGGTATTTCTGCCTGTATTTTGTTTTCAAAAGATCCACTTACTTTGATTCAATAATCATTTTATCTTTCAAAAACGATAGATAGATAGATAAATCGACAAAGAGATGCTATCTATAAGTCGATTATCGACAGACATATACATAAACATACATAATGAAACACTGTGATAGATAGATAGATAGATAGATAGATAAACGATGATTTCTACATGTATATGTTAATTTCACTTATCGCAAGATAGATAGATAGATAGATATGAATAGACTAAAATAGATAGATATGAATAGATTAAAATAGATAGATAGATATGAATAGACTAAAATAGATAGATAGATAGACTTCTACCTGTATATATATATATATATATATATATATATATATACGCAATATCAAAACAGCTTTTTCAAAATATCTCCTTACTATGGTTCAATAATCATTTTTATCTTTCAAAAACAATAGATAGATAGATAGATAGATAAGAATAGACTAAAATAGATAGATAGATAGATAGATAGATAGATAAACGATGATTTCTACATGTATATGTTAATTTCACTAATCGCAAGATAGATAGATAGATAGATAGATATGAATAGACTTAAATAGATAGATGGATAGATAGATAGATAGATAAACGGTGTTTTCTACCTGTATATATATATATATATACATATATATACGCAATATCAAAACAGCTTTTTTTTATCTTTCAAAAACGATAGATAGATAGATAGATAGATAGATAGATAGATAGATAGATAGATAGATAAACGGAATTAAATTGAA